>CM045747.1:20418081-20463081 GCA_024760905.1 Plotosus lineatus | reverse complement strand
TGACTCTTATTTGGTTTATTTTTTTGGCACCAAGCTTTGCAGTTTGGAAGATGACTTGTCACTGAAATTTTTATCCATCATCATCATCATAAAAAAAAAAAAAAAAAAACCCCACACCTTCCCTGAAGGGTCAGTAGTTTGGGTGTAACTAGGTAATTCTAGCACGCACACATTTTATATAATTTGTATACATGTATACTGTACGCACACACACACACAATTTCTAATAGTAAATACCACTGTTGCTTCTCAATGGCATATAAAATGACCCAATTACTCACTTCAAACCAGTCACATTCTGCACGTGTGCGAGGAGGTCGTTTCAAAGTCAAAAGAGAAGAGGCATTAGTAATGAGCTATAAATTAAAAAAATCTGGTAGAGCTGTTAAATTATTGCTGGTGTTCATACTTTAGAAACAACAATAACACCATAGCTGTCTGAAAACCAAAAGCATCTCATCATACAAGGCTTTTGACCAAGAAAAAAAAAAAAAAAAAAGGTTTGTTTTCATCATATTGATCAGTTTGTGTATTACAACTGTTAAAATTGCTATATTTAGAACTCCAGGTCGCCCAATAGTAAAGCATGATTCATCACTCCAGACTACACTTCCACTGCTTCAGAGTCCAGTGATGGAGTGCTTTACACACTCTAGCCAATACTTGGCATTGAACACAGCAATCATAAGTTAGTGTGCAGCTGCTCAGCCATGGAAATCCCTTTTACAAAGCTCCTGGTGAACAGTTCTTCTGCTGATGTAACAAGTGATAGAACTGAAGATAGGCAATTTAGACATGCTGCTTCAGTACTCAGCAATGCCATTCCGCTAGTTTGCACAGCATAACATTTTGTGGCTGAGCTGTTGTTGCTTCCAGATACTTTTGTTTCACAATAATGGCACTCAGGTTCACTGAGCACATCTATAGCAGGGCAGTAATGGGCACTGATAAGCTATCAATGGAGTAAGACGTCATTTTGGTAGTTCCTACCGATTAAGTTGTATTTTATCTGTGCTTTTCATTCTTGTATTTAACTCACTCTATTCTACTCTCTGATGGACAGCATATCATTGTACCAAGTTAAAATGGATGAAAAAATATGAAAGCCAACAGTGCTGTTCAAATGCAACGGAGACCTAATTTGCAAGCTGTGATCTCGTCCCTAGGTGCATTGCCTGTCTCCATTATGCCCACCTTGATCCAGGCCAATTGTGATAGTGCCACCCATAAGCTCAAGTTGCTGGCTTCCCTGAATAAGGACACTGCTGATATTTTTCAAAAGTAACTTCAGGAGGGTGTTGAAGACGCACTGTCAACTATTAAGCTCAACCTATAGTAGAGCAGTTATTTAATGAACTAACTTGAAGCAAAAAGGTTCCATTCTACAAAAGGTTCCCTATTTAAACCACTGTGTTGGTCACTAGGACCAATTCTACTGCTAATGGTTGTTCATGCTGATTGCAGGGCTATGTGGTTGAATTTATGCATCTGACATCAAAGCAGGGATTGGGTTATTATATAAATCAGGCACATTTACTTTATTCAAAGCCAAACAAACTAAACAAATGTTCACTGGTTCTCATCCATCTCGCAAAGCGCCGTAACCGTCAGCTGTGCTTCTATGGGCACTTGGCGCGTTTCCCGCCTTTGGACCCAGCACACCGGATCCTGTCCGTTCGGGATCCTAGGGGCTGGAGCCGATCGCGGGGACGACTGCGTGCGATGTTTTTGTCGCAGCTGAGGGCTGCCCTGCCGGGGGGTATGGGCCCTGCGCAGGCCTGGTTGATCGCCAGGAGACGGCCGAATGAGTGGAGGCGGCTGGTGCATGCCCTCATACCTGACCTGACCTGACACCCCGGTAAACCTTCTCAGCTGATGGGCCAAAACACATGAGGGGGAAAAGGATTAAACCTTAAAATCCAGAGTGGAAACCTGCAAGGGGTTCAGAGCTAGAAGTAACACCATTTCAGCATCCCCTGCAGCCAATCGTCATGCTTCTCATTCCTTTGGACTCCATCAGCAAGGCCAAGAGGGGGATCCTGACGATTGGGCCATCCAGGATCTCCATATTCTGTCCCAGGCTTCACGCCCTGGAGAGGATACTCCGGCCCCACTGTAAAGTGGGGACACGAATCGAAAGTTGTCAGTTTATGGGTTATAAGCCTTTCCAAATTGGCCTACAGGAAGGATGCCACAGGACAACTTTGATGGTGGGAGGGACAAACGAAGTCTTACTGCCCGACCACCACCCGCCTCAAGCTGGGTGGACCCCGGCCAATAAGGTATTGGTCCGCCAAAAGCTGTCAGTCCAGAGGGTCCCTGGGGCTGAGTGTTCATCAGACATGGAAGATAGACAGAAACCTACAGCCACAGTATTTCAAAGAAAAAAAAAAAAAAATTATCTTTCATCTGGAAAGCTGGAATGTCAGGACAATGTGTCCTGGACTCTCCGACGGTCTCCTGTAAAGCAGGCCAGATTCCCATTGAGCAGCAGCCTCAGAGAATAGGATTACACTTTCTTATGGCAGGGAAAGGAACCAGAGGAACCACATATGCATGGCATAGGATTTGAAGTAAGAAACTCTACTGTCTTCACTGGAACCGTCAGCAAAGGGAACACCTCGAATATGCTCTTCTGGCCCAGTCAACATCCTGAGCATCTATACTCCCACAGCATCAGCTCTACAGCTGAGACCAGGGATGAGTTTTATGATCTTGATACTACCATCACAGAGATCCCAGCCACAGAACAACTATACCTGCTTGGGGATTTTGGTGCTCGAGTGGGAGCTGACCAGGAATGGCCTCGAAGCATTGACCACTTTGGTGTCAGCAAACTCAACAAGAATGGTCAGAGGCTTCTAGAGATGTGCTCCTACCATGACATTTGTGTAACCAACACAACACAGTATTCTGGTGTCACTGGATCATGCCACTGGCACCAGCTGGACCTCTTTATCACCAGAAGATCCTCGATGAACTGCATCCATCGCTGATCCAAAGGTTGGGGGTTCGAGTCCCCACAGGGTTGTCACTGTCCCCACAGTGCAGCTAACTGGGTTATCAAAGGTGGGCTATGTCTCTCACTGTCTATGGTGAGAGGCATGTAAAAGAACCATTGCTGACTTTCGTAAAGAGCAGCTGCAAAGCCGTCAGCGTGTTTCTGTCCCTTGCTAAAAGGGTTGTGACAGGAAGGGCATCCGATGTAAAAACCCACTGCTGTGGCGACTCTCGAGAATGGGAAAAAGCCAAAAATAAAAGAAGAACTGCAAGAGAAGTAAGTACCTAGAACAGAGGCGTTCACTGTATATTACCTTCATTGACTTGACGAAGGACTTTGACCTGGTCAGTAGGCAAGATCTTTTCACCCTGCTACACAGGATTAGATGTCCTCCCCAAGCTTCTGAGGATGATTTTGTCTTTTCATGAAGACATGCACAGCACCATCCAGTACGACGGTTCATACTCAGACCCCTTCCCAATCAGAAGCGGTGTGAAACAAGGATGAGTTCTTGCTCTGACACTTTTTGGCATCTTTTCTCGGTTGCTGTCCTATGCCTTCAAACATTCAGAGGACTGAGTGTATCTCCACACCAGAAGTGATGAAAGTCTCTTCAACCTTCCATGTCTCTGAGGAAGAACGAAGGTACATAAGGTCCTAATTAGAGAGATGTTTGCTGATGACACCGCCTTGGTTTCACACACAGAAGAGGCCTTCCAGCAACTCATCAACTGCTTTGCTTATACATGCAAAGAGTTTGCTTTCACCATCAGCATAAAGACCACCCATGTCATTGGCCAGAACGTTTGCAGCATTCCCAGCATCTCCATTGATGAACACATCCTCAAGGTGATAAGTTCACCTATCTGGGTTCCACCATCTCAAGCAACCAGTCCCTGGATGCAGAGCTCAACAAGCGCATCAGCAAAGCAGCAACAGCATTGGAGTGCCTTTGAAAGCAAGTATGGCATAACCCCATGCTGAATACCAACACCAAGGTAGCAGTATACCAGGCTTGTATACTCAACACAGACTTGTACGAATGAAAAGCCTGGACACTGTACTCTGACCAAGAATGCAGATTTAACAACTTTCACATGCGCTGCTTCAGAAGAATCCTGGGCATCAGCTGGCAAGATCATGTCTCCTGCAAGGATGTTCTGACACAGGCAGGAAAACCCAGTATGTTCGCCTTGCTCAGTCACAGGCGACTGAGATGGCTTGGTCATGTTAGCCGAATGGATGATGGCTGAATACCAAAAGATGTGCTGTATGGAGAGCTTGTCACTGGTTCCAGACCTGCAGAAAGGCCCATCCTCCGCTCCAAGGACATCCTCAAACGCGATTTGAAGGCAGGTGATATTAACCCAACAGGCTGGGAGGCAGTGGTCACTGACCGCAGCAGCTGGAGGCATGCTGTCAAGGGAGGCATCCAAACCAGTGAGAAGAGGACAGAGGATAAGTGTGAGGGGAGAGAAAAAAAAAAGAGCGCAGACGGCAGAGGCTCGTATCAGCCCCCACAAAGCCAGGCGCGGACTTAATTTGTGACTCCTGTGACTGAGTCTGGCGCTCCAAAATTGAACTCTATAGCCACAGCACTGTCACTCAACGATGAACTTATCCATGGTGTGAACGCCATTGTCTCAAGACAGAAGGATTGTGTGTGTGTGTGTGTGTGTGTATGTGTATAATATATATATATATATATATACACACACACATACATACACACACACACACACACATACAGTATATACATATATACACACACACGGTTCCCTCATTTTCCACAGTTAATTGGGACCAAGTCCCCCCACGACCACCAAATTCCATGAAGTAGGATCAACCCTCCCCTGACTGACGTATACGTACATGTATACAATACAGTATCAATAAATTCATATTCACCACTACAAATGCTGATAACAACAATTAAACATTAAAAAAATAATGCATATGATGTAAATAAAATATAAATACACACATACAGACACGCACATCACATAAAAATGTAAGTAGTTTTGATGGGGGGGATTTTTTTTTTTTTTCATAATTGGCCTTGTTTTGCAGCATTTTCCCTAACTTTCCCCCTACTTTTCCTTAATTTAATTATTTTTCGATGAATAACTTTGAAAAAACCCGAGATGCACTGAAGATGCATGAACTGAAGCACAAAGTAGCGAGGAATCCCTGTGTATTTTATATACACCGTGTGTATATATATATATATATATATATCACATACACACACGTATATATCTTTTCCTTTCGGCTTTTTTTTCCCTGTCTTGGGAGTCGCCACAGCGAATCATCTGATTCGCACATTTGATTTGGCATAGGTTTTTACGTCGGATGCCCTTCCTGTCACAATCCTTAGCAAGGGACAGAAACACGCTGACAGCTTTGCAGGCGACTCTTTACGAAAGTCAGCAATGGTTCTTTTACATGCTTCTCACCATACAGTGAGAGACATGACCTGCCTTGATAACCCAGTTATCTGCATTGTGGGGGAGGGGGCAGTGACAACCCTGTGGGGACTCGAACCTTAGGATCAGCAATCCTACACCCTCTATCTACTAGACCACCACTGCCCCAAGGACCAGTGTGTATATTATGTATGTGTGTGTGTGTATATATATTTAGATTTTATATATATTTGGGATTTAGAAGTCTGGACGATTCTTCTTGAGTTTGGAGTAGTCCATGTTCACGGAGAAGAACTTGTACTGATCAGTTGGCGCCAGTTTGTTCCAGGGTTCAGGGTTGTTCGTTTTGTCCCAGCAGACATCGGGGTTACGAAGAGCCAGTCTGGCCAGGTAAGTTAATACATATATATATATATATATATATATATATATATATATATATATATATATATATATATATATATATATATATATACACACACATACACACACACATACACACTTTTGTGTTCAACCAGCAGAGTCAGTTCAAAAAGACCATTCCACATTTTTGGGGCCAGACTCAGAGCTGGTGGAATTGGGAACCCATGGCTCACTCTTCCTCCACATCCATCCACCTCCCTCTTTGCCCACACCTCTGTTCTCCCCTCCCATCCTCTCAGAGACTGCACTCATTGTCTCTTCACTGCCACAAGCTCAAATGGGAAACAAACAGGCCTTTCTCAGTGTCCGGACAGGGAGAGGAGGTTTGTGCCAGGACACCTGATCTCCCCCCCCCCCCCCCCCCCCACCCACAATTCCCATGGAGACCAAGCTATGCAGGAGAAGATACATTGGGGAGAGCAACAAGTAGAGCAAACCCATTTCAATCGCTCTTCCCTCATGGGACCTACTTAAAATACATCATTGTTCCTTTACAGAAAATGTAGGTCCTTGTATGATAACACCAAGCTTCTCTACAAGCATCTTGTCCAAATGTGTGTCTACAGTACAGGACTAAATATCTACTTACAGTATTTATCTATACATAGTATTAATACAATGCATTGTACTTTGACCTCGGAATTATTTGGTTACGTGATATCTGTAACGTATACAAGATATTCACCAAGAATTAAACATTAACCAGACCTAAAACTGAGTCCAGCCAAACCTGTAAAACCAGTTGTAATTAAGTGTGATGATAAAAATATAGGTTTTATATTTCTTTATTGGATTTATTTATTTGCATGGAAAACTGTAAAAGATAATGTACTGTACAGCCACATATTTCACACAAAGTTCTAAAGTGTATGCAAAATGACTCCCACAAATCCCTTTACTAATCACTAAAACAAAAAGAGTAACAGACTTAAATGATCATGGCAGAAATCTTTTTTTTGTGTGTGTGTCATTCCTTGTGTGGAATGACTGATTAGAGTTCTGGTTATTTCTGTTCTGCTCCTATTGCCACCAGGCTCATAGCAGGTGTTGAGCTGAGGGAGAATAACTGAGCCTCGTTCACCTGACTGCTGAGGATTTACTCAAGGACAGACAGCATGTTTCTCTGTGTAGAGAGTGTCTGCATGTGACGTTGCCACGTCATACCTTGAGGCAAGGACATTCTCTCATGGGGGACAGAGAGCAGTAATAGAGAGAAAAATTAAAGATTGTGTGTGCTTCACAAATCCATTTAGTTAAATTAAGCTGGTCTGCATCTATAGCAGACCTAAAAATCATCAAAAAAAAAAAAAAAAAAAAAAAAATTCACAATCACGAAGCCTGCATGAAGCATTGTATCGACACACTAATCATACATTCCCTACAAGGTGTGTGTGTGTGTGTGTGTGTGTGTGTGTATATACGTACATGTACACGTACACACACACACACCCTAGTGTGCTGATGGTGAAATCTGAGACAAGGTTTTCTTTTGCTCGGGAGGCCTGTTAGTTTCGTACAGCCAGCCTGAAACTGGCCAATAATCACAATGAAGTGGGTACTCATTAGAGCTTGACTAGATGTCAATAGAACCAAAGAGCATGAACATGAAACTGAAAGGCCAATTAGTTCTGGTATACAACAACATTCATGAAGAGAGTTGGAGGAGGAGTCTTTCTAAAAGAGTAGGGTAGTCTATAGAATCTTGGGTTAAAAGCAGCATAATTTATCACTGAAATCATTCACACATTTCATAGTCATCATCATGTGTTCATATTTTATACAACAATTCAATGTTAAATACAAACTCAATCTTAAGGTACCCATTGAAAAAGATTTACTTTCGAAAGCTTAATAAACAGTACCAACCTTTCAACTGATCGATAAGAAAGCATGAACTGGAGAAATAGTAAATATTTGTTCAGTTCATTTTATGTAACCGCTTAATCCTAATTAGGGTCACGGGGAGGCTGGCGCCCATCCCAGCCAACTCCGGGTGAGGGAAGAGTACACCCTGGACAGCTCACCAGGCCATCGCAGGGCAGAAACAAGCCGACGGCTTTGCCGCCTACTCTTGTCAAAAGTCAGCAATGATTCTTTTACATGCCTCACACCATAGACAATGGGAGACATGGCCGGCTTTTGATAACCCAGTTAGCTGCACTAGGGAGGACAGTGACAACCTTGTGGAGAGTGGTACTCGAACCCCCAACCTTTTGGATCAGCAATCCAGCACCCTATACCACTAGACCACCACTGCCCCGAGTAAATATTTGATTAAACCAATTTTACAGAAGTGGAAATTGGATGGAATAGACCCTGACAGACCCTATCACTTCCTCGAGACTGGATCAAACACATTTGATGGATTTAGGCAAAAGCAGGTATAGTAAATGGTTACATCCTCATGAGCCCGGACAAGCCATGAGGGAGGGAGAGAGCGAAACAGAGAGAGAAACAGAGGGACATAGAGAGAGGGCCACAGAGAGACCGAGAGTATACACAGAACTTTGGAACAGAGACTAAGTACTGGTAGCTTTTAAATTGAAATAGTGCCATCAAAGCCAATTGACCACCTAAAATTACAGACTGTTTATGGTCCATCTTTCTGGCAAACAGCTCGGCACATCTGCATTTTAAATTTTAAAGCCTTCTGTTCAAAATACTCTTATAAACTATCTACACTATATGTTCTATAACTCATCTGTTCGTCATGTTTACTATCCTCATAAATGCTGATAAGCTTGAGAGAAAGATCAATGCAAAAGTCTTCAATTAAATTTAAAATGAAATGCATGTGAAAAGTCCCAGGATTTTCTGCTGTGCCTATTTTAACTGAATTCTGTAACTGTTAAAATGCAGATCATCAAAGCCCCAAATAATACAAAAGAGCAAACAATTCAATGAGCATCATGTTGAATAAACTCGTAGTAAAAAGGGTCAGTAACTGTGGAACGTGAAATGGCTGAAACAGCAGAAAAGAAAAGCCTCGAAAACAACAAATGATATTTGAAATGTTCTTTTAATAATCTTCCTTTGATACATTAGAAAGCAATAGATCAGAAGATATACACGAAAATGTATGAGGGTTCTTCATGGATCACACAAAAGGGGCTTGAGAATCACATTTCACAGGCCAAACACAATGAATAGGCCTACAGACACCCAGGAGGGACACTAACTGGATGACTTGTCATACATTAAGGATGGAACAACCGACTTTATACAAGCAAACTGAAGTGATCTGCGAACATCTCTCCTCAATGAAGGAAAGATTAAATGCATGAACGGGTTTGTACAAGTTGTGATGTCAACAATAAGGCTTTGTTCGGTGTGGGATTAGATCACGTAACACCAGGTGAAATAAAAACTTGTGCAAGTTAAATAAAAAACAAACAAACAAAAAAAAAAAACCCACTTTGAAGTATATAGTTAAAAAAAAACATGTTCATGTCTACTCTAAACACTGAAATAGTTGCACACAAGTTAACAGAATGGATATGGAAACATGTCTGCTCCATGTTCTACAATATTATTGCTAAGAATAGTAACAAACACTACACTTACCTGTAAATGCGACTTCCTGGAGAAGCTAGTTAAGTTCCGTCTAGACTAGATAACAGAAATCAATTCTAGTCTATAAACTGAAGTAGATTCTACAGACCTTTCCACTTGGACAACACAAATTATGTTTAAACACCAACACATTTCTAAAATCACAATATTCAAACCACTCCTTATCAGCACAGGTGAGGAAGGAAGCAAACTCATAAGAGTTCCATGTCAGTCTAAATATCACCTGACACAGGTAGTTTGAAGCCACGCCCCTTGGATCATGTGGTTTGTTTTTGTCGCTCTTTTTTTTCCCAATTTTTTTTTATGCTTTTGTCTTGGTGTGTTTTTTTTTTTTTTACGATGCAAACAGAGGTGGATTTTCATACCAATTGGATTAACCAGAAAACTTGGATATAATTTACCATTTACCATAGTACAGTACTATTCTATAATTCAGTAATCCTTTACATTAAATGCATTTCACTTCTTTTTCACTTTGATATAATATATATATATATATATATATATATATATATATATATATAAAATCAAAAATTTCTGAATGCTTTAGGGTTAGGGTGTCAAACTCATTCTCACTGAGGGCTGTTTCAGTTATTTTCCAGGTAATCAAGCAAGGGTCGTTGGGGGGTGGGGTGGGGTGGGGTTGTACAACCCCACCAAATAAATTTTTTTAATGTACATGTAGGTTATACATACTATGCTTGTACAACCTACATGTACATTCTTCTTTCATTTTGGCTTTTTCCCTTTTCTCAGGGGTCGCCACAGCGAATCATCTGATTCGCACATTTGATTTGGCAGAGGTGTCAGATGCCCTTCCTGTCACAACCCTTTTAGCAAGGCACAGAAACACGCTGACGGCTTTGCAGCTACTCTTTATGAAAGTCAGCAATGGTTCTTTTACATGCCTCTCACCATAGACAGTGAGAGACATGGCCGGCCTTTCATAACCCAGTTAGCTGCACTGGGGGGGACAGTGACAACCCTGTGGGGACTCGAACCCCCAACTTTAGGATCAGTGATCCTGCGCCCTATCCACTAGACCACCACTGCCCCCTATTGTACATTCTTCTTTTCCTTTCGGCTTTTCCCTTCAGGGGTCGGCACAGCGAATCATCTGCCTCCATCTCACCCTATCCTTTGCATCTTCTTGTCTTATACCAGCTACCTTCATGTCCTGCTTCACTACATCCATGAATCGTCTCTTTGGTCTTCCTCTAGGCCTTCTGCCTGGTAGTTCCAACCTCAGCATCCTACTACCAATATACTCACTATCCCTCCTCTGTACATGTCCAAACCATCTCAATCTAGCCTCTCTGACTTTGTCTCCAAAATGTCTTACATGTGCTGTCCTCTGTACCGTAAATGCTTATGCTCCAAGCATATAGTCGTGGCTGCCTTCTAGGGAATGTACCGAAACATGGCTTCAAAACATCAAAACACAAGAATATAAACGCTGCCCGTGTCGGGCCTTGGTCCTTGGATGTGTATACAAGTATGAAAGGCTAAGATCAGAACATCGCACAAAAGCGTTTTCCAAACCCATGCAATGGAATGCGTGTTTCAAATAATCTAAAATCTGAAAAATTTTTGTTAGTCCCCCCACTTTTCAAATCGTTCTGCAGGCCCTGTGAAGGGCCAAATAATTACCGAACATATATTAAAAATGGGCAACTGTCAAAACTTGCACAACAAAATTATTTGTTCAGCCATTTTGTCCTCTTTTTCTTTATTAACTTTACTGATAACACCTGACAGTGACAACTCAGCTTGCAATCTTTTCTCAGTAATAAATGATTCACTTTTTCATTTTCTGAATCTTTTATCCAAATCAGGGTCAAGAGCAGGCTGGTGCCTATCTCAGCTAACTCTGGGAGAGCAGAGTACACCCTGGACAGCACACCAGTCCATCTAAGATAAATGATTCGTTTTTACTTGTATTAGGTTGCAACCATCTAGTGAATAGGTGATGAATTACATTTCTTGGTTTAATGGTTAATGAACATGCTTGCAGCTACATGAATTGAGATGGCAGGCCAAATTTGGATTTCGAATGACAGCTCTTGCTTGGAATGGTGTGTTTGGCAAGTTTTTATTTCCTGCTAAGCTGCATAACTGTCTATTAATAAGCAACCCTTTCATAAACTTTATTTTGCTAATTAGACACAAACAAGCGAGAAACACTTACGGCCATGCCCTGCTCTCTGACAGCCCTTGTCCCATACATAGAAAGCCAGAATGATACCATTTAGCTTCTCTGATCAAAAATAAAAAGCGAGAGAATGCCAATACACAAGCATCTGTGAAATGTGCCAGACAACCTTCATTCATGATGCACTCACACAGACAGCGTCTACTAATCTTTCTCCTTATCGAGCCAGAAAGCACAGAAAGCGGTAGCACTCACTGTTTGTGTTCTTTCTGTGATAATTCACCGCACCCGTCTGAAAGGATTACAGTACTCAGTCTGCTCATTAAGAACAAAACTCTGTAATTATGCAATGGACTAGATTTATTCTCTGTACCCCACTTTAATTATAAGAGCAAGACAAATTTCCAAAAGTGGCTGATCCTGGAAAAATAATAACACGTTTCCAATGAGGTGTAAAGGTCAGGAGATCACAGGCATCATTACAGAATGATGTCACTGGTGAAGTTTATATAATCTCGCTGATATAATCACATCAATGGTGTGGTACCGCAAATGAAACACTACATATGTTCATCAGTTAATTTTCTGTAACGGCTTAATAATCATTAGGGTCACGGGGAGGCTGGCGCCCATCTCAGCTGACTCTGGGCGGGGGCAGAGTACATCCTGGACAGCTCGCCAGGCCATCGTAAGACGGAAACACACTGACAGCTATGCAGCCGACTCTTGTCAAAAGTCAGCAATGGTTCTTTTACATGTCTCAAACCATAGACAGTGAGAGACATGGCTGGCCTTTGATAACCCAGTTGGCTGCACTGGGGGACAGTGACAACCTCGTGGAGACTGAGACTCGAACCCCCAACCTTTGGATCAGCGATCCAGTGCCCTATACCACTAGGCCACCACTGCCCTAACCACTACATATGTACCCTAATTTTTTTTTTCTGTCGGTACATCAACATTGGATGGGATTTGATTTAGATTTTACAGATGCCCTGGATGATGGAGTTATGGAAAAACTTGCCTTGTTGGTAGATTTGATTCTGTTTCTGATGTGTTTGAGAGTCTTTTTAAAAGGTTCACTGCTGGGCACTTTTTTTTTCATTAAAAATACATCATCCTCTTTTCTAACAAAATTAATTTCTAACAAAATAAATTTCAGTTTATAATCTTGTTGAGTGGACAAAATGTTTGTGCTTCAGGCCTGGTGCTTTTTAGAGGTTCTGTATCTGCTCATTGGGGGAAAATGACAACAAATCTCTTCTCTAACAAAATGATTCAAAATACATTTTATTTGCTGCTTGTGTATTTTTGGCTCAGACATTCAGAGCGCACTAGTAGAGGCTGTGAGCTTGAATGAAATTCATTTCAGTTGAATACTGTTGACGTGCATCCATCTGTGAAACCTCCTGATGCTTTGCAGCAGATAAACATTTCAAAGATTTGGTGTCATCATCGCATGGACGGCGGGAGAGCTCACGCGCGCTTAATGTCCTCGTTAGCATCCGATTGTTCGTATTAATGAAATGGGAGTTACGTGCTTTTAATATCTCTCCATAACGCTTCACACTGAAAGATAGGCTAGATGTAGCCTAATCGCTTATCTAACAGATTAAAGCAGGGAGGTCTTCCTGAAGCAAAGCAGAAATTAACCCAAAGTAACCACTACTAAATAAATAAATGAATGAATGAATGAATAAGCATATTTCATGGCCTGGACTCTGCACATCCCTATTGAAAAACCCCACTTCTTCCATTGAGTCGTTCAGTATTTTGATTGCACTTCCCTCATATTTCCCCAGTCAAGCTTTATTTTAATCTAAGATCGCTCTCTTGTGGCAATGCGCTGTACTACAAGACACTCTTCATAGGCTTTGATCTCATCTCCTCACAACACTGCCTCTCATGTTTGTACTGTACTCTTATGGTAAACTGACGCAGTAACCTTTTGATGCCTCATTTTGCATTTTTTCTGTTGTTAAAGAAAGCTTTCTTCGAACAGAAAATTGGTAAAAACCCTGCAGCCTCCTTCTTTTAGTTTCAGCTTTTCCCTTTTTCAGGGGTCGCCACAGCGAATGATCTGATTCGCATGTTTGATTTGGCATGGTTTTTTTTTTGTTTTTTTTACATTGGATGCCCTTCCTGACACAGCCCTTTTAGCAAGAGGCAGAAACACACTGACGGCTATGCAGCCTACCTTTTTACGAAAGTCAGCAACGGTTCTTTTACATGCCTCTGACCATAGACGGTGAGCGACATGGCCGGCCTTTGATAACCCAGTTAGCTGCACTGGGAGACAGTGATAACCTTGTGGAGAGAGGGACCCGAACCTCCAACCTTAAGATCAGCGATCCAGTGCCCTTTACCACCAGGCCACCACTGCCCTTGGCCAGGCGACTGGTCAACACCCTGCAGCCTATGCGGCCGAATATACCGAAACAACATGTGGTCTGAGGAAAGAAATTTAAGAACCCATTCGAAAATACTTTGTTCATTTTTCATACAAATTCATGTGTATATTCATGTGTTAGCATTGTAATAGACTGACCCTCAGCACAAGGGAGATCTATATTAGATATTGCTTTCATGGGTTTCCTGACTTTCATATTTATTCATTTTCTGAACTGCTTAATTACATTTACATTTACAACATTGACTGCTGCTCTTGGTAGACTGAGGTCAATCTGGCGTGACTGCAGCATATCTTCAAAAACCAAAGTGCATCGGTTGCGCTCTCTGGTAATATCAGTCCTACTCTATAAGTCATGGACACTGAATGCAGAGCTTACCAAACGCATACCAGCATTCGAAATAAACTGCTACTGTCAAGTTCTAAACTGGTATTCACACACAACAAACATTCGGGTGAGGGAAGTCAAGCAACAGCTCATCGGTCCATATGACAGCTCCATCACCTTAGCAAAATGCAGAAAATTGGCTTGGCTTGGCCATGTCATGGAAGCCAGTGGCACATTGGCTAACACAATCATCCAAGGAACACTGTCTGGTCAGCAAAAGAGGGGAAGACCTAAGTGATGGTGGTGAGACGATATGAAGGAATGGTCTGGTCTCAGCCTCCCCCAACGGTTGCATCTAACCAGGGACAGGTTTACATGGTCTACTTGCATCCAAACCATGTTGTGCCAATGGCCACAGTGCTAAAGCAATGATGATGATGATGATGATAATTACAGCATTTAGCAGACGCTCTTATCCACAGTGACTTACAGAAGTGCTTTAAAATGAATATATGCTTGTACTGGTTTGTTAGAACACGGACTAAATATACCAGTCAAACTCAGGTGGTAGTTGTCTTTGTTTTTTTATGTGTGTTTGTAGACAGAAAAGTGCTTAATCTAAATGCTGCTGAAAAAGATAGTTTTCCTCCTCGTTTGAAGATGGTAGGAAGGTACAGGACCATTTTTTGGCTCTGTAGGCAAGCGTTAGTGTTTTGAATTGAATGCGAGCAGCTAAAGGAAGCCCATGGAGAAATTGTGGTCATGGTATGGTGTGGAAAATTTTGGGAATGTTGAAAACAAGGCATGCAGCTGCATTCTGGATCATTCACAGAGGTCGAATAGTGCTCAAAGGTAGTACCTCCAGAAGTGTTTAATCCTAATCAGGGTCAAGGGGAGTCTGATCCGAGCTCCGCCGACTATGGGTGCAGGGCCTAGCACACCCCGGACACCGCACTAGGCCATCATAAGGGAGTAACATGTTGATGGCAACCTGATATGGCCTACAGCAATGGTTCTTTTACATACATCTCATGAGAGACATGGCTGGTCTTTTATAAACATTTAACTGTACTTGGGGGGCATTGACAGCAGTCACAACAGGGTAATAATGGGGTTTAAACTCCCAACTTTTGGATTAGTAATCCAGCACCCTATCACCAGGCCACAACTACCCCATCTTTAAACTATGTTTAAAATTTAATTGATTCATTCATTAATTTTCTGAACCACTTAATTAGGTTTGCGGGGAGGCTGGCACCCATCGCAGCCAACTCTGGGTGAGGGAGGGGGGCACACCCTGGACAGCTCGCCAGGCCATCGCAGGGCCAACATTCACAAAGGCATTCATACCTCCCACCCAGACCTAGAGGAAATTTGGAACAGCCAAATAACCTACTGTGCATGTTTCTGGACTGTAGAAGGAAATCGGAGCACCTGGAGGAAACCGACGTAAAGCCCAGGGAGAACATTCAAACTTCGCACAGAAACATCCGAGCTGCGAATCGAAGTACTGTAACGACCTTCTTACTGTGAGGCGGATGTGCTGACCACTCTGCCACTGTGCCACCACAATTTAATTTATTTGTTTGATAAATATTTTGCAAACAGCAGGGCAAATCAATCAACTATTTGGTCTTTAATAATGTTTAATTTTTAGCAGTTGCAAAATTAGATGTTACATGCAACTATGAATGCTTGTAGTTTCCTAAATACTACTGTGAAGATGCATGCATGATGGAGCATATAGTGTCATATACTGTAATTTACATTTCTCTTCGTATTATATTATTTGACCTTTTGGTTCTGGCTTTGGATTGAAAGTATTCTAAATAAGTCTAAATCACAGCAGCTTTCTCTTTCTCAGCTTTTCTGTATCTGTTTTAATCATGTTTAGTTTTTGAAAAAAAAAAAAAAAAAAAAAAAAAGGAATCTATTTTTGTCAATTTTTGGTTCATTAAAGGTCAGTGAACCTGATTTCATATTTACATGCTCAGTTCAGAGCCACTGCTGGGAGCCCTCACTTATAAGCATGAATTTCTTTCTGAAAGAGGTCATGCCGTTGCTAATTGCTTGTTGGCCCAAATCAAATCCCGAGTGCAGTCATGGATGCTTATATTCATGTCTGCTTGGTACTCACAGAAATATGTATCAGAAAACTAAAAATGGGTCACATCAATTCAGAATTCAATGATATGCTCTAAGAGATTTTTAAGTTTTTAAGTCTTTTAAGTTTGCAGTATGTGGCGCTGCACTGTGCTATATTCATTGTTAGCCAGTACAGTACTGTATTTATTCCTGTGTGGATGCTGATGGTCTTGATCCCTGGGCTGCAGTTGTTTTGCTCCTCTGCCTCCACTTATTGGGTAATATTGCATTCTTCATCTTTTTCGAAGATGATTAATTTATGATATAATAATTATCCCAATATTTTGGCAAGTAAAAGAGCTGTGTCATGATCACAAATTTGTCTGTGTTTTCTACTTCCGCCCCCCAACATAGCTTTAAAAAGCAACAACTGAAACTCGGTGGACAATGCTGGACCTTAATGTGATATTTAAAGTACCCTAATACGGCCCTTGTAGAGAGTAACTGTGGTTTCAACATTGCTTTACACATATTACTTTTAAGTTAATTTAAACGTTATTAGCATGAAGTGAAGTCATTTTACGGGTGTACACTGTTTAAATTTTACTCAAAACAACAATGTTAGTTAGAGGTATGGTTCAGAAACATTTATCTTGGAGGTATAAGTACAGTATTGATGAATTATTTTTTTTGTTTTAAATTACTGTATTTATACTGATATTTATAAATCATTACACAGAAGATCTGTTCATTTTCTGTAACCGCTTAATAATAATTTGGGTTGCGGGGAGACTGGCGCCCATCCCAGCTGCCTCCGGGTGAGGACAGAGTATACCCTGGACAGCTCGCCAGGCCATGGCAGGGTGGAAACACGTCGAAAGTCATCAATGGTTCTTTTGCATGCCTCACACTATAGACAGTGAGAGACATGGCCGGCCTTTGATAACCCAGCTGGCTCCACTGGGGGACAGTGACAACCTTATGGGGAGTGGAACTCGAACCCCCGACCTGAGGATCAGTGATCCAGCGCCCTCAACCATTAGGCCTCCACTGCCCCTACACAGAAGATATTATCTAATAATCTGGGTGATATATTTTACATGTTAAACTAATTGTATAAGAACTACAAGTTGTTCCCACTTAACATGGGAACACTCCCCAATTTCCCACCAACAGACTGGACTTCACAGAGAAGATACTTCTGACTCACTGACACAATTAACCTGCAAGAACAACAACAACAAGTCCTTTACAGGATTAAATAAATAATCCACACCTCACCTACTGATCACAAGACTTACACATATGCAGCAGGTCGACTTTCATCAATTAAACTTCAGTGAAAGTTGCTGCTCATCATTTGCATCATTCACGACTGGGCTTTGAACCCTGAACATCAATGAGTGATCGTTTCAAGGCTCAATAGAGCCACGAAACCAGGCCACACATGATTTAATACACAACGACCCATGTTCCACACGGCTAATAAAGCAAAAGCTGTTTTAAATTCACACTTTAAATAGCTTTAAATTGATTGACATGCTATTAAAAAAATAGTTGATTTAATTCATGGCAAGATTTGGTTTACAGTATTTAATGAATCCGGATTACATTCACTGAATATATTATTTGATTATTACTATTATATCGTTGCACAGTGAGAAATAATTTTGATTTTTATCTTGTTTAAATTGTCTCATACAGTATTTGATGATGCCTACAAAGTGTTGATCATTTGAAATCATCACCGAATGGCCAGTAAGCAAAGGGGAAATGTAAACAACACCGATACCTCTGATTCAACATATATTGCTTTCAAGCTTCCAGATCCTGAGATGTTTGATCAGGGCTTGAATTAGAATAGCTGAGAACGTTTTAACTTTTCTTTTGAACAGAAAAGTGTCAATTTAATGAAAACTAGTACAATAAAGTCAAGGATTTGAGACTCCCTTCAATGTCATATCATATCAAAGGATCATTGCTTTGTTGTGGACTTTTGAAGAACCTTTGAACTTACATTATAAAGAAAGAGGTATTGATCATTAATTGAGTTATTAATCCTAAACCCAGTCTTAGGATGCTGGAGAGAATAAATACCAGTCTTACTTCAGACTGACCCAGAACAACCTGAGAGTTGCCACAAGTAGGATTTCACGTCTGAAGATAAGAGAACTGAACATGGCTGTATCCAAGTTCTCCAACTTCACTATTAATTACCTTCTGGGGGAAAGGAAGGATCCTGACGCTCATGCAGACCATGCAGCAGCATCACAGAACTTCCAGGAAGATTTGGCTGATGTGACCCGGCCTTCAGTGAGTGGATTTAACACTCAGACTAGCGGATTGGCAGTGATGGGCTTTCTTGCACCCTGCACCAATGCAGCTTGCTTTAACACTTTCCACTGCTGTGGTCCTGTCACTTATGATCAGACCAACTTTAACATGGGCTGCCTGGGCGGGCAGCACTGGTATCATTCCCAGCAAGGTAAGTGAAATACCGAGATTAACTTCTGACATCTTCATTTGTATGTGCAAGTTAAAAAAAAAAAAAACAAACAGATCAGCAAATATCAGTGAATTTAGTGCGTAATAATGTGGAGGTATGGAGACCTAATGACATGGTAGTGTGTGTGTGTGTGTGTGTGTGTGTGTGTGTGTGTGTGTGTGTGTGTGTGTGTAATTTATATTTCTCCTTTATCTTCTTACAGTGATGCATGTGGCATATGGAATAATATCTAAATAACACAGATTAAGATAGGTGTCTTTTTATTTGTTATTAACAATTAGCAGTCGATATGCTGAATATATTTTGTAATAAATAATTAAGTAATTGAGACATTTCTTATAATTCAGATTACGGAAAAAATGGGGCTCAACAATGTCCTCAGCACAACCAACGAGCCCGCACCAGGACAGTGTTCACCGAGAGTCAAGTCAAGCAGCTCGACCAGCTGTTCAACATCACCAACTATCCATCTGCTGAAGCGCGCGCACAGCTGGCTAGAAGCATTAACCTCAGCGAGGAAACAGTTCGGGTAAGATAAGGGAAAATTCTACCTTCATGGCCACTCAAACCACTACTAGCTAATATTTCATTGTCATTGATTTTCACTGAAATGCCTTCATTCATTAACAATAATACCAAGCTGAAGATTTCTAGACGCGCCAAAAAAAACACGCACATTCACAAAAAGCATGAAATTTGGGTGCGATTTACAAAATAACCAGCAGAGGGAGCTAAATATCTTGAAACGCAACAAATCAGCCACTTAATTCATCAGTACTGTATCCTGTACAAGTTTCCACCAGGACATTTTCAAAACAAGCCTTATGTTTTCCCCCCTTGACATTATGTATATTATATTGCTCTTTGTTTAAATTTAATACTCGTTTTTTAAATTTTTCTCTTGTAGTTGTGGTTCAAAAACCGTCGAGCTCGACGCAAGAAGCAGACCAGCATGTGATCCAGTCGAGTCTGAATCCACTTTCAGTTCATCAAGTTTAAAATGATATACTGTACAGCAGAATGTTATTTTAAGCAACAAAATAAAGCTGGTTGTTTCCGACAAACTACAGTCTTTGTTTATTATTATTATTTTTTTAGATTTTATTAATTTTGAGTTTCTGTGTGGTGTTTACATATGCTCTTCCCGTGGTTGTGTGGGTTTCTCCAGGACTGCGGTTTCCTCCGCATGCAGTATTTTTTTTTGCCACTAGGTGTGAATGTGAGTATGAATGTTTGTGTGAGTGTCGCCTCAGCGATGGGCTGGTGAGCTGTCCAGGGTGTACCCATGCCCTCGCCCAGAGTTGGCTGAGATGGGCATTGGCCTCCCCATGACCCTACTTAGGATTAAACGGTTAATAAAATTAACGAATAATAATTTTAAAATACAACCAATATTTCATACAAAAATGACCACAAGAAACAATGTATGAAACACCAAATATTTATTAATTGTATATTAACGGTATATCCAGAGGGGAGAAGTCTTATTAACATGCTAATACTCTGCTGAAAAAACAGAACGCACAAATCTCTAACGAGAGCATGCAGTAGCCTAGTAAGCAAACCTAGAGCGAACTCCAAGCATAACAATCAGCACAAATATTTCCTGTAGTAGATAGTTCACATGAACACATTAACATGGATATTGTCACCAGGTTGTTAAACTGATGCACATTAAAAATACATAGTGAAATTATCAAAATATATCTTCTTGGACAAATAAATGTTTACAAATCAATAATATCAAGAAGCCTACATGACTGGGTAGAGGAACAAAATGCATCGAATCCCTATCCCTCCATCTTCTGATCTGGTAAAGTTAAAAATATCTACCCATTATTCTTTTGCAAATGAATGAAATGAGCGTGTTTCGAAACTGAATGTATATTTTAATGGAAGATGAATATAATAGATTTTACTGAATGATGTACAGCTTAAAAAGTCACCCTGAAACAATACACTTTCCACAAATTGCCACATTTCAGTGATTGTGTTTACTACTGGTTATACTGTAGGATACTTTGCATTCAACCTTAAATGCCTTTCACTAGTCTCATACCACTACTGAGACAATGTTTGCACGATACAAATTTAATAATACATGAAGAAGTTGCAATATGACAACATTATGGAAAAGACATATCTAGATCTTTTAAACAGTGTAGTGTTGCATTTAATATATTTTTTGCACTTCTGTGGATCAAGTTGCTTGTAGAAAAGGTGTACAAGCTGATTTTGTGTCATCCCCCATCCCCTCCACCCCCAGTGATGGCCGTAGACCAGTTATGAGTCCAATCAGAGTTCATTGTGATTCTGTTTGTGATGAAGCTAACTGCAGTTAAATTAGTTAAGGGCAGAAAGTTGACAGTGGAGCTCCGAGTCATGCTGTGCTTCCATACACGGATATGTCAGCATTATATTCAATAAGACAGCTGACGTAGGCTAAATATTGCTGTTTATTTTTTAAGCACTTGTTTAATAATATATCTACACACTTTTCTGACTGCTTGAAATGCTGAAGTGAACTGACATCTCAGAACGAGTGACACAGATAGAGAGATTTCAGAAAACTATGTACAGTAATTTATTGTAGATTGATTATTTGAGCTTTATGGGATCATTGGCTCATGAAGTGAATACTTTGAGAAGAAAATCTATTTTAGTGTTACTGAATTTCATCTGATTAGTTAATTAGCACATACTTATTCTTTAGCACAGGTGATTATACATGGAGTATTCATATTACTTTTTTGTTTCCATAGAAAATTATGCTATTATATGAATGTATTGATTAACCTTGTAGAGAAGTGTCGTATTGTGTATTATTATTATTATTATTATTATTAATTATCGATTATTAATTGCTCTATATGCCCATGTCTGTCCAATGTCATGCAGAGCACATCAATACTAATAGAATACATACTTGCATTGGCAACAGCGATTATGATAACCATAATTTCTGTCTCCTGTAGCTTTAGATAATGTATTATTATTTTTTATTATTGTATGTGCAAATTTAACATATTTTAAAACAGGACTAATTATCCATATACAAACAGTAACGGCTGAAATATCTAACTAATGAAAAGGCATTTAATAGCTTGGTATTCTGATGAACACTGGAATTTTTACAGTGAACAATGAAGAAACAGCAATCACCAGAATTTCAGGCCAGGGCTTGTGGGTACACAAAACAAAGAGACAACCAAAGTTCACAAATACATCTGTCTGCATGTTTTGTGGCCTTTATTTTAGGGGATTCTTGGCAAATGCAGTTTTTAACAAACACATTTTTTTAGGGTTTCTTTTCACTAATTCAAAATCGAAGATACCTTGCTCTTTTACATGGAATGTAGGACATTGTTTATTTATCTATGTATTTTACAAGGCACTAGTTTTTGCTTTTGAACTGCAGTCAACGGGGAAGGCTGGGGGACGAAGCTTGCACATTTGTGCCTCTGAGAGTCCACATGATTATTAAAGGAAAGCCCAAGTTCAGTATGTATGGCTCCTCAGGCAGTGTTAGCTCAGTGATTTATGGTTTTGAGCTACTTATATGTTTGGGAATTAAACTGCCAGAGAGCTGATGAACCCTTGAGCAAAACCTTTAATCCTCAGCTCCATGTTCAGATTATATTGTGTCTCATTTGTAGGTTGCCTTTAAAAAAGTGTCTGACAAATGAATAAAAGTAAATGGATGGCAATGAGAGGGAGGTTGTACAATTTGGGAATTAACAACAAGAAGGACGAGAGAGCGTAATGAATAGAGTTTAGGATTGCATTTCTGCACGTAGCATCCAGGGAAACCAACAGCAAAACAGCAACCTGCTGAAACAAAGTGAAAAAGGTCACAAGTGAGACGTTGGCATGATGTTAGTTTAAAAGGTTCTGGAAATTGACATTTTTGGAACAAATGGCAGGCCAGAATACCTGGATATGGAGTTCTCAGATGTGATGTCTTTGGGAGACCTCATCGTGCTGAAATTACGTTTTGGCTGCGACACTGGGGATTTCACATCATTATGTCATTATTATTATCACGAAGATGAAGTCCACATGCAGTAATCTGTCACAGACATCTCAATTTTCTCTAAACTACATACTGACAGTCAAATCAGCAGAATCTTTACAATATACAGTCATCCTTTGCCACTTCGCGATTTGAGCATCGCGGTCTTGGTACATCGCGGCATAAAAAAAAAAAAAAAAAAAAAAAAAAAAAAAAAAAAATCATAAAAAAATCCAAAATTCGTGCTGAAACTTGCATGTAAGCAAGCGGAAGGCAGGGACCCAAGGCAGGCTGCGTCCATTGTTTCCAAAAAAACAGACTGAAGCGCCCCTCCGTCCCCCAGTTCAGGCAGAGACCGCCCACTCAACTCAATCTCGCAAGCTGATTGGCTTAGACGCGTGACGCTATTGCCTCCCGCCCACTCAACTCAATTTTGCAAGCTGATTGGCTTAGACGCATGATGCTGTTGCCTCCCGCCCACTCAACTCAATCTCGCAAGCTAATTGGCTTCGACGCGTGACGCTGTTGCCTCGCACATTCCCGCGGGATTTTTTGTGATTTTGTGATCTTATTGTATAGTGTTTGTGAACATGCTGCACCGCGGAGAAGAACTATTGTCAGAGGTGAGTACAGTACTTAAAGTATTTATATATAAATTCTATTTAAATATTAATATATTACAGTATTTGCATATGCATATAACTGTGTAACGTTTAATATACACTTGTTGATATTATAGAGACGTGAAAACATATAGAAATGAGACAACATGGTAGAAATGGGGGTGGGGGGGTGGGAGGGGGGTGGTTTGTGGGGCGTTCCTACTTCATGTTTTTTTGAATATCGCGGCCAGATCTGGTCTACATTATCTGCGATATTCAAGGGATGACTGTGTGTCACAATCTACAGCCAACAGGTGGAGATAAATATTTTACACATACACATTCCTACAGCAAATGAGAATTAAATCTTGGGATATTCATATAAGAGTGTACAGTCCGTATAAATTTGTACACTGGTCTGAAAATAACTACAAGGTAAAGATATGAATAGAATAAAATATTTTCATGGATGGTCAATAAAAAAAATTACTATGATGTCTTATACTTACTTGTCACCTGGTGAACTTTCTTCACCAGCTTTCCATCACCCTGGGATTCTTTTGGTCCTCCAATTCTGCAGATAAAAAACAGTCAGTGACGCTTTACATAATATAACATAAAACAGAGCAGAGCCAATTACCAATTGTACTAAATCTTCTAAATCATACTCATGGACAGTGGCAGATCCTCAAACAAGAAATAACAAGGCCTAGCTGACATTTGAATAAAATTGCAGATATACAGGGATCCTTCACTTTCCACGGTTAATTAGGATGACCCCCCCCGACTGACATATACGTACATGTTTGTGTATATAATATCAATGAAATCATATTCAATACTATAAATGCTTATAATAACAATTTAACATAAAAAAAACACAAGATGTAAATAAAATATAAATACAGTAGACACATATACAGATGGTATTGCATGAGAAGAAGACGACACACATACATACGCAGCACAGATGCAACAATGTAAGTAGTTTTGATGGGAGATTTTGGGTTGTTTTTTGTTTTGTTTATTTAGGTTTTTTTTTTGTTGCATAATTGCCTTTATTTTTGTGGCATTTTCCTTCACCTTTTCCCCAATTCCCCCTTAATTTCCTTATTTTTTAATTCAATGAATATTTCTTTATTAAAAATTTTATATTTCTTTATTAAAAACCGTGCTACACTGAAGCCGCATGAATTGAAGCGCGAAGTAGCAAGGGATCCCTGTATCTTGTTAATTCTCGGTTGACGAGATTACAGAGGTACATTGCCATAGTAGTTCTGGGTTCAAGTCCTGGACTTTGGCTTTTCTGTGTGGAGTATGTTCTCCCTGTGTTTGAGTTGGAGACTCCCACAGTCCAGGGACATACACATTAGTTTAACTGGCTGTTCCAAATTGCTCTGAGGAATGTGAATGATTTGTGTGTGTTGGCCTGGGATGATCTTTCTAGCTGTTCAGGATGCATCCCACCTTTGGTCCAATATTAACTAAGAAAAAGAGCCTCCCAATGACCTTAGTAGCATAAAGCGATTCAAGCACCTGAGTAAATCATCATTATTAATATTATTATTATTATTATTATAATATATTAATTTTCTGAACCACTAAATCCTAACAGGATTGCGGGGAGACTGGCCCCCCCATCTCAGCCAATTCTAGGCGAGGGCAGAGTAAACCCTGGACAGCGTGCCAGGCCATTGCAGTAGTATTGTTATTATTTATTGATTTATTTACTTATTTTTACCTCTGAACGCGTGAAGGTGGTGCAAACACTCCATATTTGGGCAGGCAGCTAAAGTAGCGCACTCCAAAAACAGAACCATCATGCTTTCCAGTAGGCTGCTCCAACTCTACCCCAAACCAAAATCCTAGTGAGAAACCCAAAAAAAACACAAGCTGTTTTTGCATATGAACTCCGGACATCATCTTTTTTTTTTTTTATTGCCCGAGCACATTAATTAGTAGTTTTTAAAGGTTTTAACAATTTATTCACCTGGAGCAAAGTCTGTTTTGCCGTAAAATCTTACAGTTCCTTGTTTCTGTCCAGCTACTAGAACCTGGTCTCCCACTTCAATCTTGACTCCATCGGGATCCAAACTGGCCACTGACAGAGATTTCTTCCTCAAAGCTAGTGGAAGAAAAACAACAATTAAAAACTGTGTTTAATCATCCAAAGCATTTCTACATTCATTAAGTTATTTAGCAAAAGCGAGATCAATGTCACTGGTTAAAATAAAACTGAGGTAAATAATTGCTTTTGTATGCACATGGCCAATATGAGATTTTTTATGGTTTAATAATAATAATCATCATCATCATCATCATGACAGACACATGAGCCCTGAGTGCTGGTGTGAAAATAAGCATAGGAACTGTGTAAAGGTGTCTTTATCTTTTTAGAACGTCATAGTATATGAAAGTATACAGTATACTATAAGGAAACAAACTAAATAATATTTTTATAGTTATTATTACAAGCGAGGGCAGTGGTGGTCTAGTGGTTAGGGCGCATGATCGCTGATCCTAAGGTTGGAGGTTCGAGTCCCCACAGGGTTGTCACTGTCCCCACAATGCAGCTAACTGGGTTATCAAAGGCAGGCCATGTCTCTCTCTGTCTATGGTGAGAGGCATGTAAAAGAACCATTGCTGATTTTCGTAAAGAGTAGGCTGCAAAGCCGTCAGCGTGTTTCTACAACCTGGAGAGGGATGGGCGCCGCCAAGTCAAATCAGCCCAAGTCTTGCCATGAAGGCGCCCCAACGACATCCCTGAATTTTAAGGGATAACTGAAGAAGTTACAAGCTATATTTTACTCATTGCACAATAACGTCAGAAAAAAATGCTATGTATCTAACGGTGTCTAGGTTTAGTATTCTCATTAAGATTTAAATCTGTAAATGCGTTTTAGTATATACTACATGGAAAAAAGATAAACAACTAAAGGAAGACTTTTGTGCTATATCTTTTCCATTTTATAGTGGGACAATAATGATGCCAGAGTGGCACGGAGGTGCAGTTTTTAGCATGGCCGTATTATAGAAGAAGACTTGGGTCAGATTTCCGATTTCAGGAGTTTCTGTGTGGAGTTTGCATGTACTACCTATACCTGCATGGGGTTCCTCCATGTGCTCTGATTTGCTCCCACAGTCCAGAAACTTGCATATTAGGCTCATTGGTTGTTCAAAAACGTCCCTCGGTGTGATTGTAAATGGTTGTACATTTTAGGCTTACATTTAGTTAGGTTTGGTTAGTACATTTTAGGCATAGCAAGCTGTCCAGGGTATGCCCCAGAGTCGGCTGAGATTGGGAACAGCATCCCTGTGATGTTAATTAAGATTAAGCGGCTAGAGAATGATGAATGATGCAACCTGATCCAAGTGACTGTGACAAACTTTGAGAGTTTGTCAGTTTGATTCTAGCATTATTCACTTTTGAATAAAATTTTAATCCAGAGACAGTGGATCAATCATATCACACTGTTTTTGTGTAGTATAAACTAATGTACTTTATTCCTGGACAGTGGACCACACAGATTGGGCTGTTGCTGTGTAGTATTACCGTATTTTCTGGACTAAGTTGCACTTTTTTCATACTTTGGCTGAAGGTGCAACTTCTACTCCAGAGTGACTTGTATGTGAAATTATTACATATAATTCTGTTCGTCATAATAATAAGACATAATTTCACATGCTTGCTATTTTTACACTCACAACCACAAGAGGGCACTCTAAGCTTGGGTACCAGTACCCGCTTATCCACCACTGAAGAAATGGCCTCAAAAAGAAAATCCTATTCTGTGGATTACAAGCTGCAAGTAGTGAAATATGCTGAAAAGAGAATGGTAATCAAGCAGCAGAAAGACAGTTTGGAGAGAACAAGAAATTTGAGTGACTGGAGAAAAGCGGATTACTATTACTGCAATGAAGAAAACAAGCTAATCGTGGGCTAAAAGCTAGATGGCCACAGCTAGAGGAATGGGTGCTTGAGCAACATGCTGCAGGGAGAGGTTTGTCAACAGTGCAGTTGCGTCTCTACATCCAGTTAGTGAAGGTTTCATTCTTCCTTTCCTTTCGGCTTTTTCCCCCATTCTCGGGAGTCGCCACAATGAATCATCTGATTCGCACATTTTATTATATAATTCTGTTTGTCGTAAGAATAACAAATGTAATTTCACAAGTTTATTTTTACACTCAAAACCACAAGAAGGCAACAATAGGGTAGAAAAGTGGAGATTATTATTACTGCAATGAAGAAAACAAAATAAAAGCTAATCATGGACTAAAAGCTAATTGCAGGCTAAAAGCTAATCGCGGGCGAAAAGCTAGATGGTCACAGCTAGAGGAACCAGTTTCCACATGGGAGCTTGAGCAATGTGCCTCAGGGATAGGCTTGTCAACAGTGCAGTTGCGTCTGCACGTCCAAGTAGTTGTCAAGGAGATGAATAGAAATTAATTTGGTTGAGGACTTTCTTGGTGTTACCACTTCATGCAACGCAACCGCCTCTCTATCAGAGCGAGGACCACAACCGTCACAAAAACTTGGAAATCTATCTGAGCTTGGTGTTCTTAATGGCTGTCTTAACTTCCTCCATTTTAATGGGTTCATCAAACTCTTCAATGATTGGACACGGTTCGAGTTCATTAAATACGTTCCAATCAACATCAGTAGGTAGATTTAGGATTTCTTCAAAATGCTCATCCCATCTCTCCTTGATATTCTCTGGCGATGAAAGAAGAACACCATTCTTCGCCCTCACAGGATAGAGGCCTTTGGATTTTTGGGAAGTAAACTGTTGATTGTTGTGTAAAGCTCTCTAAGGTTTTTGTCCTTAGCATACCGTTCTGCTTCATTAACTTTCTGCTGGAACCATTTGTTCTTAAGCTTCCTCATCTCTTTTCAGAAAGCTGTCCAGTCACCATGAAGTTTTCTATCCTTGAGAAGACGTTGGATCCTTTCATCATGATCTTCAAACCAGTCTTGGCTCCTCCACTGATTTTGGTGGCACACTGTAGCACCTCTTTCAGATCATACGATGAGTCATACGATCATTCATCGTAGTATCTTGTTTCGGTGGTGGCTTCATCGCTTTTCTGTTCTTCCTAACGATGATAGAACATTTGCATATATGAAGTTTGTGATCCGTGAAGGTGCCTGCATTAGGATTGATATTTGTCACGTAGATGAACTTCCTAGCTTCTTTATCAGCAAGCACTTGGTCTATTTGATGCCAGTGTTCTGAAGGCATGTGTTGCAAGGTATTCTTGAAGTGATTTTTTTCATTGGAACATGGTTCCCATTTCAGTGAGTTTATAGACAGCCGCAGAATTCTAGCAGCATCGATCCATTGGAATCACAGAGAACAAAAATACTGTCTCCTTTAGCTTTGACAATATATTCACTAAGGTTCTCATCAAAGCTCTTTTTCATCTGATGATCTCTGCATGGTGGGACCATTCACACATATTAATGCAAGATGAGTATTATCCTTGAATGGAACCCAAGCCATCATTAATCTGTCATTCACAGGTAGTGGGTTTAAATGGCCAAATTTATTGGAGATGGCAAAACCAGCACTCGCCGTCCTGTCTTCGCCACCAGTCCAGAAGATGATATGATTTCCCTCCTTTATATTGCCTGTATCCTGGTGTCTACCTTCACTCAAAGAGCCTGCCTTCTCAAGTTCTCTGCAGATGACTGCTGTGGCATCTTGTGGTCTAGTGCTTGAACTTTTGTTGCTATCATTGCTGGTGTGGACGTTCCATACGGATAGACTGAGCTTTTCTCTCTTGAGAGAATTACATTTTCTCCAGATGTCATAGGATTATTGTATGGGCTTTGCATATATTCCACCACTGCCATAGATATCGTGGTGTCAGTTACCTTGGGCACAGTATCATGATCTGTAACTCTCTGAGAGATCATTTTATAAATTGTGAGCTTGTGCCTAATAAAGACTACACTAAATAGCACATGATAATGTCCCTTGGAGAGTAATCCCTATAATTCGATGGGACAGCAGAGCGAGCACGGTCGCAATAAATGCTTCTTTCCTTTTGCCACAGCTATTCCTGGATTGACAAACAGTACTGCCTCTACTGATGAGTTGCAATCGGGTTGACTTACAGGACTGCCAAATGCCAGATAAGACGCCTGGTTGACAAGTCAGATCCGCCGGTGCGGGCACGAGGGCCATGTCCCCAGCCAAGGGAGACTGAGGGTGTATTAACATTTGCTCAAGGTGTACACCCAGCATAGTGGAGAGGAGGAGGTGCCTTACTTCTCCATTCTAGACCAAGTTAGGTCTAGCCACTGCCCTAGCTATGGATAGTGTTGCCATGAAATGTGCAGACTGAACAACAGCCCACAGTAAGTATTAAACTATAACCAGGATGTTAATTTAATGAATTTTATCAAACAAATTGAGTGATACAAACAGTGGAATGTCCCAGGAATGTTATATTAGCTCTCATTTGAATTCTGCTTCTCCAAAAAATTGAGGAAAAAAACTAATTGCTGCATGATAGAAAAATGTAAAATTTTTAATATAGTACTCACACTTTTCACGATCTTTCTCTTTTTTCTCTTTCTTGATTTTGCCAGTGACGCGGGAAAAATCCATGCGAGGGGTTTTGGGAGTGGAGGTGACCGAGGAAGGGGTGAGATCAACAGCTTTTTTTATTTTAGACACCGGGGCAAAGATTCCTGCAAAACAATATTATTATTATTATTTGTCGTAGTAGTAGTGTTGTTGTTATTATTATTATTATTATTATTATTATTGTTATTATCAATAATAGTAGTTGCAGTAGTAAAAATAATGCCTTGTCCCAACTTAACAAAACCTATGACAGAAATAATAAGTAATAAAGATGCAGTAAAATAAACAAAATCAAAGTAACTAGTAGTTTCTAATCCAGTATTAAAGGATGGAGATATACATACCCAGTTTTGGAGGGCAGATGAAATAGCGGACTCCACCCACACTCCCATCATTCTTGCCCTCTGGTTCATCCAGCTCAATACCCACCCACTGACCACTAGCAAACTCAGTAGTTCCACAGAAACGCAGGGTACCAGCCTGAGGAAGAAATCAGGTGATATTTTAGACTGGATAAATGAGACTGAATAAAAAAACCGTGACTGTATACTGGTCTCCTATCAGGGGCTCATAGATTTTATCATGTTTAAAGCAAAATTACATACAGTATATGGACGAGTTTAAGTAGAGTGTGCAAATAAAATATATTTTTAAAAAATGAGAAAATATTCATGATAATTTTGCCAGATGCTCATTTAGTGAATTTTTAAGGCTTCTGCAAAGTTACAGGATAAGACCAATTCCAAAAATACTAGAAAAAAAAGATTTTAAAATGTTGTGTTGTCCTTGTTATTCCCATGTTCTTTTTTTGTAAACAAATTACTATAACTCGTTCATTCATTCATTTTCTGAACCACTTAATCCTAACTGGAGTTGTGGGTAGGCTGGAGCCCATCTTGGTCAACTCTGGGCAAGGACAGAGTACACCCTGGACAGCTCGCCAAGCCATTGCAGGGCAGAAACAAGCTGATCAGTAGCTCAGTTTTAACGAATGTGTTTAATTAATACTGCTTCACATACACTGTACTTCACTTTGTTTTAGTGGTAGATATTGAATTATTATAAAAAAAAGCACATAAATTATGTTGAGTAACTAAAAAGCTATTAGAGTAACAAGAAGGACAAACTTTGAAAATTATGATTTTATTCACAAAAGTTTAATATTTGATCTGGAGTCCAAAAGACCCCTTAAAAGAGATAAATTGTGACCTCTCATACCCAGATCTGTGTTTTATTTTATAAGTTTGTCTTTTATGTCCCTCCATTAGACATACACATGCCCCATTTTAAGTAACCGTTTCAGTTTCTCCTTGGTATCCCACACTACTTCGCGGTAACAAAAAAGTACAACGACTGAGACACTTCAATATGAAAAAATTACAGAACCAGGTTTTACTTCTAAACTTGTGTAAATTCCAAAATGGCTTACATGGTGGTAATTTTCCATCCTGTTACTTAAAAAAACAACAGCAACGCAATGGTAACATAAAAGACAATGAACAACTCAAACGTGAAACAAAGCTATTTAAAACTTTCTCTCTTAAAGAAAGCAAGAAAACTGAAAAAAGAGAGAACAGTTTTATGAGATTAAACATACAAATAAAACTTTTGCAAATGATCAGATTCATCATGGGAAAAGAAAAAAACTATATTTACGAAAAGTGACCCAACATGAGACCATATTTTGACCATGGGGAAACCCCCACCACCACCACCACCACCACCATTGACGAAACTATATTTTCTCGTAAGGAGTTTAAAGAGTTTCTAGGCATATTCATTTGGATTAAATTCTTTAAATACTATAAGATTTTTTTAACCCATAAATTGTACTTTCCTGAAAATCCCCCATATGATGAGCCATGATCCATTCTTGTTTATAAAGAGTGAGCCTTTGGTTGAAACTACTTTCTATCTTCTGACTGTGTTGCAGGTGTCTAATTCTAACGTTTGGTTAGAAATTAGGATCTATTTACAAATTAGGATTAATCTTGGTTTTTTTTGTTGCACTTTTTATGCATACTATGCATGCAATACAGAATACAAACAAAGTTTTCCGAAACAACATTATTCTGTGATGCTCTGTCCCTTATTATGGTTTCTTATACACCACACAGGGTTGTGCGTTACAACTTCTAATTTAATTTTAACTACGTATAATGCATATAACATATATTCCAGAACAACACGCCACAATATGCTTAATTGCTCTAGTTCCAGTACTACTGATAAACTGACAAAGCGAAATTAATAACAGTGAATAACTACAAGTGTTCAGTTAAACTGAATCACCAGGTTTACTGACTGCATCATAGGAGGTGATAGTGTAGCACTTTGATTTTTACTATAATAGATGCATTTTGTACCAGTCCTTTATGTACCTAAAAGGCTTCAACAGAGGGCAAATGAAGTTCAGTGACATTAAAAGCAGTGAACCTACTAAGTAAATATCTGCATTTAAGATTACACAACACATTAGATGGATAAACTTGTAAATGCACAGTAGCATACATTCTTTCTTACTTTTTTCCCTTTCTCTCTCGCTCTCTCTTTCTCTCTCTCTCTCTCACACACACACACACACACAAACACACACACACTAGCCAGTTGACCTAGCAACATGCGTTTGTAAGGTAGGAGGAAAGTACCCGCAGCCTTGGAAAGAACTGGAGATACACCTGTTGAAATATGAATCCTTGAACCTTGTTTATTTCTGGATGTTAACAATAGGGAGGCAGCCCATCATGTAGGTTCTCACACCCACTTGATTGAAAAACATATATTGTCTTCCTTCTGTTACAAAAGAAGCACTGTGGCATGAAATGTGGTATCTATTACATATACCATGCATCATTGTAGTCTTAAAGGAGACAAGGATTTAATGCAAAAGCACATTTTATTAATTATGTATCCAATGCCACTGCACATTTTTAACACTAGGGGTGCTAATCCTCACGCCTGGACAACAAGAAATAAAATAGAGAGAGCAGCAGTTGGGCAACCTTAAAGCACCCTTAAAATGGCTCAAGCCCTGGTACGGAGTTCATAATTTTTTATTTTTATTTTTTTTATTATTACAATATTAAGCCTCTGGGTGTTTTTCCATTCAAATTTTGTTAGAAATAATGTGATAATCCAGAGATCCATGACTGGGAGCCAAAGATCGCAAATTAGACAAGCTCTCAATGAGGGAAGGATACATTTTCTTCCCTGTCATTTGGATGCAACACTAGCCAGATATGTGGTGACTGTAAGGCTATGCATGTGAGAGAGCACACAGTTCTACAGGAGTGTTACGCCTCCCTATAATATGTATTCGCAGCAATTACAAAAACGTGGTCAGCTGCTGACTTTTGTCAAGAGAAGGTTGCATAGCCATCAGCATGTTTCTACTCTGCGATGGCCTGGCAAGCTGTCCAAGGTACCTCTTACCTTGTTGGTTGAAATGGGCGTCAGCCTCCCCGCAACACTAATTAGGATTAAGTGGATCTGAAAATGAATGACTGGTCGGTTGCCATCATGTGACTCAGGGCAAATATGTGCACTAACTTTCCCTGGTTGGTCGCTGTCATGTAATAGAGCAGTAATCCTTCAAGGGTGGGAATTTGCGAGAACTAAAATAGGGAGAAAATCGGGGGGGAAAATAAAAACAATGAAACAAATGAAAATAATGATCTGAGAATCAAATTGTGATTAGGATCAAGCGGTACAGAAAATGAATGAAATGAATGAAAATATTCTTATGCAGTAATTGTATTTTTCATTGTTATTCTGCTGTGTTTCACACTTACCTTCATGTCATCCAAAACAACTCGGTCACCCAACTTAAGACCGAGTGAAGACAGCATAAGATTGCCGGGAATGTTGTCGTAGTTGGGCAAAGTGATGCGGGGAAGGTTACAGCTCAGGGGAACAGCATCTAACAGCAGTTGCTTTAGCTCTTTGGCTACCATGGCTGCTTCTGCTTTATCCAGGCTCATGTCCATAGGATCAGGAACCACATCAGCAGGGACTTGGCCTTTATCATTCTTGTAAAGTTATTGGAAAAGAATACTTGGTATTAAGTCAAGTTTAGTACATTAATATGGAGCCTGAAATTTGGGAAGGTAAAATTGAAAATGATTAATAATGACAGTGTAAACACCTGTAGCACTTAGGTTGGTACCAAAAAAAATTAATTTGGGTGAAAAAATAAAATTAGTTTATCCAAGTTTTACTTTGTTTCACATGAAAGCGGACACTCCAGGATAACAAAAATCTACATTTTGAGACCTTAATCTTGTTGGATTATTTATAGGATATGGATTATTTGCCAAAAGATTGGTGAAAAAAGGAAAATTATGGGCGATAAAGATGCTTACACATTCCCACTTAAATCTGATAGTGATACCTTTAAACACCCTGGATTATTAAATGTGTCTCAGTGTGGTGTAACAAAATTTAATTGCTTGGATTATAGCATGTCTTTTGAAAATATTGCAATTTTCACTCTAAAAAGTAACTTATTATTTTTTTTCGACAAAAATTTCTGCAACTTTCTATTCTACATTAACTATAATGCACTGTGCAAGTGTTCACTGGTCATTTATTATCCTTCAGTGACTGCCTAAAGAGATTTGGGGTATAAAACACCACATACAGACGCTCCTCCACTTACGTTTAGTTCGGTTCCGGACGGCCGAACTTAAGGTGAAAAAAAACGTAAGTTGTTACTGTATGTTCCAGTGATGTATGACGTTCATACTGTACTATACATCCATAAATACTATTACCGTATCTCATAAAACACCCCTAAATCAATTATTATAAACATAACACTGTAAAATAATAGCAAATCAAATAATATCAACATTAATTTCAAATAAATTAAATTCAAGCAAGTAGCATGTCGACGGAGCCATTTGGAAGGAACGTGCAACATTCACATGTTTTTCACCAGCATCGATTTACTTGATAATAGCCATCTTCGTTTCTAACGAGATGGCTTGCCGCTTTTTCTGATTACCACTATCACTAGTAGGCTTACGCTTCTGACCAACCATATTTGCTTAAGGTTACAAAAGTCCGCAAAACAGTGTAAACACAAAGATAACAGAGACGACGTCTTAACACAAGGGTAACACGCGGTGAACTGGGAAGAAGGATGGCACATTCAGTCTGTCATTTGTAAACAATGGACGCACCATAATGCGTAAGTAGCGTATTACGTCAGTGTACTACGTAGGTACGAGGTACGTCTCGTACTACAGAGAGCACGCTAAACTCAAAATTTGACATAATTTTTTTTAAATTTAAAATCGAAAAATACATAAAACAAATGAATGTAAAGCGGGGAGTGTCTGTAATGCTTACATTTTTCATACTAAGTCAACATTTATTACCTATACCAGTTGCTCTGAAAATGCGACGTACATTTAGAAAATGATAAATGGTCTCAGTAGTATCGGAAAACCATAATGGAATTATGATTTGGTGCTAAAATATCATGGAAAACACTATAATGTGCCATCTATTCTTGTTTCATGGCCCTAAACAAGAAATCAAAATTGGCACTTAACGTTTTTGGAGATGTGACAAATGGATAATGGCTCTTTCAGTGGTCCACTGGAGTCCCAAAGATTTACCAATGACTTTGTATCCTTTCCCAGACTGAGACATCTCTATAATCTTTCCTGTTTGCTCTTGAAGCTCACTGGATTGCAGCATGATGATGATGTGTGTTCAGGAGGGCCTACCTCACCTTGTCAGACAGGTTTTATGTTAGGGATCTCCTGATTGGAAATGTCTGGCAGCAATCAGGCCTGGGTGTGGCCATGAAATTGAACTCAGTTTTCCCAAAATAATAGGATAAATCACAATGACCTCACCGTTTAACAAGGGGGCAATTACTTTTCCACAGAGGTTCATGTAGGTTTGTATAGGATTTTTCTCTTAATAAATCAAATCACAACAGGAAAACTGCATTTTTGAATACTTGGGTTATCTTTGTTTAATGTTTAAATTTGTTTGATGACCTGAAAAAGTTAAGTGCGACAAAGGTGCAAAAAAGTAAAATATCAGCAAGGGGAAAAAACCGTTGTACAGCACTGCATGTGTTACATATTCCATGTGCGACATTTAACAGACTAAAAACAGATCAACAGACTTTGAAAATAACTAATACATACTCTGACAGTAGGGTTGGCTCCATGCTCCAGAAGACACTTGACAGCTCCGAGGCAGAGGTTAGAAGCAGCTATATGCAAGGCAGTGCCATAGCAAAAATCACTGCAGGTAGAGTTGAGTACTGCAGAGAAAAATAAAAAACAAGCACGTTATCAAACTAATGAGACATCCTACAGCTTTAAATGCTCATTAGCTGTTTTCTTATTTTCTTCCTTTTAAGGGGTGCATTGCATCCATACTCATCTTAACTTGAGACTTACAAGTATTGTTTTACTGAAAAATGTATTGTTTCATATACAATTTATTAATTTAAAGTAAACATGAATATCTAACGAGATGGCTTTCCACTTTTTCTGATTACCACTTTCACTAGTAAGCTTCTGACCAACCATATTTGCTTAAGGTTACAAAAGTCCGCAAAACAGTGTAAAGACAAAGATCACAGAGATGAAGTCTTAACACAAGGGTAACACGCGGTGAACTAGGAAAAAGGAGGGCACATTCAGTTGGTTGTTTGTAAACAATGGACGCAGCGTCGTGTGGAAGTAGCGTATTACGTCAGTGTACTATGTAGGTACGTCTCATACTACAGAGAGCACGCTAAACTCAAAATTAGACACAATTAAAAAAACAAACAAACAAACAAACAAACAAAAAAAACGTAAAATCGAAAAATATATAAAACGAATGAACGTAAAGCGGGGAGTGTCTGTACAAGTAATGACATATGGGAAGAAAATCAAACCTGTATTCTGCAGTAGTATTTACATCAACTGCTATAAAAATAACTTCCCAGAAAAGTAATATTTCTCACTGCACTAAAGCCATGCAGAGAGAGAGAGAGAGAGAGAGAGAGAGAGAGAGAGAGAGAGAGAGAGAGAGCGAGAGGACTTTTTCTAAATGCAATAAAAAACTAAATCTGTGATTTGTTAATTCATGTCAACTTTTATTTCACTGACAAACATGCAAAGAAAATATCTTAAAAGCTTTTTTGTATTATGTAAATATAAACAAAGTTGGAATTTGATGCTTGTCACACACTGAACTACAATTGGTACAATTAGGGCTGAGATAAATAAGTTTAAACAAATTTCCAGAAAGATAAGTTTAAATAAGTTTACCAAATATTTTAAAATATTCTTAAAGTAATTACTCTGAGGTGACACACTACATGGACAAAAGATTTCTGGATACTTGCTTGTTTTTTTTTTTGAATGTGTGACTCCAGGTTTCATTCCTCTGTGCTATTGTAATGAATATCTCATTTCTGGGAAGGCTGTTCACTAGATTTTGTAGCGTACCTGTGGGAATCTGTAATTATTTATTAACAAGAGCATTATTCAGGTCAGGAATCGATGTCAAGCGAGGACACCTGGGGAAGTTGCCATACTAGTTCGTCCCAAATGTGTTCAAATGGGGTTGAGGTCAGTGCTCTGTGCAAGGGACTCACGTTATCCCACTGAAACCTTGGCAAAGCATGTCTTCATGGAGCTTGCTGTGTGAGCAGGTGGGACAGTCATTCTCGAACAGGTTTGAGTCTCTTGATTCAATCGAAGTGAAATTGTAACACAACAGCAGAAGACATTCAGCACAATTGTGTGGTTTCAACGTTGTGGCACCAACTTTGGGAAGAAGCTACATATGGGTCTGATAGTCAAATGTCGATAAAGATTTGTCCATATATTGAATCATGACTGAGTATTAACGTGTCATCCACCAAAAGCTTATCCTTTGCAAGTAAACACAGTCCTTTCTACCAAACATTCTTAAGAGAACTGTTAGTTAGCTCATCTCAGACAGACCACAAGACAGGAGAACCATGTGTTGTGGTTGGATAGGTCCATAGTTTCAGCTTGAATTCAGAACAAAAACAGTGGCAAAGAGGAAGTAAGCAATCAGACTTATCAACAAAAGGTGCAAAAGATGCATGTACAGTGGTACCTCACCTTACGATAGTCCCAGCAAACAAAAAATCCAGGTTACGAAAAACATTTTCCAAAATTTTTTATCTCTGTATACGAAACGAGTTCTCAGACGCGCCAGACGTGCCATTCAAATGCGACATTCAAACATTAAAACGCGCCATTCAAACATTGAAACAATGCACAAGCTGCTTTACCATTGACAATCTTCCAACATCCCACCCCGCTGACCTCCCATTGGCTAGGAGGGATGACACAGCTCCCTCCCATTGGCTATTATGGAGCTGCATCTCCCATAATGCTTTTCGTGTAAAGGACAGAGTTACTGTTGTTTCAGGAGTGTGCTCATTGCTTTATTTTTTGACTCAGGTTTTTGGCCTTCCATAAAAGTTTGTAAGATTATAACTCTGCTAAGAAGACATGGTCAACACACGCGCGTGTGCACACACAGACACACACACACACACACACACACACACACACACACACACACACACACACACATTTCCGGTGCAAGTGAAAAGAAGAAGCAGGCTTGTGGCATGTGGTTTAGTGATATCGCAAAGGAATATATCCAAACCCGTTTACCATCGGTACGATATTGAAGCAGAAGGAGGCCTGAAAAGGTATGCTTTTATAATTTTTAAAGGATTTAGGGAGTAGTATTGGGGGCCTTGGAACGTAGTATTGGGGGCCTTTTACGTGTAAAATGCGATTCAATTTACGAAAAATCCAGGTTAAGAAAAATGCTCTGGAACGAATTAATTTCGTAAAGTGAGGTACCTCTGTACAGTTGTCTAGGGATACATGAGTGCCGACTGCATGGGTGAGTTTCTCAAGTTGAAAAGTACTACTGTCACGGAGGCATATCTCTGGATTTTAGAGAGACCATCAGGGAAACAACCTTCGATGGGAAGTCCACACTCACACCTTCATACTGTCAGCAGAGCCATGTCAGGAAAACACCAGGCCTCATTCTGCATGAGCTACACCAGTGTGGCTTTTTAATGTACTCGACTGGCCTGCTGCCAGTCAAGATCTGTCTTCTACTAAAACTATATGGCTTATCATGAAGAAGAGAATGGTGAACATGGGCTGTTGATCAGCTTAAGTCTTATGTCAAGAAAGAATGGACAAAAAATCCATCGGCAAGACTGCAATAGTTATCACCTTCAGTTTGCAAACACGATGCAACACCAGGGTAAACATTAATCTGTCCCAACTTTTATGGAATGTGTTTCATTCACTGGACAGTGGTGGCATGGTGTTAGGGTGCTGGATTTCTAATCTCAAGATGGGGGTTCAAGTCCCACTATCAACGGATTGTCACTGCTGTCCCCCCCAGTGCAGCTAACTGGGTTGTTAAAGGCTGGTCATGTCTTTCACTGTCTGTGGTGAGAGACATGTCAAAGTTGTCAATGATGACTTTTGGAAAGGGTAGGCTGCATAGCTACCAGCATGTTTCTGCCCTGCGATGGCCTAGTGAGCTGTCCAGGGTGTAATCTGCCCTCTCCCATAGTCAGCTGAGATCGGCACCAGCCTCCTCTCAGCCCTAATTAGGATAAAGCAGTTCAGAAAATGAATGTTTCATTGATCAAATTCTATCCTTATTTATATATACAAAATACAATTAAAATGTTTTAGTTTTATTGCATTTTAGCAAAGTGGTGGTCTATTGTTGTAGAGCGCTGAATCGCTGCTGCTAAGTTGCCACAAGGTTGTCACTGTGCCCCCCCCACACACACACACATAGTGCAGCTAACTGGGTTATCAAAGGCCGGCCACGTCTCTCACTGTCTATGGTGAGAGGATCATGTAAAAGAACCACTGCTGACTGTCGTAAACAGTAGGCTGCAAAGCCGTCAGCGTGTTTCTGTCCCTTGCTAAAGGGTTGTATCAGGAAGGACATCCGACGTAAAAACCTATGCCAAATCAAACGTGCGAATCATTCGCTGTGGCGAGCCCTGAGAAAGGGAAAAAGCCGAAAGGAAATCTCAATCTCATATTTTATGAAAACAGAGTTAGTACATTTCTTAATATAGTACCATTTAATTAGAAAAAAGAAAGCTGCATTGGGACATTAAATTATTCTTGTTCTTTCAGAGTGAAAGGCATGCGGCTTTACAACTGCACTAAAATAGTAAGATATGCCTAGTCACAATGAGAATTTGGCACACTTCCAAAAGAGCAATGCAAAGATGAAAAGAGTTGTGAGAATGTTCTAAATGTGCGTAATCTGACCTTTAGGTTTGGAGGATTTAAGCAGAACCCGGATCAGCTCAGGAACATCAAAATAAGCAGCATAGTGGAGTGCATTCATATTGGTCCAACGACTGCGGAGGCTGACATCTGCACCCAGAGAAATCAGCTGATTGGTCAGCCTGAGGGCTGCAGCAGGGTCTCCTGACATTCAAGAATAAATTGTATAGAAAGTTACTACAAAATATAATTCTTACCAGAAAAAGGCTTTAATAAAACCATTAAAAATCCAATAAATAAATGAATCCAAAAACACCCAAATCCTGATCACAAAACCAAGAGTCTGATTCTGCCCTGTCACTCACCTACTCCATGAGCTCCTGCTTTACAACTGTAGTGCAGTAGAGTCATGTCTGTGAGCCCATCGCGGTCATTAACATGACATCCACGCTTTAAAATCTGGAAGACAAGACATCAGGCTCATGTTTATAGCAGTAGGCAGATGCCTTTATCCATAGCAATTTATCTCTACTCATTACTACACAGTGGAAAGGTCTGAAAAAAGTTTAAGTGGTCTTTAGTAGGATTAGCACTTTATATATAGGAATGAAAGAATTAGCATGTGTGATAGACTGAACTGGAATTCAGTTCTGATGAGTTATGTAAGCGGCTATATCAGTTTCATTTTCTGCCAGGCTCTCAGAGATTTTAAATTACAGTGAGCAGCCATTTTGAGTATACGAGTAAGTGTAGATAGGGTGGCAGTGCTAACAAGGCTCAAGAAAATGTGAAATATAAAATACAGGGATCCCTCCCTTTCTGCGGTTTATTGGGACTGAGATCCCCCCGCGACTGCCGAATTCTGTGAAGGAGGATCAATCCCCTTGACTGATGTATACGTACATGTATATGTGCATATAATATCAATAAATACATATTCAATGCTATAAATGCTTATAATAACAATTAAACATTCAAAAATAATGCATAAGATGTAAATAAAATATAAATACACACTCATTCAGACACGCGCACACAGATGCACGTGCACGCACTCAGATGCGCACCTCACTTAAAAATGTAAGTAGTTTTGATGGGGCGTTTTGGGTTGTTTTTTATTTTTGTTTGTTTGGGGTTTTTTGCATAATTGGCCTTGTTTTGTGGCATTTTCATTATCTTTTCCCCCTATTCTTCCTTAATTTCATTATGTTTTTAATTCAATTACAGTATTTAAAAAAAAAGGGCAATGCACTGAAGTCGCATGAGTTGAAGCGCGAAGTAGCGATGAATCCCTGTATATGTAAAATTATACTACAGTTGTGCCTTCTATCAAATTATTGATTACAGTCCTCCCTACCACCATGAAGTCCCGGTGTGATTGACATTGACATGTGCCTTCTTGTGTTCGAGTTGAAAGTTTTCAGTTTCATTGATTATCTATAAAAACCCTCGAGCCCTTTTTTCTCTTTGATCAGTTGCACCCACTGGGCTAATTCTCAGCCACTGAAGAAGAGCAGATCTCACAGATTTGTCCAAAGGAGTGATTCGCAAGGCTCAATTTAAAGCACCAGGTAATGAAGCAGGCTTATCATCTTAGCCATCAATCCCTGCTCTAGCTACTCTAGTCGCAGTCCCAAGAGATACAAACAATGTTGTATGTATATCCTTATTCATCCCTACAATATAGAAGGTGTTTTATGTATCAGTGGTACAGAGACATCAAGACTGACACTTCACAAATATGAATATTCAATGGAAAATATTTACAACTTGTACAACAAGAACCAACATCTGGAGCATCAATGAGGTAGTGTGCATCTGGTGCCTGTACAAGACAAAATTATGGAATTTTCAGCAAGTGCAGGTATTCGACTAAATAATTATAGAAACAAGCAGAACAGAATGTTATATATGCGTGGTGTACTGCATTTTTGTATATATTTATGAGAGCACACTTGATGGGTAAATTTCTATCAATATTTTTAATTCTGAAGGTAAAAGAAAGAAACTTGGGAAAATGTGTGTTAACACCTGTGGGAATAAAAGTAAACAGAAGGATACACAGAGCTGATCAAATTTTGGCCCACCCAGCTTGAACACACCTTTACATCTTATAACACAGCTTTAATCACAAGAAATAAAAGATAAAAATATTTTTTTGTAATTTTGAAACTATTTGCATAAATTTGAATAATTAATTAATTTCGAGATTATTCATAGAAGTTTGAAAGCCCACAGTTGGCCTTATCGGATAAAACAAACAAAATCAAAATCAGTCAAAAATAAAAAAGAAGCATTTTGAAAATTGTTAACGGATACTGGACAGAAAGACACTGCATCTTCATAGCATAAGCTCACTGGACCTATGGCCAGATGAGCGAAAATTTTATTCTAGCTTTGCAGAATGGAAAATAAGCATATGTTGAGGAATGACATAATTACGAGTTCTCATGTACTGAGCATGTAAACACTTTCATTTCAACTTTTTCCAACTATGTATTATCAAACTATATATAGTGCAGTGATTAGATCAATTTTCAAATTCAACAATCCTTACACACTGACTCATTTAAGGAACCACTCAATAATATTAGGGTTGCATGGTTGCAGTCAACAAGGGACAAAGGCGGGGTACACCCTGAACAGCTTGCTAGACCATTGCAGGGCAACACACAAACCATTCACACTCACACATAAGGGCAATACAGACGCTCCCCAACTTAGGTTCAGGCATTTTTACGTTTTTTCGTTAAAAAAAAAAAAAAAAAAAAAAGTCAAATTTTGAGTTTAGATGTACCTACGTAGTATGCTGACGTAATGACGCAATGACGTAATGATGCTGTGTCCATTGTTTACAAATAATAGCCTGAACGTGCCCCTCCTTCTTCCCAGTTCAGTTATATATATATCGTTTTATATATATATATATATATATATATATAAATATAAAAAATACATATATATCAGTTATACAGCGTGTTACCGTAAGCAAATATGGTTGATCAGAAGCGTAAGCCTACTAGCATGGGTGCAAGTCTCAAAAACAGAGATGAATTAACTATCTGCTCGGATCGGTGCAATCTACCATGCATACTCAGTTAAGCAAAGAGAGTTGTAATATGAATGAAAACCGAATCCAGGAAAGAGAACGCTCCGCTCTGTGGTGATTCACATCAGTGCAGGCTGTGTTCTAGATTAGTTCAACGGCACTCTTGCGCACTTGAAAGACCGGAAGTCCGTATAACCCACAGCAAGTATACTACTTTCACAAGTACACTACTTTCGGTTTTGAGCACCTCACATATTGTAAGCATTGATTGGCTGTTTTAAGCTTTGGTATAAATAAGTGACTTATTTGAAATTAATGTTGATATTATTTTACAATATTATGTTTATAATAATTGATTTAGAGGTGTTTTATGAGATACGGTAAAGGTATTTATGAATGCATAGTACAGTATGAGCATCATACCTCACACATCATACGTCACTGTAACAACTTACATTCACTTTCAACCTACGTTCGGCCGTCTGGAACCAATTAAAAACGTAAGTCGGGGAGCGTCTGTATAGAGTATCCTATCAGTCTAATGTGCATGTCTTTGGACTGCGGGAGGAAACCAGAGAACCCAGAGGAACCCACACAACCGTGGGTAGAACATGCAAACTCCACACCGAAACACCTATGTGTAGGACTTTCTTGCTGTGAGGCAGACCTAGTCACTATGCACTCTATTCATCTATTCACTATGCAACCGTGCGGCTAATCTCTAATCTAAAGTTTATTCAGTAATTTGCTGTTTAATTTCTGAGGAGTTATGGACAAAAGTAGATAAATTATACCACATTTTTTGTTTTCCTGGTTATCAAATATTTACTTGAGCCCCAAAGACTACAAGCACAATATAATGTACAGTAATCTACCCAATGTACATGTATGGACTCGTTTTACTCAGAGGCATAGGAATGCCACATCACTCTACAAACCAGCCCTAGAAACCTGACTCCTCTTTGAGCTAGAGAAATACACAATCTCTAAAGTAAATGATTGGAATTTTGTTCCAGATAATCTGCAAGTGCATCACGTAAAGACAGTCTTTTCATGAATAGATTGCGTCACCGTTATTGCACAGTAGATATAAATCTAAATGCCACTAGAACTCTGTCCCCTGTAATACAAAACCAAATTAAGGCAAAGATGCATACAATTTGATAAAGTACATGACAACCTGCCCCTGACAAAAAACTAAATACCGTATTCAAAGTGATAAGTACCCAGGGTGCTTAAAAAAATTGGAGTGGGTGGGCGCTTATTAAAATGTTGACCAGCGGAGTGGAACAGTAAGTGCTTATTACCATCGAGGTAAAAAACATGAATAATAACAGAACAATAAAAGAGTTTTACTGGTATTTGTGTTCTTCATTTTGTGGTCTCAACCAAACTACTTACATAAAAGCTAAAAATAAACAAAAAAACAGTATAATTAAAAAAAAAAGACCCCTTACTTTTCCCTCCTGGTGCTGTTCCTTTAAACATTTTCCAGGAAGTAAAATTGAGCCAATCAACATGAATGTCAACTTTAGCACATGGCACGTTGAACCA
>CM045747.1:20405581-20413081 GCA_024760905.1 Plotosus lineatus | reverse complement strand
AGATACTTGGATGGATGGTGACTTGATGGAGGATGCTGCTGTTGCGTTGTCCTTCTCTCTGCTTGCGTCACTGATATGACTCATAGCTGGACCACATGGACAACCAATCACAGCTTCGCAAACAACCAAACATGATGCTGCTTGTAGAAATCTCAGTCACACACCCGGATGGTATTTGCATTTGAAGTTACTGTGTAGTTATTCTATACCACTTTGGAAAAAAAGAAAAGAGACCACTTTGTATGATGGCCACCATTCGGACCCCCAGCACCCCACCCCCCACCCCACCCCGCCTTAATGGGATTGTGCATATCACATGCTTAATGTCTGTGGGGTAATGAGGTCGTTGAGGAATTCAGTTTATTGTCATTTGTAATCAGTACTTTTGATTGGACTCACTTTAATTGATGCAGTAATAATATTAGTTGTTATTTATGCTGTCCAAAAAAGACAGATCAAGAATGGTGAAATGTTTCTTGCTGGGACACACTTGATCTGTTTATTTCCTGGCCCGAGAAGGTGTCTTTTTTAGATTCTATAAAAGGACATAAAAAAACATTTTTAGTAACAAGAACTCTGATCCATTCATTCATTTTCTGAACCGTGTAGGAGGCTGACGCTCAGCTTAGCCTACTCTGGGGAAGGGCTGAGTACAGTACAACCTAGACAGCTTGCCAGGCCATCTGTGGACAAAAGAATACTGACCGTGATGCAGTTTAGTCTTTACAAAAGTCAAGAACTATGATATTGTCCACTTACATATACATAAATTTTCCATAATATTAATACCACCTGACAGCTCACCATGCAGTTCCTATTTGTGATTCTAAACCATCAAGGCATCAGGTTGGACTCTGGTATCTGACACCAAACAACTTCTCAGGCCATCTTTTAACATCGAAATCGAATGTGCGAATCAGATGATTCGATGGGGTGACTCCTGAGTAAAAGGGAAAAAGCCGAAAGGAAGACAGACAGACAGGTTGCAAGGTTAGGCATATTTGATTTGGACTTGTTTGTACAGCACACCATTGGGAGGTTTGGATACGAGTTTTCCTGGGAATATTCCTGAATACAGTATTTTTTTTTTGCTGAAAGACGGCACTGCCATTAGGGAACATAACCCCATTTCTATAAAGGAAGGTAACTAGTCTCTGATACTGTTTATGAACACTACATGTCTGTTTCCAGCAGAATAGTGTCCAGAGCATCACACTCCTTCTGGTTGCTTGGCTTTTAATGCACATGCACCTAACTAGGCACACGAGACAGAAGTGGTTAGCACATCCAAATCACAGGAAGTTCCTGGGTTTGAATCCCAAGCTTGGACATTTCTATGTGGAGTTTATATGCTTGTATGAGTTTCCACTGGGTATGTACTTTGGTTTCCTCCACAATTCAAAGACATGCACATTAGGCTAACTGGCTGTTCCAAATTGCCTCTAGGTATGAGGATGAGTGTGAATGAAGGTTGTATGTGTTGACCTCGGATGATCTGGCAAGCTGTTCAGGGTATCAGCTGAGATAAGCATCTGCTTCTCCAGACCCCAATAAGATTAAGTGGTCCAGCAAATGCGTGATTTGATAATTTTTTCTACTATTAAATCTGGAAAAAATTCTACTAATTTATATTCATTCATTTATTTTCTGAGCTGCTTAATCCTAATTAATTGTGGGGCCGGTGGCATAGTGGTTAGGGTGTTGCGCTCATGGTCGTGAGGTTGTGAGTTCGAATCCCACTGAGACCCTCACTGTGTTAAGACCCCTGGGCAAGGTCTCAACCACAAGTTTGCCTCTGTTCACCCAGCAGTATAAATGGGTACCAGTAAAAATATAGTGGGAAGGTAACCATGAGGGACTAGCGTCCCATCCAGGGGAGTTGAACTCCTGGTCGCTTCACGCTATGGAAACCGGGAATAAGCACCGGCCTGATGAGCCACGAGGCTCGGGTGTAAAAACCCAACAGACCCTACCTTACTTTAATCCTAATTAAGGTCTCACCTTCATTATCCCACCCAAGGGTGGTATACACCCTGGACATCTCGCCAAGACATTCATCTATTCAAACAACTATTCACACTCAGACTCATATCTAGGGGCAATTTGTAACAACCAATTTAGGCTACTGTATCCACACAATCAGAGAGAGCATGCAAACAAAAACCTGAGCCTTGTGCTATTTTAACATCATCAGAATGTCTTGTTACTAAACAAAAATTGCTGTCATATCTGTGTTTTGTTTATTGTCTGTGAAGTAAAAACAAATTCACAACAAAACAAGTAAATATTGGGGCAGTGGTGGTATAAGGCGCTGGATCGCTAATCCAAAGGTTGGGGGTTCGAGTCCCACTCTCCACAAGGTTGTCACTGTCCCCCCCAGTGCAGCTAACTGGGTTATCAAAGGCCGACCATGTCTCTCACTGTCTATGGTGTGAGGTTCATGTAAAAGAACCATTGCTGACTTTCGACAAGAGTAGGCTGCAAAGCCGTCGGCGTGTTTCCACCCTGCGATGGCCTGGTGAGCTGTCCAGGGTATACTCTGCCCTCGCCCGGAGTTGGCTGGGATGGGCACCAGCCTCCCCGCAACCCGAATTAAGATGAAGCGGTTACAGAAAATCAATGATGATAAACAAGTAAATATCATCTAGGTGTGATGTTTCTATAACTTTTCATTCATAATCTGATATGACCACTAACCTGGATATGAATAACATAATAAAACTTGATGCTTCATGAAACCCAATTATATAACACTCATATTTTTGAACACTTATATTTCTAATAAAACAAGAATAAAAGTTATAGCATTGCACATATTATTATTGTTAGATAATAGAACAGAGCAATCATAAACATTAGTTCTGTAATAGTCTTGCGATAAATTTTAGATTTTGTACAATGAATGAATAAACAAACAACTGACCGAATGACTGAATAAAAGATTAAAAAAAAAAAGCTGAACAAGGTGTTTGGTAAAAATGTTGGAGTGGTGGAATCAAGTTTAAACACCAAATCAAAGCTCTTTCAAAAGAGTCGTTGAGAGGTACGTACTGAGCGTTTAAATCTCGCTTTAGTTTTATTATTGCATATCTCTGATATGTTTCGTTGTCTTGTTTATGAAATAAAAATTAGAACGAGTGTCAGGAATAAATAACCAATAATGGAAGTTTCTCTGTTTGCTGATTTTTATTTCAGCAAGAGAAAATCAAGGAAACGTCATATCCGGAATTCACACCCGCTCTTTTTCTTGCTACCGACAGCGACCTGAACTCCCAATCAAATGACGTGAGGGATACGTCATTTTGCCCTAACCGGAAGTCAGCGCCAACTGACCACGGCTGCATGCATAAGATTTCCAGAGCACGCGGTCTAGTGTTTCTTCCACGTCATTGCTCCCTTCACAGTCACCTGAACTCTCCGACTCAGGGCTGCACAGACGCGCGTGAGCTGCACTGGCGACTGTTTAAGATTTAAATCTCTGCAGAAAGCACACCGCATTGATTTAATAACCTCTTGTTCATGGATATGTTATTTGTTTTACAGGCAAACTTCTGGCCTGTATTGATTACTGCTGTTGTTCTCTTTTTAATATGGAAGAGCCGCAGTAATCAGCGCAAGTTTGGAAGGTTGCCCCCCGGTCCCGCACCTGCACCACTGGTTGGGAATTTTTTTCAGATTCGCGTGAAGGAACCGTACAAGTATTACCTTGAGGTTAGTTATTCATCACTTGTAATAACTTTAAAAAAAAAAACTTTTTTGCTCTTTTGGCACAGCATTAATTAAATGGACACTGTACTATATCATTGACTTAATATTTTAATTAATTGAAATAATCAAATTGGGAATTATTTAAATCCCATAATTTACACTGTGAGATTGTGGACGTTTGATCTCTGAAATCCAGCTCAGACAAACAAGCTGACAACTGGTGATGCCGGTAGAAGCACTTGTTTTTTTTTTTTCCCCTTTGAGATAAGGATTACATGACCAAACTTGTAAATTGTTGTGGATGTTTTTTGACTTGGCCACTTTTTGTCAGTGTTGTGATTGTGGTGGTAATGTTTTGGTATGGCAGGTATAGCTGCTTAGGTTTAGCTGTATTTTTTATTTTATTTATTTATTTATTTAATCACGTCACACCTGTGTTCGTGTAGAAACATCCTATTCCACATATTCCCTCTTTACTGCTATAAAAAACATTTCTTGAGCCTGAATTCTTTCTTTGTTTTGAAGCATGTCTCTGGGGATGAGAGAATGATGGTGGACTTAAATGATGCATTTGAAATATCCATTCACCCACTGTATAGTCCACCCGACACACATCAGCCGTGACAGTAGCACTATTTGACTGGTCTGTGGTTGGCAACCCTATATGCAGCAAGATGGAATGTACCATGTGTTCTGTCTCCTTTCTATTATACATTCTGTGGGGATTTTACACCAAACCTACAGACTCGTCAGGTCCGAGCTTATCCCTAGTTTTTGAAATATGAAGCGACGAGGAATTGAACTTCATCTGGATAGGCCGTTCGTGTCTTGCAAGTTGCCTTCTCAGAATTTTTACTGGTACCCATTATTCTGGTGGGTGGGCAGTGGCACCCTTATGTTTTAGCACTGTGGGGGTTTGGATGGGGATTCAAACTCGTGCCCTCTTCATCTTGTACATGTTGTGGCGAAAAGTGTCTAGTTCATGACACATGAGATTAAAACTCATCTTTCAAGTATTTATTTAGCCTTTAGGGGGAAAAAAAATCAACGACATACAATCAATCACGCAAAAAAGTTTTTCTGAGAGAAAAATCTCAGACACATACAAAAGTTGTTCCAACAGAAAGTCTCAGTTTACAGTTCTGGAGTAGCTTATTTCGTACCCATCTCACTCTGATTGGTCTGCAGTGACATCATCCGTGAGCTTCTTCTTGTTCAGATTGGTTGCTCATGACATCAGGTCTCAACTTTATACAACATGCCTCGAGTTCACCTTGAACGGTTGCCTCCAATTGCTTATGACAGACGTTTTCTTTTCAAAGTCACTTATGCAACACCCATACAGTGTGACATGGCGGAAATAAAATAATCTTACACTTACTTTAGTGAATAAACTCCTCATACAATCGTCACAGAAATCATCAGATAATTAAATGGTGCAGTAAATCATACAATTGTTCTTCTACAGATATAAACACTAACAATTTAAATTATACTTCAGTGGACATGTCTTCATTTCAGGATTTACAAATACCTTGAAAATAAGAAAAATTATCATACATTCCAAAGCTATTGGCGTGGAACACATAAGGTGGTACCACTTCACTTTTTCAAGGTATTCTCTCCTTGTCCTCGTAGTAATCTTGAGCAGTAAAAATTTTAGAGACAAGTTTGTCTTATTCATATAGAGGACAGGCTGATGAATCTTAATGTCTGTCTTCCTTTTGGCTTTTTTGCTTTTACTCGGGAGTCCCCACAGCGAATCATCTGATTCGCACGTTTGATTTGGCAGAGGTTTTTACGTCGGATGCCCTTCCTGCCACAACCCTTTTTAGCAAGGGACAGAAACACGCTGACGGCTTTGCAGCTACTCTTTACGAAAGTCAGCAATGGTTCCTTTACATGCCTCTCACCATAGACAGTGAGAGACATGGCCTGCCTTTGATAGCCCAGTTAGCTGCACTGGGGGGGGGGGGGGGGGGGGCAGGGGCAACCAGTGGGACTCGAACCCCCAACCTTTGGATAAGCGATCCAGCGCCCTATACCACTAGACCACCACTGCCCTCGGATGAATCTTAATATAAGGTCAATATAAAGTCTGTCTTTCTTTCGGCTTTTTCCCTTTTACTCGGGAGTCTCCACAGCGAATCATCTGATTCGCACGTTTGATTTGGCAGAGGTTTTTACGTCGGATGCCCTTCCTGTCACAACCCTTTTTAGCAAGGGACAGAAACACGCTGACGACTTTGCAGCTACTCTTTACGAATGTCAGCAATGGTTCTTTTACATGCCTCTCACCATAGACAGTGAGAGACATGGCCCGCCTTTGATAACCCAGTTAGCTGCACTAGGGGGGACAGTGACAACCCTGTGGAGAGTGGGACTCGTACCTCCAACCTTTGGATCAGCGATCCAGCGCCCTATACCACTAGACCACCACTGCTCCCATAAGGTCAATATAAAGAAAGGTCATCTTTACCAATCTTCATGAAAACATTTTTAAAAATAAATTTTGATTCAATCTCGGACTGTTATAACGATTTGAGGAGTGTTTTAATGGGTAGTTGATGGTTCAGCATGTCCTAAAGGAAACCTATAAAGGTCAGAGTAGATGGAGGCAGTTAAGTTGTTCAAGACACATCACCAAAATGTCGTTACATTTCCGATGATACGCCACATTTTGTTTTTTCAAATCTTATTGTAACACCAGTTCATCTGCTTTGGCAATCAATGTTCGTGTTTGAAGCTTAAGACTAGTTTGGCCTATCGCACAGAGCATTTGATGAAAGATTTTTAGAATATGGATGTATGAGGGTCATGAACATTTTCAGACTGTACGTCACGTTTCTGCATGGAAAGGCACTAGTAAAAACTCAATTTTTCTACCTACCTCATCCTTGTTGATTCTTATCTATGATGATAAAAATCATTTTTGCATTTTTCAAAGAATTTCAGACTCTCAAATCTTGAAGATTTTTCGCCTATCTTGCTGAGAGTGAGATGCGCCATGAAGGAATACCGACAGTGGGATTCTGGTGTGAGACTAATCTCGGGAAGAACAAGACTGATAGAGCAGGGGTTGTGGTTAAAACTGCCACTTTTGCAGTTCTAAAAAAAGAAAAACATCCACCACACTAAAGCCATTGGTCAGTCTTCTACATATTCATGACGTCAAACATCTGCAAAAAAAGTCAATTGCCAACTTTATTATATCAAGCAGGGAGATGTGTGAAAATGGAAAACCTGGTCATCACCTTTCTAAATGCAACCTGGTTATAGGGGTTGGCTGTGTGGTGGATGAGAATCATACAGGTGCCACCCGGCCAACGTGCACGTGAAGGAACAGCTGCGTAGATTCCGCCCTTGGCTGATGCGGCGTTGTCAGTCAGACGCAGACTCGTCACCCCCCGCGCCATGATTCTGATCAGCGGGGACTTTAACCACGCCTCTCTCTCCCGATGTTCACGCAATACGTGAAATGCACCACAAGAGACAATAAAACCCTGGACTTGCTGTATGCTAATGTGAAGGACACTTACACCCCCTCCCCCCATTGGGACGCTCAGATCACAACCTCATCTCCCGGCTCCCCCAATGCACACCCAGGGTGCGAAAGGAACCTGCACATAAGAGGTTTGTGAAAGTGTGGACTGTTTCCAGACCACAGACTGGAGCATGCTCTGTGACTCCGATTACATGACTTCTGCGTGGAGAGCACTGTGCCAACACGGAGGGTACGGTGCTTCTCCAACAACCACCCGTGGGTCACCCCTGAGCTTAAAGTCCTCCTGA
>CM045747.1:20170581-20400581 GCA_024760905.1 Plotosus lineatus | reverse complement strand
ACTTGAATACAAATAACACCATGTTTGTCATACACTGCCCTCAATAATCATTGGCACCCTGGTTAGGATGTGTTAAACACCTAATAATAAATTAAATTTTTATTGTAGATGCTACTCTCACACTGAAAATTGTAGGAAAATGTAACTTTCAGCTCAAGTGGATTTGATGGGAAAACAAACTCCTAGGGAATAATTCATTTTCCTAAATTCACCTGTTCCACATTTATTGGCACCCCTAACAATTCATAGGAAGTAACTGTAATGGAATTTTAATTAGTAATTCATGACTTCCTGTTTCCCTGGGGTATAAATATGATGTGACACAGAGGCCATTTCTCTTATCCACTCTTCATCGTGGGAAAGACAAAGGAGCACACCATTCAAGTAAGGGAGATGTGTGTTGACCTTCACAAGTCAGGCACGAGTTGCAAAAAAAAAAAGACTAAGATGGAGCTTTTTGGCTACAAAAACCCGAAGTGGGTCTGACGGAGCACAAAAGAAGATCATGCAGTTTTGCACCTCATGCCCACTGTGACCTCTGGGGAAGCATCGGTGATGTTGTGGGCCTGTTTCTCTTCCAGAAGACCTGGAAACCTTCCTAGGGTGCATGGCGTCATGAATGCTTTGAAATACCAGAACATTTTAAATCAAAATCTGGTGGCATCTGCCCAATAGCTAAAGATGGGTCGTCACTCGTTCTTTCTGCAAGATAATGACACTAAACGTTTGGCCAAATCTACACAGTAACGGTTCACCAGACACAGAATCAAGCTCCTCCCATGGCCACCTCAGTCCCGAGACCTCAACCCCATTTGAAAACCTGTGGAGTGAGCTGAAGAGGAGAATGTAGAGGAGAGGACTGGGTCGCTGTGTGTGATTTAGAGAGATTGTGTAAAGAAGAATGGCTGAAGATCACTCTTTCTTTGATTTACCCATTTGGTGAAACATAGGAGAAGATTAGGTGCTGGTTTGTTGGGGTTTTTTTGGCAAAAAGGAGGTTGTACTGTTGTTGACGTTCTTAACACCAGAGGTGCTAATAATTGAGACACATGATTTGATGTAAAAAAACAAAAAACAAAAAACAACAAAAAAAAAATACTTCTTGATGTGGGATCTCTTCCCCTTCCCCTCCCACTGAATAAATCCACTTGAATTAAAAATTGGATTTTCCTCATTTTTTTCAGTGTGGTCCTATATTATTTTGAAGACAACTGAATTTATTAGTCGTTAAAGAACACATCTTAACCAGGGGTTCCAACAATTATGGAGGACAGTGTGTATTTGCTCGTTTGTTGAATTTGGTGTTCATATGACTGATTGCTGTATATTAATAATCTGTATAATTTGTCATTTATAAATATTTTAGAATTAGTATTACAGAATAGCATTATCAAGCTGTGGCCACTAGATGTCACCATGAAAGTTGAATTCCGGCACAAATGCTTCAAGCGTTTCAGAGTACAGTATCACAAAGCCTTGCTTGGCTCACTACCAATGTACTGTCATTGTTTTGTGTGAAAGAGATTAAAAAATATATGGTGTTACATCCTTTAGTGTCCAAAATGTTTGCCCCGATTATATTTCCAAGTGGGTGCATTATAGAGCAAACACTATACAGTATCAGGAGTCAGTAAGTGGACAAGTGGACCATCTGCAGCCATGGATAATTTTTAGCCACATGTTCGCACTGACAGGTGGCTGCATCATGAATGATTGTTGACTTGTTTTCCTGTGTAATATGCATGCTAATGGTGAGCTAAAAGCCACACCAGATTTCTCATATGGTTTAGAGTTTACTTAGACCTTCTTTCTGTATTCAATCAAATTTCCTCTCTGGCCCTACAATTCATATGCATGATGCAACTTGTTGACACATACCATTATTTTCTGAGGAAATGCACAAGTGATGCACCAAATCGACAGAGGGTCTGTCAGGCAGCGATATCATGTTTGTGAATAGTTAAAAGCAACTGTATCTCCACCCTTAGAAAGGTATGAATACTGTATTGGTGTTGATATTGGGCCAGAATTACTGGGACGCACTCAGCATTTAAGTTCTTCAAGAAGTTGTTCAATGGGGTTGAGGTCAGGGCTCTGTACAGATCACCTGAATAATTTCACTCTAAATTTGACACATCATGTATTAATGGAGCTTTCCTAATACACAGGGGTAATGCAATGCTGGTTCAGATTTTGGCCTCAGTTTCACTGAAGGAAAAATTCATCGTAAAACCTCCAAACAAACTCTATACAAGTTGCGCTTAAAATTTGGGAAAACAGAATGGGAAAGACCAACATATGGGTGTTATGATCAGGTGTCCACAAATATTTGACTGTGTACAGTATACCCTGGAAAATAACACATGACATTGATTGCAGTTATACTGTGTGCGGACAGACGTATTGTTACTCACCAGTTGTTGCATACATGTAATTAAATTGTGTACAGATTATACAGTTTTGTGTGTGCATGTGGAAATTAGTGGGGTCGGTGGTGTAGTGGTTAGGGTGCTGGGCTCATGATTTGGAGGTTGTGAGTTCAAATCCCACTGAGACCTCCATTGTGCTAAGACCCCTGGGCAAGGTCTCAACCACAAGTGTGCCTCTGTTCACCCAGCAGTATAAATGGGTACCAGTAAAAATATACTGGGAAGGTAACCTGCGATGGACTAACGTCCCATCCAGGAGGTGTTGAACTCCTGGTCGCTTCACGCTACAAAAACCGGCGATAAGCACCGGCCTGATGAGCCACTAGGCTCGGGTGTAAAAACCCAACAGACTTACCTCTGCTATGGAGAATATTCAGGATATGTTGTAGCACTGTGAGTTGAGATCACATCATTTTCTATTCCTGGGATGTTTTCTATGAATTTTAAATCCACAAACTTTTTTACACTTGAAAATTTTTTGATTTTCGATTAAACATCTGTGGACTGATTTAATACAACATTTAACCATCAGCAGTTCCAAGGCAGAGGAATAATTTAATATATCTAATTTTATACTTCTTAACATTTTCAGCTCAGTAAAAAATATGGTCCTGTTTTCACCCTTTGGTTTGCCAACATGCCTGTTGTGGTCATCTCTGGATACCAAACCTTGAAAGATGCTTTTGTTGGCATGGGTAACGAGTTTAGTGGCAGGGAAAACTATCCCATCTTAATGAAAGTCACGAAAGGATATGGTAAGTTCATTTATATTACAGAATTCATTTGTAAAATATATAAATACAAAAGACAGAATATGTTGATAATGAGAATGAATGAATTACAAATACAGCACACATGGTCCTAAAAGAAATTATTTTTGTTGAAATACTGGATGTACACTCAGACACTGAGGGCAGAGTAGTTCTGTACATATTTTACTTGCTCCGCAGGCGTTTTGGTCAGTAGTGGAGAAAGATGGAAGCAGCTACGACATTTCTCTCTGACAACTCTCAAGAACTTTGGGATGGGTCAACGGAGCATCGAGGACAAGGTGAAAGAGGAAGCCAGCTGTCTTGTGCGAGCTTTTAATACGTTTGAAGGTATGACCTTATTACTGTTAGATTTATGCAGATTGTCATTTGACATTTCTTGTTTTTATAGCAGGATGTCTATAATGTTGCACACGTAGCAGTCATTTAGAAACTGTTTATATCTTCCCATCATTAGCCTGTGTTTTGGAAGCTAGCAGCTGGTCAGACCAAGCTGGATTTTTCAGCAGGGAAGATAATATCTGGCATTGGGTGTGAAGAGTAGCATGCATAATTGTGACTTTGGTTCACGAATAGTATATTCTTAACTATATATAGTTCAGGGAGTGTTTCAGTTGGTAGTAAATTCTTGTGTCTAAACAGTCTTCTTCTTCTTTTCCTTTCGGCTGTTCCCTTCAGGGGTCGCCACAGCAAATGATCTGCCTCCATCTCTCCCTATCCTCTGCATCTTCTACTCTTACTCCAACGACCTTCATGTCCGCCTTCACCACATCCTTAAATTTAAATCATCCATAAATCTTGTGTCTGAACAGTAATATGTACGATTTACATGCTTTTGTTACCTTCTAACTGTAAAGTTTAACTCTACTCTTCATGCACCCAAGATTAGACCAACTTTAATTCACTCACATTAAAAGTCACTAAGAACATACAATGCTGTGCAAAAGTTTTTGCCCCTGACCAATTTCTGGAATTTTTTGCACGTTTGTCACTGTCATCCATTTCCGATCAAGCTTGTTCTTTTCTTTTCGGCTGTTCCCTTCAGGGGTCGCCACAGCAAATCATCCGCCTCCATCTCACCCTGTCCTCTGCATCTTCTTCTCTTACTCCAACAACTTTCGTGTCTTCCTTCACCACATCCATAAATCTCTTCTTTGGTCTTCCTCTCGGCCTTCTGCCTGGTAGTTCCAACCTCAGCATCCTACTACCAATATACTCACTATCCCCCCTCTGTACATGTCCAAACCATCTCAATCTAGCCTCTCTGACTTTGTCTCCAAAACATCTAACATGTGCTGTCCCTCTGATGTACTAATTTCTGATCCTATCCATTCTCGTTACTCCCAGAGAGAACCTCAAGATTTTCATCTCTGCTACCTCCAGCTCTGCCTCCTGCCTTTTCCTCAGCGCCACTGTTTCTAAACCATACAACATCGCTGGCCTTACCACCGTCGTGTACACTTTTCCTTTCATTCTTGCTGATACTCTCCTATCACACCGGACTCTTTCCTCCAACCATTCCAGCCTGCCTGCACACGCTTCTTCACCTCTTTTCCACACTCTCCATTGCTCTGGATTGTTGAGCCCAAGTACTTAAAATCCTCCACTGTCCTTATCTCTGCTCCCTGTAACATCACCGTTCCTCCTGGGTCCTTCTCATTCACACACATGTATTCTGATTTTCTGAGACTAACCTTCATTCCTCTCCTTTCCAGGGCATACCTCCACCTCTCTAGATTTCATTTCAGATCAAGCAAACCTAAATATTATACAAGATAAAATACAATTAAACACAAAATGCAGTTTTCAGTGCCAGTTGCATTTATTAAGCGGAAAAAAACATCTGAACCTACAAGGGCCCGTGAGAATAAGTAATTTCTCCCTAAACCTAATAGCTGGTTGAACTACCTTTGGCAGCAATAACTGCAGTGAAGCGTTTGCAGTAAGAAGCGATAAGTCTTTCACATCGCTGTGATGGGATTTTGGCCCACTCTTCTCTGCAGAATTGTTTAAGATCAACCAGATTAGATGGTTTTCAGGCATGAACAGCCCTTTTAAGGTCATGGCACAGCATCTCAATAGGGTTCAGGTTGGGAATTTGATTAGGCCACTCCAAAACCCTCATTTTGTTCTTTTTTAGCCATTCAGAAGGGGACTTGCTGGTGTGCTTCAGATCATTGTCTTGTTGCAGAACCCATGTGCACTTTAGCTTGAGGTCTCAAACTGATAGACGAACGTTCATCGCCAGAATTTCTTGGTATCAAGCTGAATTAATGGTTCCATGGTAATGGTCCAATCATGACAAGTCTCCCAGGTCCTGAAGCATCAAAGCAGGCCCAGATCATCACACTTCCACCACCATGTTTCACTGTTGGCACAATGTTCTTTTTTATCAAATGCAGTGTTGCTTTTGTGCCCATTTCTCCAAAAAAGTTCAACATTAGCTTCATCAGTCCAGAGGACATTATCCCAAAACTTTGGGGATGATCAAGATGATTCTTGGCAAAAGTGAGTCGTGCCTTGATATTCAATTTTTGTCAACAGTGGCTTTTGCCTCGGAACTCTTGCGTGGATGCCATTTTTGCCTCGTGTCTTGCTGATAGTGGAGTCATGCACATTGATATTAAGTGAGGCTTGCAGTTGTTTAGAAGTGGTTTTTGGATCCTTTGTGACTTCTCCTCCGGTTAGTCTTTGCCGTGCTCTTGGAGTAATTTTAGTAGGTCGGCCACTCCTGCAAAGGGTCACCACTGTGCCATGCCTTCTCCATTTATGGATAATGGCTCTGAGAGTGGTCTGCTGGAGTCCCAAAAATTTACCAGTGACTTTGTACCCTTTCCCAGATTGAGACATCTCTATAATATTCTTTGTTGTTTGCTTTTGAAGCTCACTGGATCGTGGCACGATGTGTGTTCAGTATGGCCTGCCTCATCATCTCGGATAGGTTTTATGTTCGGGATCTCCTGATTGGAAATGTCTGGCAGCAATCAGGCCTGGGTGTGACCATGAAATTGAACTCCGTTTTCCCCAGCAATAGGATTAATCACAATTACCTCCCCTTTTAACAAGGGGCAATTACTTTTTCACTGAGGTTCATGTAGGTTTGGATAGGATGTTTCTCTTAACAAATAAAATCACAACAGGAAAACAGCATTTTTGAATACTTGGGTTATCTTTGTGTGAGATTTCCTTTCGGCTTTTTTCCTTCTATCAGGGGTCGCCACAGCGAATCATTCGCACGTTTGATTTGGCATAGGTTTTTACATCGGATGCCCTTCCTGACACAACCCTTTAGCGAGGGACAGAAATACGCTGATGGCTTTGCAGCTACTCTTTGCAAAAGTCAGCAATGGTTCTTTTACATGAACCTCTCACCAGAGACAGTGAGAGACATGGCCGGACTTTGATAACCCAGTTAGCTGCTTGGCAGTGACAACCATGTGGAGAGTGGGACATGAACCCCCAACTTTAGGATCAGTGATCCAGCGCCCTAGACCACCACTGCCCCCTTGGGTTATCTTTGTTCAAATTTGTTTGATGACCTGAAAAAGTTAAGTGTGACAAAGGTGCAAAAAACAAACAAAAAAAATCAGTAAGGGGCAGAAACATTTGCACAGCACTGTACACTTTGTAAAAGGGTCCAATTATGACACACATTTATCAAGAATAATTTTTTTTCTCTTACAGGCGCTGCTTTCGATCCAAAATTCTACATAAATAATGCAGTGTGCAATGTGATCTGTTCGATTATATTTGGCCAGAGATTTGAATCCGATGATCCACGGTTAAAGCTTATGATCGAAGCTGTTGATGACTACTTCAAAGTTCTAAGTAGTCCACTTGGACAGGTACTGTATATTTACTCTACATTCATGTTAATAACTTAAGCAGATAAGTAAAAGGGTTTCATTTAACCACTTTAGGTTTTATTTATCCACAAAAAAAGGTTTCATTTAACCACTTTTATTGAACCTGAACACCTGACTTTTTTCAGCCATTCAATCATTGTGACAGTATTTCCACCCAACACACATAATGATACCTATCAGCTCACTGAAAATGACAAATACTGTATTAATGTCCTCAGAAGTATGTTTGGAGATCATTCAGGTGCATGGGGAAATACTGATATACTGAAAATAGTGAAAACATATATGGAGTGGAATTATGAATGTTAAAGCTGCAAAAGAAAATATGACACAAAGATGAAATGCTCCATCATTTTTCTGACATCAGCCCTTTATTTATTATTATTTTTTTAATGGTTCAAATATAAGACCAGAATTTTCATTTAATGCTGCATATCTGCTGGTATAAACCTAACATTACAACTTTCAGGGATCATAATCAAGTACAGCATACACATCACCACAAATGCCAGCAAATAGGAGTAGAGATAGAATAAGTGATGGTACGGAATGTCTATGGAGTCAACCAATCTAGTAATGATAGGACGTTTCAGTCCGAGGGTTTGAAACATGTCAAGTAGGAAAAGCAATACCAGATAAAGCCTCCCTTCAAGGCTATTGTCATTCTCATATAAGCACATGATCAAGGAAGATGATGAACCCTCATGATCCAGCCACTGTGTTTCTAATACTAGACCACTCACTTCAATGATGTGAGTATAGAGCGAGATTGCCTGCTCAATACTAGTAGCTGGTACTTCAGTTCCCTTCTGAGATTACTTCAACAGTCTGCACTGCATGCCCTTATTGGCCATATCAGATCACTGGAGAATTTATCGCCGATAAAGCACAACAGAAAAATAAAACAAAACCTGCAGCTTAACCACATGTAGTGTATGTTTATTTGATGACTTATTTACACATTTTTAAAATTCACTCTAATGTTGGGACCTTTTTACTTTAAGGTTTGACAATTTTGTGAGGTTGAATTTGATTTGCACAGTTAATAGGCCCTAATAATATCATGCTTCCATAATGTATGTCCAGGGATCCCTCGCTACTTCAATTGATGCGGCTTCAGTGCATCGTGTTTTTTTTTTTTTCTCTGAAAATATTCATTGAATTAAAAAATAAGGAAATTAAGGAAGAATAGGGGAAAAAATTAAGGAAAATGCCTCAAAACAAGGCCAATTATGCAAAAAACCCCCCAAAAAACCCTAAAAAACAGAACAACCCAAAACCTCCCATTAAAACGAGTTAAATTTTTGTGAGGTGCGCATCTGAGTGCGTGCACGTGCATGTGTGTACGTGCACGTCTGTATGTGTCTTCTCATGCAATGCCATCTGTATGTGTGTGTATTTATATTTTATTTACATCTTGTGCATTATTTTCAAATGTTTAATTGTTCTTATAAGCTTTAATAGTATTGAATATGTATTTATTGATATTATATATACATATACATGTACGTATACATCAGTGTGTGATCCTGCTTCGAATTTGGTGGTCGCGGGGGGATCTCGGTCCCAATTAATCGTGGAAAGTGAGGGATGCCTGTCTTCCTCTGATTAAGGGTGTTCCTATGTAATGTTGGGACTGTTTCAAAATGACTATAAATTAACAGCTGGCATTAAAGTTAAGAAATAATAAATAGATCGAACGCTGTCCGATGTCATTGTTAGTGTCAAATATCTGTTTGGGTCCTCTTCAGTCAGGTTATGGTTTGAGTTGATTTCTGAACTAGCCTGACAACAGTAAAGTATTGGATATACGTACAACAAATAATTTTCATCCCCCTTAAAGTTTTCTACCTGATGTTGTGGCACATAACTATGAAGTGGAAGGTGTTGGAAAAAACACAGGCCCTCCTGCCCAAGTTGGACATATCCCAGTAGAAAGAAGGTCCCCCTAGTTACTCTTGTATTGGATTTGAAGTTCCAATTTGCTCTAATATTATGTAACACTTAATAAAATAAAAGAGCTGACCACATCCAGATGAGAAGAGGCAGAAACAATCCTTTATTCCAAAATATCACACAGACAGGTTGGAAGAAGGTTGAACGTTATAGCAGACAATCAAGTAACCTATTGTCCCTATCTTATCAACCCTGTACACAGACGGCTCTGCTAGCTACACGCTATTTCCATCAAAACTGAGACTGCTTCGGAATTCCCATGCTTATATATTCTTTCAATGCTGAGTCAGCTCTTCGAGCTCGAACCAATTTTCCCATATGCTTGCACATTTGGCCTTCAACCCCTTCTTTTTAATTTGCATATCGTTTGTTAATTTCCCTTATTTTCTCATTTTCCTTTTAATGTGATGTCATCCACCTCCAAGTGACATCATTTTCTTTCTACATTTTCGCCTTATTTTCTACTAAATTCCCTGAGTCTTTATAAAATAGGTGCTTGATCCCCAGCACCTTCTTCCTGGTTTAATTTATTTGCTGGAGTTCACATGACTGTCTCTCACACACACACACACACACACACACACACACACACACACACACACACACACACTCTGGCTGCATAGATTACTTCTCAATCTAAACATCATGTGTAAGTACCTCTTTTTTTTTTTTTACTTCTTATAATATTTAAGTTCAACATAGTAAACGTATCTTGCCATATATGAGCACTTATCATTTGTTTCAAGTCTTAGTGAGATTTCATGTCTTATTTACAAACAATTAGTGTACCAGCATTTCTTGTGACCACTAATAGGTGCATAACCTGGGCCTTATGCCTTTACGTGTTACTGTGTTTATTCTCTAAGCTTGCAGCACTGGATTATAATTGATAATATATTCACAAGACATGCACCTTCTTTCTGCTTCTTCTTTTTTTTTTAAACCCTTTCAGCTCAGTCAGTCTATCGTCCCATGTATGTATATGAGAAGAAGAGGCGTCAATCAGCACCGCATTCCTCCTCACCCATCTATCCTCTCTGCTGACCTTCTGGACTTTCTACACTTCCTAGCGGCTACTCAGTTCCAGCCTTTGCGTCCTGTCACCCATGAGCAAGTTATCCAGTCTCTCCGAGACTTGTGAACAGTCTACCCAGACTGAAGAGACCTTCCTTCTTTTCTCACCACCCCATCGTCCTTGTGACTCTTTGTATCCTCCTGGTTCTCCTCATATTCCTCTACTGTCACCTGACTGTTTGGACTACTCTGACTATAGTCCTAACTATGCTTCTCCCGTGCTTTCTCCTTTGCCCCCAGGCTGACCCAACTCACCCTCTGACTATACACCAACCTCGCCCACTGCGTTTGAGGCCTCCTCCTCTACAGACCGGACACCTATCATCCTCCAGGATAAATGCAGCAATTTGTAACATTTTACAATTTCAATAATGAAGTTCTCCTCTTTTCTTTATATTTCTGATTTTGTATGGTTATTTCTCCTTGGTACACTAGTTGCCATCACTTTGTATGTTTTTTTTTTCTTATCCTAGGCACTCTTCCCTATCATGCAGCTGCGCGTCAAGGTTAACATGTGGTCACACTCGTGCCATCACTCTGTTTTCCCTTCTTAAGCGTTCTTATCTCACTACTGTATGACTGACCATCATTTTTGCAAGCGCACTATAAAATAGCAAATTATCATGAAAAACAGCATATAAAATAGCACCCTGTCATCAAAACAACAGGCTGTCATCAAAGTAAAATAACAGCTCAAGGTAGCCACCTGTGAAAAATAGCAGATTGTTATTAAGGAAAGCTCTTTTTCCTGACAATGGAAATTATAAAAATCTGAAACGTGTGGTATGGCTAGTAGATGATGACTAATCATGGAGGGCTGGAGTGTTCATTCAACAGGTCTGCTGCAGTGATGAATCTGTGATTCGAATGTGTGGGGGAGGACTGTGCTTAATGTATAGTTTATGCACCTTATCTATCCACATCTGTGTGTTTTTTTTTTTTGTTTGTTTTTTTTCCTTGCAGGCCTATAATATTTTCCCCAAAATTGTGGGCCTTTTTCCTGGGAAGCATCACGACATGTTTTCAAAAGTGGAAAAGGCCAAAGAGTTATTTAAACGTGAAGCAGAGGAAAGGATGAGGACATTGGATCATTCTTCACCGGCCAAAGATTTCATTGAGGCTTTCCTTTTACAAATCGAGGAGGTAAAATCCCTCTTTGTATATAATTTGTCATACTGCAGTTTAAGTCAGACAGCCATGCTCTATTATCATAATTGTTCAACACTGGTTAATTTGTGGTTAGATTTAAACACTGGAACACTGGAAAGACACTCAGGTTGATCATTTTTACTCCTTTCTTACACGGTACACAGACGTACTTCAGACAGCAGTGTATCTCTCTCTGCCGGGAAGCAGATAAGGGTTACTGAAATACGTTTCTTTTGCAGGAGAAACATAACTCCAATACTGAATTTCATTTTGATAACTTATTGAGTGGAACGTGGACCATGTTTAGTGCTGGCACTGAGACTACTTCTTCGACCATCAGACAGAGCCTTCTGCTGATGATGAAATATCCAGCTATCCAGGGTAAAGAAATTATTGAACATCATTTTGTATGCTTAGACATTAAAGAGACATGTATTACCCAAGTATTGTCAAATAAAACATGACTGGTACAACCGTCAGTATAAGCTATAAAATGACTTTGTAGTATTGCATATAATTTTTTGTGTGTATATGTATACATTAGCATATTGTGATGAAGTTCATTATTTTCTGTAATGTACTGATAAAAATTAAACTCTCATATATTTTAGATTCATTGCACACCAACTGAAATATTTCAGGTCTTTTATTGTTTTAATACTGATGATTTTGGCATACAACTCATGAAAACCCAAAATTCCTATCTCAAAAAATTAGCATATCATGTTCAGGTAGTCTAAACAAGCTATTAACCTAATCATCTCAATCAACCAATTAACTCTAAACACCTGCAAAAGATTCCTGAGGCTTTTAAAAACTCCCAGCCTGGTTCATTACTCAAAACCGCAATCATGGGTAAGACTGCCGACCTGACTGCTGTCCAGAAGGCCGTCATTGACACCCTCAAGCAAGAGGGTACGACACAGAAAGAAATCTCTGAGCGAATAGGCTGTTCCCAGACTGCTGTATCAAGCCACCTCAGTGGGACGTCTGTGGGAAGGAAAAAGTGAAAGAAGGCCGATTCCAGACCTTGCGGGACCTGTGGAAGCAGTGGACCGAGTCTGGAGTAGAAACATCCAGAGCCACCGTGCACAGGCGTGTGCAGGAAATGGGCTACAGGTGCCACATTCCCCAAGTCAAGCCACTTTTGAATCAGAAACAGCGGCAGAAGCACCTGACCTGGGCTACAGAGAAGCAGCACTGGACTGTTGCTCAGTGGTCCAAAGTACTTTTTTTCGGATGAAAGCCAATTTTGCATGTCATTCAGAAATCAAGGTGCCAGAGTCTGGAGGAAGACTGGGGAGAAGGAAATGCCAAAATGCCTGAAGTCCAGTGTCAAGTACCCAAAGTCAGTGATGGTCTGGGGTGCCATGTCAGCTGCTGGTGTTGGTCCACTATCAAGGGCAGGGTCAATGTAGCTAGCTATCAGGAGATTTTGGAGCACTTCATGCTTCCATCTGCTGAAAAGCTTTTATGGAGATGAAGATTTAATTTTTCATCACGACCTGGCACCTGCTCACAGTGCCAAAACCACTGCTAAATGGTTTACTGACCATGGTATTACTGTGCTCAATTGGCCTGCCAACTCTCCTGACCTGAAGCCCATAGAGAATCTGTGGGATATTGTGAAGAGAAAGTTGAGAGACCCCAGACCCAACACTGTGGATGAGCTTAAGGCCGCTATCGAAGCATCCTGGGCCTCCATAACACCTCAGCAGTGCCACAGGCTGATTGCCTCCATGCCACGCCGCATTGAAGCAGTCATTTCTGCAAAAGGATTCCCGACCAAGTATTGAGTGCATAACTGAACATAATTATTTGAAGGTAGACCTTTTTTTTTAAATGAGCTTCCTTCGCCGGGTGGCGGGGTTCTCCCTTAGAGATAAGGTGAGAAGCTCCGCCATCCGGGGAGAGCTCGGAGTAGATCCACTGCTCCTCCGCATTGAGAGGGGCCAGTTGAGGTGGCTCGGGCATCTGGTCAGAACGCCCCCCAGACGCTTCCCTGGTGTGGTGTTTCAGGCATGTCCAACCGGGAAGAGACCCCGGGGTCGACCTAGAACACGCTGGAGGGACTATGTCTCTCGGCTTGTCTGGGACCGCCTCGGTGTCCCCCCGGGAGAGTTGGAGGAAGTGGCTTGGGAGAGGGACGTCTGGACCTCTTTGCTTAGGTTGCTGCCCGCGACCAGACCCTGGACTAAGCGGAAGATGATGATGATGATGATGATGACTTTTTTTTGTATTAAAGCACATTTTTTATTGGTCGGATGAAATATGCTAATTTTTTGAGATAGGGATTTTTGGTTTTTCTTTTTTGCCAAAATGATCAATATTAAAACAATAAAAGGCTTGAACTACTTCAGTTGTGTGTAATGAATCTAAAATATATGAAAGTCTAATATTTATCAGTGGTGGTAGGCCTCCGTCAGTCCCGAAGGACTATGGCTGCGCTCTGGCTGGTGATATCCCCCAGTGCGCAGAGCCTGGGTAGGGAGTAATGAGGGACAGGCTGTTACCCAAGCAGCAAGTCCCCCCCTGTCTCGGCGCCACCGGAAGGATCCAATGGAAGGGCAAATGCCAATAGAACTGGGTTCCAGTGCCGCTGCAGGAGAGAATCTACGGTCAATTTAGAACGGCCAATTAACCTACAGTGCACGTCTTTGGACTGCGGGAGGAAACCGGAGCACCCGGAGGAAACCCGCACAAGCATGGGGAGAACATGCAAACTCCACACAGAAACGCCCAGGCCGGGAATCGAACCCAGGCCTTCTTGCTGTGAGGTGGACGTGCTAACCACTACGCCACCGTGCCGCCAAATATTTATCAGTACATTACAGAAAATAATGAACTTTATCACAATATGCTAATTTTTTTGAGAAGGACTAGTGTGCGTGTGTGTGTATGTATGTATGTATATATGTGTATATATATATATATATATATATATATATATATATATATATCTTCTTCTTTTCTTCTTTTCCTTTCGGCTGTTCCCTTCAGGGGTCGCCACAGCAAATGATCTGCCTCCATCTCTCCCTATCCTCTGCATCTTCTACTCTTACTCCAACGACCTTCATGTCTGCCTTCACCGCATCCATAAATCTTCTCTTTGGTCTTCCTCTGGGCCTTCTGCCTGGTAGTTCCAACCTCAGCATCCTACGACCAATATACTCACTATCCCTCCTCTGTACATGTCCAAACCATCTCAATCTAGCCTCTCTGACTTTGTCTCCAAAACATCTAACATGTGCTGTCCCTCTGATGTACTCATTTCTGATCCTATCCATCCTCGTTACTCCCAGAGAGAACCTCAACATTTTCATCTCTGCTACCTCCAACTCTGACTCCTGTCTTTTCCCCAGGGCCACTGTCTCTAAACCATACAACATCGCTGGCCTCATCACCGTCTTGTACACTTTTCCGTCTTGTACACTTATATATATATATATATATATATATAATGTGTGTGTATGTATGTGTGTTTTATACAGTATATAGATGTGTGTATATATATATATATAAAATGTGTGTGTGTGTGTGTGTGTGTATAATTGCTGTTTCCTGGAATAGCACGAGTTCACAAGGAGATTGATGAGGTGTTGGGTCAAGACCGATGTCCTTCCATTAATGACAGACAGAACATGCCATATACAGATGCAGTTCTTCATGAAATTCAGCGCCACATGGATATTGCTCCTACATCTGTTCCACATAAAATGTTCCATGACACTGAGTTTAAAAACTACCTGATACCCAAGGTACACTGACTTAAGCAGAGTGTGACTTTCAGAACTTTATGTACTTGCTTTTATTGCACAATTCATGTTGCTGTTTTTTTTTTAAATTTGCTTAAAAGCTCTTTTTTTTAAAGAACCTTTTTCCTTCCCTTGCATAGTTTATTAACACTAGGGCAATAACGTTCACAATCGCCATGATTTCGGAAAAATCACGATTAATGTGGGTAGTTGGGGGATCAAATCGTGATGATCTTGAGGGAGCTCGGTGGAAACATGATGATCTTGAGGGAGCTTCTTGATGATTGTGTTGACTCAAAATTCTGATTTACGATTTCTGATTACGATCTATTACACACCAGTTTTGATAGAACGTGGGAGCCGTAATAGAGCATTGTACAGCTTAACAAATGCTGATGTGCTGTTGTAGGGGATCTTGATGTACCTGATTTCTACTGGTTTTATCTCTTAGATACACCTTGCCTCCTTTACCACCCCAATCCTGTTCCAAGCATGGTCATAAATCATGAAGCTTTTTAATCATAGACATCAGTGTAAACCGAGAGTAACATTTCAGCTTCAGGATACAGGAGACCTCAAGACAGAATGATATCTATTTGCTTTGTAAAAATAAACTGGGCACTTTTTAGATATTTTTAATCCTCACTTTTATGCTTTTAATACACCAAGCTACATAGAGAACTGCTCACAGACATTTCTGTAGCTACCAGCTGCAATCACACCCAAAGGACACACCTGAATCGTGCTACTAATAAGCTACAGGTGTACTCAGTGAGTTGCATGCAGGCTTTATCTGGCTTCTCCCCAACTGTAGAGGGCAATGCTTGCACTTTCTGCACAATAACATAAAAGGATACATTTAATGTGGTGTTTAGAAACATATTTTTATGTTAAAAGTTCTGACATTTCTCCTTTAGGGAACCATGATTCTTCCATTGTTGTCTTCTGTACTGACTGACCCTGAGCTGTGGAAGAACCCTGACAATTTTGACCCAGGGAACTTCCTGGACGAAGAGGGACGATTCAAAAGAAATCATGCATTTGTTGTGTTTGGAATGGGTGAGCTCAAATGTGAATTACACTCTGAATTTCCTGAAGTAAAATGTTTGGGCTTTGTTTACAATTAATGCTTTGAAAAGATCTCTTTATATATTTCAGATTAGGCCGACATTTACAATTTCTATTTACAGCATTCAGCAGACGCCCTTATCCAGTGCAACTTAGTTGGCAGTTGTCAAACTTAGTTGTGGGGGGTTTTTGTGTGTGTATATGTATTTCGCATAGTGCTCATCTAAGTACTTCTGGAAAAGGTAAGTTTTCAGCTATCGTTTGAAGATATAGTACCTGGCGGCTCAGCTGTCTGGATGTCTGGAAGAAGTTCATTCCACCACCTTGTTGCCAGAACAGAGAAGAGTTTAGATGCATTTTCCCCTTGTCTCTTGGTAGAGGGAGGAATTAGTCTAGCAGTGCGAGAGGATTTGATAAAACACGGTGCAATGTGAGATGTAATAAATACTTTGCGGTCGGAAGGTGTAGGTCCATTTTTGACTTTGTAGCTCAGCATTATTGTTTTAAATCTAATGCAAGCCGCTGCAAGAAGACAGTGGAGAGATTGCAGCAGCAGTGTGGTGTGGGAAAATTTTTGGAAGGTTGAAAACCAGCTTGCAGCTACATTCTGGATCATTTGCAAAGGTTGAATAGTGCTCGAAGGTCAACCTCCCAGGAGTGAGCTGTAGTAATCTCGTCTTAAAATGATTAGGGATTGAACAAATATGGGAGTGGGTTTAGTGGAAAGAAATGGACTAAACATAGACCTTTCCCCTATCTTACTTGATTTTATACATATTGTATGCCCTCAGCTTTTTATTGCCATTTAAAGAGAAATTGGTGACAGAATACTTGTGTAAATTAGTAGTGCGAGCTAACCTTTTGATATAAAGTCTTTTGTTGTTTGACAAAAAATAAATACAGCACATAAAGTGAGACTAGCTTTCCTTTCAGTTGGTTAATCGATCAGTCATGTTGCAGTAGTGCAGTACAGGGATCCCTCACTTTCCGCTATTAATTGGGCCCAAATTGGGTCCGCAAAGTAGGATCAACCCCCCCCCTGGCTGACGTATACGTACATGTATATAATATCAGTAAATACATATTCAATGCTATAAATGCTTATAATAACAAACATTAAAAAATAATGCATAAGATGTAAATAAAATATAAATACACACACAAAGACGCATGCACGCACGCTGATGCGCACCTCACAAAGATGGAGTTTTGATGGGAGATTTTGGGTTGTTTTTTGTTTTGCTTGTTTAGTTTTTTTTTGTGCATAATTGGCCATGTTTCTATGGCATTTTCCTTAACTTTTTCCCCCCTTTTCTTCCTTAATTTCTTTATTTTTTATTTCAATGAATATTTAAAACCCCGTGATGCACTGAAGCCACATAAAATGAAGTGCGAAGTAGCGAGGGATCCCTGTATATAAAATCATGCAGATTCCGATTAAAAGTTTCAGTTGCCGTTCACATCAAACATAAGCATCGAGAAAATTTTTGTTCTTTATAATATCATGTCTTCAATCTGTTTGTTTGTGCACAGGAAAAAGGGCTTGTTTGGGTGAAGCTTTGGCCCGGGTGGAAATTTTTCTCATGTTCACCTCCCTACTCCAGCGGTTCACCTTCAGGGCCACTCAGCCACTGGAACAGCTTGATACTACTCCTTACATTTGCAGCTTTGGCCGTTTACCTCGGTCCTATGAGTGCTATGCTGTGTGTAGAAAATGATCAGGTGTTTGCCAGGATTTCATCTTAGTAATTCTTTTTGTCTATTACTCACTTGTTGAAATCTGAAATACAGTCGGCCCCCAATTTACGAAGACCCCTTTGTACAAAATCCCCGGATTACGAAAAACATTTCCCTGAGTTTCCGTCCCTGAAATACGAAACAACCCCCTCGAACGAAAAGAAATTCAAAATTCAAACGCACCAATCAAAATTTCACACGACACGCGACTTGCTCTCTCATTGGCTGTCTCTCAACATCCCACCCCTCTGGCCTCCCAGATAGACTGAAGGAAACTTCACGCTTTAGTTTTTAGTTTAGTTTTTTTAAGCTGTTTTAATTCAGTAAATGTTTAATAAATGTGGGTGAATTTGAGCTTATCCGGCATCCCGATCCCTCAAGGTATCAAATTAAAGTTGAGTTTGTCAAGCAGGGAATGCGCTTTGAATTCCACGTCTTTATTTTTTGAGCCCGCAGCGCGCGCTCGAGAGAAGGAGATAGAGAAGGTGTGTGTGTTAATAAAAAAATGATTAATAATGGTTTAATTGATAAATGTTAATAAAATGGTTTAATGGTCTAATAAATAATTTTCTTTTACTTTTAACATATTTCATACAAAATTGGTGTACTTTTATCATTTTTAAAGGGTTTATCCAGTCCAAAGACTGGAGCCTTGGAACGAATTCGGCGTTTAACATGTAAGATGTGACCCCAATTTACGAAATCCCCGCAATACGAAAAGGGCTCTGGAACGGATTAATTTCGTGAATTGATGGCCAACTGTATTACGAAAAAATAAGATATGTAAGATGCTGTTATGAAAATAGACATTTTTGCATTTCCTGATACTGATCATAATGAGAATCTACAGTAGAAAAAAATTATCGCCTTTGATTTAGTCTCTTATAAACGTCAATTCTTATTATAACAAAATTTTAAGCAGGTGACAACTGCACACTTAAAACACAGTGAGAATGTTAATACCAAAGTTGTAGACAGTATTCAGATCTATCATGACAAGTATGGTCCTAAGTGCTACATAGAAACTACAAACCAAAAAAGTTGGGACACAATTTGTAGAGTGTCCCAGTTTAAACTGAGAAGATGTATAATTTTAAGGGGAAAATATGTTGATTTAAGTTGCATGGTGTCAACAAATCTCAAAGCTGGTCCAAGGCCATTTTCACCACTGTGAAGCATCCCCTCTTCTTACAACAATTTGCAAACGTCTGGGGACCGAGGAGACAAATTTGTCAAATTTAGAAATAGGAATGCTTATATAGGAATATGCATTACTGGATAATCAGAAGAGTTTGCATTCTGAATCATACTGAATTCGAGTCACACACATCACTACAGATTACACTGATAAAGGTTATGACTCTGTCATTATGACAATGTGTCAGTGAATCATGAATGATAACCTGCAAATAAAAATGACCTGAAGGCATTTTAATATTGTATCACTTTTAACATGTTTTCAGCAGCTAATGTACAGTTGGCCCTCTACTTACAAAAACCTCTGAATACGAAAAATCCAGGTTACGAAAAACATTTTCCTAAATTTTCGTCCTCTGTATACGAAACAACTTCTTACGAAAAGTGCCAAACGCGCCATTCAATCATTAAAGCACGCCACTCAAACATTAAAATGTGCTATTCAAACAATGTGTGAGTTGCTCTCTCATTGGCTGTCTCCCAACATCCCGCCCCGCTGGCCTCCCATTGGCCAGGAGGGAGCTGAATCTCCATAGTACTGCACCCATAAAGCTTGTTTATCACGCGCGTAAAGGAGAGCTGTACTGTTGGTTCGTGAGTTTCAAGAGTGCTCATTGCAGCTTACTTTTTGTATTTTTAAGTTGTTTAATTCAGTAAATGTTTCATAAATATGGCACGCTCTGCCGAATGTGGGCAAAACGTGGCACATCCGGACCTCCGATCCCTCAAGCAAACAGGTGAATGTTGAGTACTAAACAAATATTCAAAGTGCACTTGCGTGCTTGACAGATCGGAGGTCAGGACGAGCCGCGCCCCGTCTCAAAAGCTCCAGCATTGGCTGCGGCAAAGCGTGTCATGGAGCGCGCCGAGTGTGGGCGGCATCGCGACGTACACCAGGGCGCCCCCGAGATGGGGCGTGGCTCATCCAGACCTCTGAGCCCTCAAGCAAATGAATGAATGTTGAGTACTAAACAAGTGTTCAAAGCGCACTTGCTTGCTTGACAGATCGGAAGTCTGGACAATCCGCGTTCCGCCCCAAAAGCTCCGGTGTCGGCCGCAATGCCTCCCGTACTTGGCGGAGCGCGTCACAAATGCTTAATAATGTTTAATGTTGTTTGGTTAATAAAAAAAAATGGTGAATAAAAAATGTTTAATGTTTAATATTGTTTTGTTTGGTTAATAAAAAAATTGGTTCATAAAAAAATGTTCTGAATCTCCATAGTAGTGTACCCATGCCTGTTTGTCACACGCGTAAAGGAGAATTGTACTGTTAGTTCGTGAGTTTCGTGAGTTTTCTTTTTATAATCTTATAAATGCAGCTCATTGGTAATGACTATGGGTTTACAGAGACAACCAAGCGAAACAAGAAGGAATGAAGACAGTTTATATGACCGATTTGAGCAGAGATGTGGCGCACTTGCCCTGACAGACACAGGACTGCATTCAGAGTCAGTCAGAGATGAAAGGAGGCCGGTGTTCTTTAACTCTCTTTTGAGAGTGCTCATTGCAGCTTATTTTTTGTTTAAGTTGTTTAATTCAGTAAATGTTAAATAACTGTGGCGTGCTCCGCCGAATGTGAGCAAAAGGTGGCTCATCTGGACCTCCGATCCTCAAGGAAACAAGTTAATGTTGAGTCCAGACTTCCAATCTGTCAAGCATGGGAGTGCGCTTTGAATACCTCACCTCAAAAGCTCCGGTGTCGGTTGCGCGCTGCGTGTGGGCGAAGCCCGCATTCGGCGGGGCGTGCCACAAATGTGTGGTGTGTGTGTGCGAGATAGAGGGAGAGAAAGAATTAGAGAGACACAGTGAGTGTGTGTGTGTGTGTGTGTGTGCATTAATAAAAAACATTTAATAATGGCTTAATTAATAAATGTTAATAAAATGGTTTAATATGTTAAATTGTTTAAATGGTTTAATAAATAATGTTCTTTTAACACATTTCATACATGTTTAATACAAAATTTGGTGTACTTACATAATTTTTAAAGGTTTTATGGGGTAGTCTTGGGAGCCTTGGATCGAATCACGCGTTTTACATGTAAAATGTGCCTCGACTTACGAAAACTTCAGGTTACGAAAAAGGAACTGAAATGGATTAATTTCGTAAGTAGAGGGTTGACTGTAGAATGTACATGCAGAATGAAAACAAATTTTTCCCCCTTTGTTATCCACTTTTATTATGGATGTGTGGAATCTGCTTTCCTGGCAAACCTTTGGCCTGTGCTTATTTCATCTTTTTTTTAATTTGGAAAATTTGTGGTTCAGTTCATTTTCTGTAACCGCTTAATCCTCATTAGGGTCGTGGGGGGGCACAAGCCAGTGTTCACCCTCACTCCGGTCCCAAGCCCGGATAAATGCAGTGGGTTGTGTCAGGAAGGGCATCCGGCGTAAAACCAATGCCACATGAAACATGCGAGTCAAAAATACAAATACCATACCGGATCGGTTGAAGCCCGGGTTAACAACAACCGCCATCAGTGCTGTTCACCAACAGGGTGCTGGTGGAAATTGGATTACTGTTGGTCGAAGAAGGCAAGACGTGTCCGTAGGCGGAGAGAGAAGAGGAAAAGCATGAGTCTAGGACTGAGAATAGGGACTTTGAATGTTGGAACTATGACAGGAAACGGTAGAGAGCTGGCTGGATATACTGTGTGTTCAGGAGACCAGGTGGAAAGATAGCAAGAAGCTTTGGAGCAGGGTTGAAGCTGTTTCATCATGGTGTGGATGGGAAGAGAAATGGAGTAGGAGTCATCTTGAAGGAGGGGTTTGTCAGGAATGTTCTAGAAGTGAAAAGAGTGTCGGACAGTGAGGATCCGTGTGCTTATGCCCCACAGATAAGATGTGAGCTAGAAGAGAAGGAGAGATTCTGGAGTGAGTTAGATGAAGTGATGCAGAGTACCTGCAGAGGTGAAAGAGTGGTCATTGGTGCAGACTTCAATGGACATGTTGGTGCAGGCAACAGAAGGAACGATGAAGTGATGGGCGGGTTTGGTATCCAGGACAGGAACACAGAAGGACAGATGTTGATAGGTTTTGCAAAAAGGATAAAATGGCTGTGGTGAATACTTTCTTCCAGAAGAGGCAGGAGCATAGGGTGACTTATAAAAGTGGATGTAGGAGCACACAGGTAGATTACATTTTGTGTAGTCGATGTAATTTGAAAGACGTGAGTGACTGTAAAATCATAGCGGGTGAAAGTGTTGCCAAACAGCATAGGATGGTGGTGTGCAGGATAACGCTGATGGGAAGGAATGCGAAGAAAGCAAAAGACAGAGCAGAACACAAAGTGGTGGAAGCTGAAAAAGGAAGAGTGTCGTGTTGTCTTCAAGGAGGAGTTGAAACAGGCAGTGGTCAGGAAGTGCTTCCGGATGAATGGACAATTACAGCTAATGTAATCAGGGAGACAGGTAGGAGAGTACTTGGACCCAAGAGGAACGGTGAGGTTACAGGTAGCAGAGATAAGGAATGTGTAGGATTTTAAGTCCCCAGGCTCAACAATCCAGAGCAATGGAGAGTGTGGAAAAGAGGTGAAGAAGCGTGTGCGGGCAGATTGGAATGGTTGGAGAAAAGTATCCAGTGTGATGTGTGATAGGAAGGTATCGGCAAGAATGAAAGGAAACGTGTACAACACGGTGTTGAGGCCAGCAATGTTGTTGTATGGTTTAGAAACAGTGGCCCTGGGGAAAAGAAAAGTGGCAGAGCTGGGAGATGGAGGTAGCAGAGATGAAAATGTTGAGGTTCTCTTTGGGAGTAACGAGGATGGATAGGATCAGGAATGAGTAATCAGAGGGACAGCACATGCAAGAGGTTTTGGAGACAAAGTCAGAGAGGTTCGATTGAGATGGTTTGGACATTTACAGAGGAGGGATAGTGAGTATATTGGTGGTTGGATGCTGAGGTTGGACCTACCAGGCAGAAGGCCTAGAGGAAGACCAAAGAGAAGATTTATGGATGTGGTGAAGGAGGACATGAAGGTAGTTGGTGTCAGAGAAGAAGATGCAGAGGATATGGTGAGATTGAGGCAGATGATTCGCTGTGGTGACCCCTAAAGGGAACAGCCATAAGGAAAAGAAGGGTCGCGGGGAGGCTGGTGCCCATCCCAGCCAACTCTGGGCGAGGGTCGAGTACACCCTGGACAGCTCACCAGGCCATCGCAGGGCCATCACAGGGTGGAAACAAGCTGATGCCTTTGCAGCCTACTCTTGTCAAAAGTCAGCAATGATTTTTTTTTACATGCCTCACACCATAGACAGTGAGCGACCAAGCCGGCCTTTGATAACCCAGTTAGTTGCACTGGGGGTATGTATGTGTATAGAGATAGATAGAGAGAGAATACACAAGAATGAAAATGATAAATTTCAATTTGTTTCCTCGTTTTAAAACTAGATATTGAAGATATCACTTTGTTGGTTCTCCATGTTGTTGTTCAGGTTACAGTGTGACTCTAAATAGCACACCACAGTGATTACTTTTGTAAATTTTAATGATTGTAAAGCATGATTTGCAAAATTAAGGTACAGCTTCAAATTTGTATGCCACTGAAAATCTTGATAGACATCATATTGATATGTACTCCCACATCGTCCTTAACTACTGCGAAGGACGATGTGGGAGTACATATCAATATGATGTCTATCAAGATTTTCAGTGGCATACAAATTTGAAGCTGTACCTTAAAGTAGTTATCAGAATGTTCATTCACTCCAAGTTCATAGTGGTCCAGTGCTGGTGTGTCTACTCCATTCAGCACTTGTTTATGGGCTGAAATATTACAATATGTCTCCTTCTTTGCTCCTGGTTGATGATGCTGGAATAGAAATTTGGGTGGAGGCTGGAAAAGGATCCATGCTCAGGCGGATATCACTCTCCTCAGGACAATCCAGCTGGCATGCCTGGTGCTCATTGTCTTGAAGCCCAGTGGCCCCATGAACAACATGGCTGATGGTAGAGGCATCTACATATCCGATTCCCAGCTTCCAAAGATGCCAATTTTTCTTAATTTCTGACTGCACCTGGGATTAAAATCAAGATGAGAATTTAGATAGAAAAAAAGTGATTACCGATACAGTATATTTATATAAGGTATAATATATATTATTCCTAATAATATATTAGGAGGCTGTGGTGGTCTAGTGGTATAAGGTGCCGGATCGCTGATCCAAAGGTTGGGGGTTCGAGTCCCACTCTCCACAAGGTTGTCACTGTCCCCCACCAGTGCAGCTCACTGGGTTATCAAAGGCCGGCCATGTCTCTCACTGTCTATGGTGTGAGGTATGTAAAAGAACCATTGCTGATTTTCGACAAGAGTAGGCTTCAAAGCCGTCAGCGTGTTTCCGCCCTGCGATGGCCTGGCGAGCTGTCCAGGGTGTACTCTGCCCCCGCCCTGAGTTGGCTGGGATGGGCACCAGCCTCCCCGCGACCCTAATTAGGATGAAGCGGTTACAGAAAATGAACTGAACTGATGATAATATATTATTCCTGTTTTAATATTTACTTAAATACAACACAGTTCTTTAATAGTTTGTGGAACAGATAATTTGATATAATATTATTCACAGGTTTTTTTGGAGACTTTTTTATTTAGAGATATCTAGCAATAGTAAGGAAATATCCAGCTACAGGCCACGAAGGCTCACTGAAATATCATCAGTCTTTAATTAATCTCTTTATTTTGCTTTTGGCTTTTTCCCTTTTTCAGGGGTCACCACAGCGAATCAGCTTATTCACGTTTGATTTGGCATAGGTTTTTACGTCAGATGCCCTTCCTGACACAACCCATAGCAAGAGGCAGAAACATGCAGACGGCTATGCAGTTACTCTTGACGAAAGTCAGCAATGGTTCTTTTGCATGAACCTCTCATCATTGAGAGTGAGAGACATGGCTGGCCTTTGATAACCCAGTTAGCTGCATTGGAGAGGACGGTGACAACCTTGTGCAGAGTGAGACTCAAACCCCCAACCTTAGGATCAGCGATCCAGCACCCTTTACCACCAAGCCACCACTGCCCGATCAATCTTTAATTAATATATGAATATATTGTGAGGTCCAAAAGTCTAAGACCAGCTTTAAAACCAGAACACTCTTTAGGAGCTCTACATGTGTGTGCACACACACGTGCACAGGCAGACTGTTTTTCTTACCTCTTTATTCACAAAACAGTATAAAATGGCCACAATAAAACCCTGCAGTGGGACCACAGAATAGAGCAAGTGGTTAAATATGGCAGCTGTTAATTGTTTAAACCAGCAAAGCACTTCAGATACAACACCATGTTCAGTAAATAAAATTATTAACTATACCTGAAATGAATTGAAGAAGAGCTCAAAGAAAAGCCAGATGGTCCGGAGTGAATCATTAGTTTGTTCCATCGACACCACAGAAAACACCACCTTATGAATTCCCAGTAGAGGTATAAGGGTCAGGGTCGACTTGGCCAATCTAAAGACACAAGCACAATTTTTAGTTAAGTCCAGTCTGTGTTCCTTGTTTCCCATTGCTGCATTAAATTGTTCACATTACACGAACAGTTTATATATATATATATATATATATATATATATATATATATATATATATATATATATAATTATTTCAAACACAAATTGAATATTTTAATTTACTTTTTCAAACAAAATTATATTTTAGAATATATATATATTTTATATATTTCTATATATTTATTTTGCAAGAGAGATGTTCACTCTGCCAATTTGTACTAGTGATATGTTTTTTTTTTACATGAACATTACAAAAAAAAGCAGTGCGTGTTTATTAAGTGCAAATATAGAATTGAAATTATAAATTAACCCACATGGTCAAGAAAATAAATTCCATAATGCATGTTATCTTACCTGAATTTATAGTCTGTATACCTTATCTGGTGTGCTTTTAATTTGGAGACAACCATCAGTATAATTCTTATGAAAATGAAAAGGTTTACCTGTAATGTATGACATTTATCAATCAACTTGGAGAAACAATTTATACAAACAAATTAGGATCTTTAAAATTATACAGTATCTCCTTAAATCAGTGCTTTTCAAATAGTGGGGCGCACCCCTCTTGGGGGGGTGCTGTGTGATGCGGGGGACCGTGTATGACCCAGGGGAACATAGTTTTCTGGAATTGTGTATGAGAATTAAGTGTAATTCCACCTCCGCTCCACTAGTTGGCAGTGGCCTCATGCCCTCATGGTCGCGTTATGGTAGAGGTTTTTCGCACGAGCAGATGATATGAAGTGCAGTAAACAGGTCAGCACTATACTGTATTTCGTTACAGGGATATCTAGAGGCTAAGGCAGTTGCTGGGGAGGACTGGGTGCCGAATAGTGCTGACCCAGTAAACAACCCCTCAAGAAACAACATGAAGAAATTTTGAACAGGAACGAAGAGAAAGGTGGAGAGAGACGGAGATATTAAGCCAAAAGTAAGTTGAATAAGTTTAAATAAGTTCAGTTCATCAGTTCATTTTCTGGAACTGCTTAATCCTAATTAGGGTCGCGGGGAGGCTGGCGCCCATCCCAGCCAACTCTGGGCGAGGGCGGAGTACACCCTTAACAGCTCGCCAGGCCATCGCAGGGCAGAAACATGCCAACGGCTTTGCAGCCTACTCTTGTCGAAAGTCAGCAACGGTTCTTTTACATGCCTCACACCACAGACAGTAAGAGACATGGCTGGCCTTTGATAACCCAGTTAGCTGCACTGGGGGCACAGTAACAACCTTGTGGAGAGTGGGACTCGAACTCCCAACCTTAGGATCAGCGATCCAGCGCCCTATACCACTAGACCACCACTGCCCCCCGAGTTTAAATAAGGATGCATTTTATTTTAATTTGGTGCACTTTAAATCTATTCATTTACAGATTTAAAAATGTTAATAAAGTTTTTCTTTGTTATAAGTTGAACTATATTTCTTTCCTTTTTTGTTTTTAATGTTAACAAAGATGCAATGTTCTTCAGAGGTGTAATAATCATTTTATAGACAAATAATACTATTTATAGTCACTCGTGTGTGTGTGTGTGTGTGTGTGGGGGGGGGGGTTTCTTCCTAGAGGGGGCACCACAGAAAATAATTGAGAAGCACTGCCTTAAATCATAGGTGTTTATACGCTGACAAGAATAGATGCCACGGCAAGTTTTTACTCGGCCACTAAGCCACAAAATACCATACAAAAGTGATATCCAAACGGAAATCATTATTTAGTTCAACAGTTCATGTTCTGTAATAGCTTAATCCTAATTAGGGTCATGGAGAGGCTGGTGCCCATCCCAGCTGACTCCGGGTGAGGGCATAGTACACCCTGGACAGCTCTCCAGGCCATCACAGGGCGGAAACATGGTTGTGTGTGAGTTGGCTCTGTTATGGACTGCAAGCTGTTCGGGGAGACTGAGATAGGATCTCGCCTCCCAAAAACACTAATAGGATTGGAATGTTTGGCAAATGAATAAATTAACTAATACTTTAGATAATCATGCTCTACATAATCAACTTATGTAAGTGTTGGAGCAGTTCTATGAACAGGGAATGTATACTGAGTAATACATAATATAATCTCGCCATATGTGGCATTTCTGTTCTTTCCATAAAAATGTTGTCAAAACTGCCACAGCTGGGTAATGTTGCATTGAACTACAGACTCACTACCGGCCAGTAAAAACTGATTCACTGGAATGAATATTGTAAAATCAAAAATTGGAAATTTATTGGTTTATATACAAATACAGATGAATGAAGAACTACATCTCCAAACAAATGAGAGGATTGGTAGAATAACATTTATTCTTAGCAAGTGATTTGAGTACATCTGAGAAAAATTTGTTTGATTGGAGAGTTGCACCATTATTTAAGAACCAACACTTACTAAAATAGCCAGGAAGATAGGAACTTGAATAATACACCAGTGAACCATGTTTTCATTGATTTCCCAGCACCTAGACAACATATATTTATACAGTAATATCAATGTGTATAATTATATATAGGATATATGATAGAATTGATCGGGGTCTGTTTAATGTTGTTTAATGTTTGTTTAAAGTTGACGAGGCTTACCTTGTGTTCTCATACAGGCGGCGCATTACTATCCATGGCACCACATAAAGTACAGGGGTAACTAAAAGGTTTCAAAATCAAATGCTTGAATTTCTCCTTTGATCAGATCAGTTTTTAACTCTTTTACAGGATTTTTTTGTAATATATAATTACTGATTTTTAAAATAACAGTCAATACCGACCATGAGTATCATTAATACTACACATCAATCGAAATAGCCGAAATCTCTGTAATCAAAATACTCACCCCAGCCGAGGGCAAGGTAACCACACACATAGCTGTTCTCAGAGAACACAAGCAGTACCAATAGGTTATGGAGATACAGGCCCTCCACCAACAGCCAAAAGTAATTGGCTCCTACACAGTACTGCATTACCACTTGGGCTATGCGGCAGCCAGACAGTGCCTGCAGGCAAAGCAAAGAGGTGAAGAGTTTGAGGATTCATGTTCTAAAATTTTAATTGACCATATATACTTCAGTCAATAAAGCATGATGATGTGTACTGTTTATTCAAAAGTTTATGGATACCTAACCATGACCCCAATGTGTTGACCTTTGACCAAAGCATCATGAAGTGTAACCAGAGCACAATGAGACACAGGACACTGCTGGCCATCCACTGCATCCTGATCGATCTCCAGCTGTCTCGACTACGTTGTGCCACTGGACTTAAATAGACCAGGAGGAGAGCGTGAGGCTGACATTATGCGCAACTCTCCCTCACTTAAATGCAAGTCATGATTTCACCCATACCTCAGATCATTGATCTGAGATGAAGTCATGGTCATCTTCGAACTCGAAGGCAACAACAACAACAACACCACCATGTTGACCCTGTACAGCAGTGTTTTTCAACCACTGTGCCGTGGTACACTCGTGTTCCGTGAGATATTGTCAGGTGTGTGGTGGGAAATTATCCAATTTCACCGAATGGGTCGAAAGTAATGTACTGTAATAAATACTCTTCGCCTGTAGGGGGAAGCAGGTAGTTAGTTGTTGACTGCCTTTCACTTTGGAACAAGTGGATTAGTGATGCGTGGATGATGGCAGGTGGTGGTGATTAACAAGACACAACAGTGACCATGATGGAAAAGTTTTTGAAAAAGAAAATGATCAACTCCAAACTGGACCATGGACAAAATTCGGAACCAGATGAAGGCCTTAGTATGAGTGGAGGTCAAAAGAAAGCAAAGACGGTGAAGTCGAGCAAAGCCTCCAGCGTGAGGCAAGACAACAAAAGCTATCCATCATTTGGATTCCCGTTTATCGGAGATAAAACTCCACCGATACCGGTGTGCCTGGTGTGTGGTGAAAGGCTATTCAACAGTGGTATCATGTTAAGTAAGCTTTTCAAGCCTGACTGCCAGAAAAACAAGAAACAGAGAGAGTCTGAGGAAGAGGAGAGCTGTTGAGGAAGAGCTTTGTGTGTGTCTCTCTTCGATTCCTGTCAGGATATCAGCTCTGTTCATCCAAACAGGCCCAGGTTTCACACTCAGTGAATAGAAATAAAATAGATATTTCTTGGTGTTTACAGACGCTCCCCGACTTAGGTTTTTGATTGGTTCTGGACGGCCGAACGTAAGTTGAAAGTGAATGTAAGTTGTTACAGTGACGTATGACGCTCATACTGTACTGTCTGTCTTCCTTTTGCCGTTTTTCCTTTGACTCGGTACTCGCCACAGCGAATCATCTGATTCGCACGTTTGATTTGGCAGAGGTTTTTACGTCGGATGCCCTTCCTGTCACAACCCTTTTTAGCAAGGGACAGAAACACACTGACGACTTTGCAGCCTACTCTTTACGAATGTCAGCAATGGTTCTTTTACATGCCTCTCACCATAGACAGTGAGAGACATGGCCCGCCTTTGATAACCCAGTTAGCCGCACGGGGGGGGGGGAGTGACAACCTTGTGGAGAGTGGGACTCGAACCCCCAACCTTTGGATCAGCGATCCAGCGTCCTATACCATTAGACCACCACTGCCCCTGATGCTCATACTGTACTATACATCCATAAATACCATTACCGTATCTCATGAAAGACCCCTAAATCAATTATTATAAACATAACATTGTAAAATAATATCTTCTTCTTCTTTTCCTTTCAGCTTTTCCCTTCAGGGGTCACCACAGCAAACCATATGCCTCCATCTCACCCTATCCTCTGCATCTTCTAAGCTTACTCCAACTACCTTCATGTCCTCCTTCACCACGTCCATAAATCTTTTCTTTGGTCTTCCTCAAGACCTTCTGCCTGGTAGTTCCAACCTCAGCATCCTACTACCAATATACTCACTGTCCCCCCCTCTGTACATGTCCAAACCATCTCAATCTAGCCTCTCTGACTTTGTCACCAAATCTCTGACATGATGTACTCATTCCTGATCCTATCTATCCTCGTTACTCCCAAAGAGAACCTCAACATTTGCATCTCTGCTACCGCCAGCTCTGCCTCCTGTCTTTTCCCAAGGGCCACAGTTTCTAAACCATACACCATCGCTGGCCTCATCACCGTCTGGTACACTTTTCCTTTCATTCTTGCCGATACGTTCCTATCGCACATCACACCAGATACTTTTCTCCAACCATTCCAACCTGCCTGCACATGCTTCTTCACCTCTTTTCCACACTCTCCATTGCTCTGGATTGTTGAACCTAAGTACTTAAAATCCTCCACCTGCTTTATCTCTGCTCCCTGTAACCTCACCATTCCTCTTGGGTCCTTGTCGTTTACATACATGTATTCTGTTTTACTGAGGCCAACCTTCATTCCTCTCCTTTCCAGGGCATACCTCCACCTTTGTAGATTTTCCTGCACTTGTTCTCTGCTCTCACTACAGATCACAATGTCATCTGCAAACATCATAGTCCATGGAGATTCTTGTCTACCCTCGCCTGTCAGCCTGTCCATCACCATAGCAAACAAGAAGGGGCTCAGAGCTGACCCATGATGCAGTCCCACCTCCACCTTGAACTCTTCCGTCACACCGACAGCACACCTCTCCACTGTCTTACATCTCTCATACATGTCCTGCACCACTCTAACATACTTCTCTGCCACTCCAGACTTGCAACACCACTCATGCAATACCACAGTTCCTCTCTCGGCACCCTGTCATATGCTTTCTCCAGATCCACAAAGGCACAATGCAGCTCCTTCTGACCTTCTCTGTCCTTCTCTCTTAACATCCTCAAGGCAAACACTGCATCTGTGGTGCTCTTTCGTGGCATGAAATCAAACTGTTGTTCACAAATGCTGACCTCTGCCCTTAGTCTAGCTTCCACTATTTTTTCCCATAGCTTCATCGTGTGGCTCATCAACTTTATCCCTCTGTAGTTGCCACAACTCTGCATGTCTCCCTTAATCTTAAAAATGGGCACAAGCACACTTCTCCTCCATTCCTCCGGCATCCTCTCACTCTCTAAGACCTTGTTGAATGTTCTTGTCAGAAAATATACTGCTACCTCTCCTAGACACTTCCATACCTCCACCGGTATATCATCAGGACCAACTGCCTTTCCACTATTCATCCTCTTCAATGCCCTCATCACTTCACCCTTATACTCATCTTTGCTACTTTCTGGTCCTCTACAGTCACCTCTTCTACTCTTTTTCTCTCCTTTTCCTCATTCATCAGCTCTTCAAAGTCCTCTTTCCATCTTCCCAGCACACTTCTGTCATCAGTCAACACGTTTCCCACTCTGTCCTTAATCACCCTAACTGTAAAATAATATCAAATATTATCAACATTAATTTCAAATAAATCACTTATTTATACCAAGTCACTTTATATGAAGCTTAAAACAGTCGCTTCCAATATGTGAAGCGCTCAATACCGAAAGTAGTGTACTTGCGAAAGTAGTGTACTTGCTGTGGGTTATACAGACTTCCGGTCTTTCAAGTGCACAAGGGTGCCATTGAACTCCTTTAGAACACAGCCTGTACTAATGTGAATCTCAGCAAAGCGGAGAGTTCTTTCTTTTGTGTGTAACTAGGTAAGGAAACTTTATTCAAGAGATGCATACAAAGAACAAGTTAAAATCCTAATGAATATTAATATAAAATAAGTAATATTTCAGGTCTTTTATTATTTTGATACTGATGATTTTGCCATACAGCTCATGAAAACCCAAAATTTCTATCTAAAAAAATTAGCTTATCATGAAAAGGTAGTCTAAACGAGCTATTAACCTAATCATCTGAATCAACCAATTAACTCGAAACACCTGCAAAAGATTCCTGAGGCTTTTAAAAACACCCAGCCTGGTCCATTACTCAAACCGCAATCATGAGTTAGATTGCTGTCCAGAAGGTCATCATTGACACCCTCAAGCAAGAGGGTAAAACACAGAAAGAAATCTCTGAGTGAATAGGCTGTTCCCAGAGTGCTGTATCAAGGCACCTCAGTGGGACGTCTGTGGGAAGGAAAAAGTGCGGCAGAAAACACTGCACAACCAGAAGAGGTGACCAGACCCTGAGGAAGATTGTGGAGAAGGGCTGATTCCAGACCTTGGGGGACTTGTGGAAGCAGTGGACTGAGTCTGGAGTAGAAACATCCAGAGCCACCGTGCACAGGTGTGTGCAGGAAATGGGCTACAGGTGCCGCATTCCCCATGTCAAGCCACTTTTGAACCAGAAACAGCGCCTGACCTGGGCTACAGAGAAGCAGCACTGGACTGTTGCTCAGTGGTCCAAAGTACTTTTTTCGGATGAAAGCAAATTTTGCATGTCATTTGGAAATCAAGGTGCCAGAGTCTGGAGGAAGACTGGGGAGAAGGAAATGCCAAAATGCCTGAAGTCCAGTGTCAAGTACCCACAGTCAGTGATGGTCTGGGATGCCATGTCAGCTGCTGGTGTTGGTCCACTGTGTTTTATCAAGGGCAGGGTCAATACAGCTAGCTATCAGGAGATTTTGGAGCACTTCATGCTTCCATCTGCTGAAAAGCTTTATGGAGATGAAGATTTCATTTTTCAGCACGACCTGGCACCTGCTCACAGTGCCAAAACCACTGCTAAATGGTTTACTGACCATGGTATTACTGTGCTCAATTGGCCTGCCAACTCTCCTGACCTGAGCCCCTGTGTGATATTGTGAAGAGAAAGTTGAGACACCAGACCCAAAACTGTGGATGAGCTTAAGGCCGCTATCGAAGCATCCTGGGCCTCCATAACGCCTCAGCAGTGCCACAGGCTGATTGCCTCCATGCCACACCGCATTGAAGGAGTCATTTCTGCAAAAGGATTCCCGACCAAGTATTGAGTGCATAACTGAACATAATTGTTTGAAGGTTGACCTTTTTTTTTGTATTAAAAACACTTTTTTTATTCGTCGGATGAAATATGCTAATTTTTTGAGATAAGGATTTTTGGTTTTTCTTTTTTTGCCAAAATTATCAATATTAAAACAATAAAAGGCTTGAACTGCTTCTGTTGTGTGTAATGAATCTAAAATATATGAAAGTCTCATGTTTATCAGTACATTACAGAAAATAATGAACTTTATCACAATATGCTAATTTTTTTAAATGGACCTGTTCATCTCTGTAATTTGTGGATTCGGGTTTTCATTCCATTTACAACTCTTTGCTTAACTGAGTATGCATGGTAGATTGTGCCGATCTGAGCAGATAGTTAATTCATCTCTGTGTATGAGACTTGCACCCATGCTAGTAGGCTTACACTTCTGACCAACCATATTTGCTTAGGGTTACAAAAGTTCGCAAAACAGTGTAAACACAAAGATCACAAAGACGACGTCTTAACACAAGGGTAACACGCTATATAACTCAGATATATATACTCAGTCTGTAGTTTGTAAACAATTAATGCAGCGTCATTGCATCATTACATCAGTGTACTTATGTAGGTACATCTAAACTCAAAATTTGACTTTTTTTTTGGAAATCCCTGACTAAGAAATCATTATTTTTCATAAAATCACCTGTTCCACAATTAATGGCACCTCTAACAATTCCTGGAAATAAATGTAATTGAACAGTATTCTACATTAGTTTACAAAGTTGATCAGAGTATCTCGGAAAATTTAATTAATAATTCATCACCTCCTATTTCCCTGGGGTATTATGATGTGATACAGAGGCTGTTTTTTTTTATCAATTCAACAACATGGGAAAGACAAAGGAACACATCAAATAAGGGAGATGTGTGTCGAGGCAATGGCTACAAGAAAATTGCCCCTTGCCTCACTGTGTGTGGGTCTTCAAAACAACCAGCAGGTGCCATGTACATGCCAACAAGCTGTTTGGGAGGCATGTGCATAAAAAACGCTTTATCTTACTCGTAATCAAAAACGCAAATGCCTGGAGTTTGCTAAGCAGTACTGAGATTTCAACTGGGAATGTATACGTTGGTTAGATAAGACGAAGATACAGCTTTTTTGGCAACAAGCACCCTAAGTGGGTCTGGCGGAACACAAAAGATGGGTATGCAGAAAAGCACCTCATGCTCACTGTGAAGCATGGGGAGGATCGGTGATACTGTGGGCCTGTTTCTCTTCCAGAGGCACTGGGAACCTTGTTCTGGTGCATGGCATCATGAACGCTTTGAAATACCAGGACATTTTAAATCAAAATCTGCTGGCCCAGGCCCAAAAGCTGAAGATGAGTCATCACTGGGTCTTTCAGCAAGATAATGACCCTAAACATGTAACCAAATTTGCACAGAAATGGTTCACTAGACTCAGATTCAAGCTCCTCTCATTGCCATCTCAGTCCCCAGACCTCAACCCCATTGAAAGCCTGTGGAGTGAGATGAAGAGGAAAGTGCAGAGGAAAGAACCAGGTCGCTCGATGATTTATGGAGACTGTGGAAAGAGAAATGGTCCAAGACCCCCCCTTTCTCTATTCTCCCATCTTGTGAACCATTATAGGAGATGATTAGGTACAAACCAGATTCCAAAAAAGTTGGCACGCTATACAAATTGTGAATAAAAACTGAATGCAATGATGTGGAAGTGCCAAATTTCAATATTTTATTCCGAATAGAACATAGATGACAGTTCAAAGGTTTAAACTGAGAAAATGTATCATTTCAAGAAAAAAATGTTTTTCTTCACAATTTTTGTTGTGTGCCAACTTTTTGGAATCTGGTTTGTGTGTGTATGTATATATGTGGATGTATATATGTATGTATATGTATGTGTGTGTATATGTATATGTGTGTGTGTGTGTGTGTGTGTGTGTGTGTGTGTGTATATGTATATGTGTATATAATCAATTTTTTTCAACTATGCCTGACATAATCCTACACGTATCCTGATTGTTTTGTGAAATCAAATTCTACATCAAAGTAACGAGTAAAATTAGTACATAATAATAAAAAGTGCTTGATTCAATAAATACATATGCATTAAAACAGGGAACTGGTGTCCTGGTGGTAAAAGGTGCTGGATTGCTGATCCTACTGTTGGGGGTTCGAGTGCCACTCTCTGCATGGTTGTCACTGTCCCCCAGAGCAGCTAAATTGGTTATCAAAGGCCGGCCATGTCTCTCACTGTCTATGGTGAGAGGTTCATGTCAAAGAATCATTGCTGATGTTCGTCAAGAGTAGGCTGCAAAGCTGTCAGCGTGTTTCCGCCTCTTGTGAAGGGTTGTGTCAAGAAGGGCATCCTATGTAAAAACCTAAGCCAAATCGAATATAGGAATCATTAACATGACTTCTGTGAAGATGGAGGCAGATGATTCGCTGTGGCGACCCCTGAAAGGGAACAGCCGAAAGGAAAAGAAGATACAGTATATGTATTAAAGCAGCTTTCAGACAGTTTATGACCAAAGTTTAAATGGCTTGGAGACAATCAAGAATCTTGATTAGTCATTTTGCAAAAATCGTAGAAACCTTCAAGATCTCCTAAAAGCAAATGAAAATAATTTGCAAGCATTAGTAAGAAATTTCAGACCCCCTTGGTTGTCCTTGATAAGCTTAATCATGCAAGGAAAGCTATCCACAAAACAACCGGCTGCACAAAAGTTGTTGTTCACCTTATGATGGCTCCCTAAAAGGCTCCATTTGGACGGATGAACTGTACATTATAGTTCTTGCTATGGTCACCATACACCACACGGGTTCTATTTAAGACAGCTAGAACACAATGACATGCTTTCCAACACCCTATCATGTCGAAAATGTTATTAGCAGAAACACAAAGAAAAAATATTTCAGATAAATTATTAATTCAATATCATATTGCTATTCCACTAATGTTGTTAATGGCCATCTAGAAAATGGCTGGAATCAAAATTCACCGAAGAGCCAGTCATGTATGAAAGTGAAACATCATGGTTTAAGGTCAGATTCAGTACACAGAGAAGCTATGTAATACGGTTGGAACACTATCAGATGGAAATATCGACAGATTATTGCCTCACATTATGTTTAAAACCAACAGGCGACTCAGATTTCTCACCACCTAGTTGATCACAAATAAGCTGTAAGGATTCGAAGAAATTTCTTTCCAATACTGCTGCTTGCATATATCAGAACCATCACATTGTTTTTTTTTAAGTCATAGTTGATTAAACTGATTAATAGGTTGGTGAGACATGGACTTTTATATATGAATGTCTAAATGTGCAACAAGACTTTTTTCAATGACCATATATAAATACAGTACAGACGCTCCCCAACTTACATTTTAGTTAGGTTCCGAACATAAGTTCCGAAAAAAAACCCGTAAGCTGTTACTGTATGTTCCAGTGACGTATGACGCTCATACTGTACTATACATCCATAAATGCCATTACCGTGTCTCATAAAACACCCCTAAATCAATCATTATAAACATAACATTGTAAAATAATATCAAATGTATCAAATAATATCAACATTAATTTCAAACAAATTAAATTCAAGCAAAATACAGATGCTCCACGACTTACGTTCATCCATTTTACGTTTTTTTCGCTTTTCCGTTTTTTTTTTTTTTTTTTCAAAAAAAAAAGTCAAATTTTGAGTTTAGACATACCTATGTAGTACGCTGACGTAATGACACTGTGTCCATTGTTTACAAACGTGCCCCTCCTTCTTCCCAGTTCAGTTTTTATATATATATATATATATATACACACAGAGATGAATTAATCTGCTCAGATCAGCACAATCTACCATGCATACTCAGTTAAGCAAAGAGAGTTGTAAAATGAATGAAAACACAAGAAAGAGAACTCTCTGCTCTACTGATTCACATCAGTGATTCACATCAGTGCAGGCTGAGTACTAAACAAGTTCAACGGCACCCTCGTGCACTTAAAAGACCGGAAGTCCGTATAAGCCACGCTTTGTTTCAAGCAAGTAAACTACTTTCAGCAAATGCACTACTTTCGGTATTGAGACCTTAACATATTGTAAGCGTTGATTGGCTGTTTTAAGCTTCATGTAAAGTGAGTCGGCTCAGCTTCCCGTCGGCCATCGGAACCATTTACAAGCAGAAAAATCGCATCATAGAGCATGTTAAAGGTTATATTTGATATTGTATTTGATATTTGATGAGTGAATTTGATTAAAATGTATCAATTTGAAATTAATTTGCTTGAATATAATTTATTTGAAATGAATGTTGATATTATTTGATATATTTTTGATATTATTTTACAATGTTATGTATATAATAATTGATTTAGGAGTGTTTTATGAGATACGGAAATGGTATTTATGGATGTATAGTACAATATGAGCGTCATGCGTCCCATGTCATACGTTATACGTCACTGTAACAACTTACGTTCCCTTTCAACTTGCGTTCGGCCGTCCGGAACCAATTAAAAATGTAAGTCGGGGAGCGTCTGTAATTTCAAATAGATAAATTTTAATCAAATTCACTCATTAGATATCAAATATAGTATCAAATATAACCTTTAACATGCTCTATTATGCGATCTTTCTGCTTGTAAATGGTTCCGATTTTTCGACGGAGCCATTTAGAAGAAACGTGCAACATCACATGTTTCTCACCATCATCAATTTTCTTGATAATACCCATCTTCGTTTCTAATGTGGTGGCTTGCCGCTTTTTCGGATTTCCCTTGTCACTAATAGGCTTACGCTTCTGACCAACCATATTTGCTAAGGATTGCAAAAGTCCGCAAAACAGTGTAAACACAAAGATAACAGGGACGATGTCTTAACACAAGGGAAACACGGCGTGAACTGGGAAGAAGATGGGCACGTTCAGTCTGTTGTTTGTAAACAATAGACGCAGCGTCATGTGTAAGTAGCGTACTACGTAGCATGTCTCATACTACATACAGAGCGCACGCCAAACTCAACTTATAATTTTTTATTTTATTATTATTATTTTTTTAAAAAGTAAAATCGAAAAATACTTAAAACGAATGAACGTAAGTTGGGGAGTGTCTGTATATACCATTCATGGAAATACTTACTGAGACCTGATCACCAAGAACACGAGACAAATCACTGCTGTCTTGGAAGTCAAGAGTGTGTTTTCTGAGAAGGTCATCACGTATAAGGATGGACACAGCACGGAGGATGAATGAAGCAAACAAATTGGCATGGATGTAGTTGCGAGTGCAATGCAGTTTCCTATGAAAAAACATAAAATAGCAATTTCTCCTCCAGGAAAAACATCTATAAACATAACTTCTGTCATGAACTCTGAAACCAGCTCTTGACATTTTTATCATTTTGGTTGTCTGCCATTCAATTATATTACCATATATCTGCAAGGACACTGCAAACTAATTAATAAATAATCAACTCATAACCTCTAAAAATTCAGGAATGTTTCATAAATCAATTGTATATGCTGAAATATTAATAGGATGGAATAATGATCTGTTTACTTGTTCACATTTGTTTTGTGATAGCAGTTTCCTGTCATATCGGTGTGATAAACAATCCCAGACTCTATTTCTCAGAGCAAAATATTGGAAAATATGGTTGCCGCATAGAACACTCAACTACCTTGCACATCAACATCTTGATTCTCACCTGACTACTGATGTAGCACACCTTGGTTTAGTCACTCTTGATTATATTTATGTGAAGTTTTTTATACTCTTCACTAATTTCTATCTTTAATAAAAGCAACTGCAGCCATCTGTTGATAGCTGGCTGACAGCTCATAATAATTATCTCTCCCTAATCGATTTGGTTTTAACTCTGGCCTGTGTGTTTGTGTTGTATGTTTCTTTGTTAGCAAGATTTCATGAAAAATGTTTTGTAGATTTACATAAAAATTCTACCAGAGGCAGAAAATTGGGCAATGAAGGCTTTCTTAGATTTTGGAGAGTATATGGATGTAATTCTGGATCGAGGAATTTTTTAAAGGGTTCTTTAACACTGTGAAATATGATGTCTTCCTGGAATTCTGGTACAGTATTACAGCAGACCCAGTAATGGGAATTGTGTCTTTTGTTATATTTCTATTTATTTTGACTGGGTACCCTCAGAGGTTTGCACTCTCTGAGTGCTCTTGCTTCATAGTCGTTTTAAATGTATGCATACATATCAAAACTATGTTCATGGTCACTGAACATAGAACTATAGGTTACATTTTCACAGAGGAGCTTAAAATCATCACTGAATGCAGCATAAGCATGTACCACAGAACAAAAAAATTCCCTAATAGAAAATGAACATTCGTACCAAATGCCATTATGAATGACAAGACTGAGGCTGACTACAGTTGGTCAAAACATCTCACCCCATAGCTGGAGGCTTCAGACTAAGGCAGCAGAGTTATTAGTATAAGCTTTACATGCTACTAATGGCTATGTTAGTCGTTTTGACGAACATTCATTTTGATGCATTCGCACAATGCAAATTGTGAATTCGCAAATTAATGCAGAATGCAGACATGGAGATTTATGTTTTTATTATGTTTTACACTCAACATAAAAATCAATTTCCTACCTCCTTACAGATGTAACAATTACCCTTTTCTTTCAGAAATAACATTTCAACAGATTAAAATGAAACAATTTAGACTCACCTAAATAGAAGTAATATGATGAGGGCAAGAGAAAGGCTGGCCAAAGACAAAGAATAGCCAACTGTGTACATCACCCTGAAGTAGGCTAGGACAACTATCTGCTTCTTCTGCAGCAAAAAGCAAAACGAGTTACAAATGACCTGCATTTTAAACGTCACACATATTCTATTGAAAGAAAAATAGTGGTTCATCGAGCTTCATCATTTTTCAAGCTTCTTTATCAAAAGCATCCATGTGGCAATTATTCACATCCTGGTGATTATTTCTATGCAAAATATAAGTATAGCAAGTGGGTGCATATTAGAATGGCATTTCGCCCTCATTCTAAAACTAAATGTACTATCTATGAAAGAGTTGCTTCAAACAGAAAGGCCATTGTAGAAATTACTTCATAGAAATTATTTCATATACTGTAGTTTCAAAGTATAATGTCTTAATGGAACCAAATACAGCAAAACAACCACGTAACAATATGCCTGTTTTAAGAGACATCTGCGTTTAGGGTAAAAATAAATGTTTAAAAAAAAAACGAGTCAAAGTAAAAACTACAAAGGAATGTACTGAAAAAAGTTTATATTTTGGCAGAAAAGACAGTCCATGAACAATCTCCAGCTTATTTGGCAGAAATTGAGAAAATTGGAAGAAAAATAGCAAATGTTTGTACTCTCTCTCTCTCTCTCTCTCTCTCTCTCTCTGTGTGTGTGTGTGTGTGTGTGTGTGTGTGTGTGTGTGTGTGTGTATGTGTGTGTGTGTGAGGAAAGGGCAAGAAATGACTACAGGCTATGCGCATGCTGTCCTGATATCACAGTTTTATATCCTGCCAGGCAGAACCCATTTCACTTCATTTTGTATCTGTTCTGTTTCGCCCTGCGACATTACATGCTTTTAAAGTTGTGGAACACTGTTTCTAATTTGTTCCTCATGCATATATTTCAATACACTTCACTATTTCATCAAACCGAAGCTGACTTTGTATGGTTGGACTATGATTGGATATATGTTGTAATTAAGAAAATTAATTTAAAAAGTAATCATACCTGTACTTCATGGTTGCTGCTTTTTTCACTGCATTGTGAATGGTCTCTCCAGGTGCGGCTGGTGTTGCTAGTGTGCCACCGGCCATCTGGACCACATTCTCGTTGGACAAACCCACTGCGTACTGTATGAAGTGTGCATTATGATGTATGTAAACTCAATTAGTATAAACCCAAGTCTTATTCTACTATCTGTACTGTTAGGAAAATATTTTGAACATATTAAACTATAATGCACTAGAAAATAGCAGGTACCTTGATCATACCAGGGCAAATACCAAGGGCAGGGTACTTTCACTATGGTGTTGGGCAGCCCATCTGTCCAGCAGGCATACTGATCAAACATGCGCATACAGAGCAAACCTAAAAAGCATAAAGTGTGCTGCAGTTAAACAGACGTGGTATTATGCGAAAATCTGTATGGGAACATAATTATACTTTAGGTACTGTATTTCACTGCTTCCAACCTTCTGCAGGCAAAAAAGTTCTGCTAGCTTTGAGTATACTCAAATAAATGATATCCAATTCATTTGAGTATACACCGATGAACCATAACTTTTTGAGGTTGGGAGATGTTGTGTTATTTACTCAGAGCGCAAAAAGTGGTGATTGCACATGCTCAAGATTTTCTTGTTTCTGATTGGCTGAAAGCCATCAATAATTCTTGGTATTCCAGTTTTGCCATGGGATAACTGTACTATTGCACCATTAGCATGGATTACTTTAATTACTGCATGATTATCATGAGTAACATGACTGTCTACTTCTATTCTCAACTACGCTTCTTTTCCTTTCAGCTGTTCCCTTTCAGGGGTTGCAACAGCGAATCATCTGCCTCCATCTTCATGGAAGTCATATTAATGATTCACATATTCGATTTGGCATAAGTTTTTACGTCGGATGTCCTTCCTGACACAACCCTTCGCAAGAGGTAGAAACATGCTGACGGCTATGCAGCCTGCTCTTGACGAACGTCAGCAATGATTCTTTTACATGAACCTCTCACCATGGACAGTGAGTGACATGGCCAGCCTTTGATAACCTAGTTAGCTGCACGGGGGAAAAAGTGACAACCCTGTGGAGGGTGGGATTCGAACCCCCAACAGTAGGATCGGCAATCCAGCATCTTTTACCACCAGGCCACCACTGCCCCTATTCTATTCTCTACTACTAATCATAGAATTTGGCTTTTGTATTATATGGAGGATTATTCTGTTTCAGAGGGTGTTATCTACTTGATCCCTTGACTGAATAATTATCTACTTCATACATTGCATCATTCAATAATTACTTTATTATCTCTACATGTATCATGCCAAGGGAGTATGATAAGGGAGTATGATATTCGGTAGCAGGTAAATAAATAATCAGTTCTCAGAGTTGATGTGTTGGAAGCAGGAAAATAGGGCAAACATACGAGCTGGCCAACTTTGACAAGGGTAAAATTATACGAGCTGACTGGGCCAGAGCATTTCCAAAAAACAGGTCTTGTGCAGTGTTCCTGGTATACAGTGGTCAGTACCTACTAAAAGTGGTACAAAGAAGGACAAACTTGAACCAGGAACAGATTCAAAGGCACCTAGAGCCCACTAACTGGCACGCAGAGTGAAGACTAGTTAGTGTGATCTGTCCCCCAGAAGAGCACAAATTACACAAAGAAATTAATGTGGCTGAAATACAAGGGTCTCAGAACAAAATAAATTTCAGTTTTCTGCATATGAGACCATGGAATAATAGCAGAAACTGGACTTCTTTGATTAATCACAATTTTTTGCATTGTATGGACAACTGCGTGCATGTTTTTTTGCTTTCATTGGGAAGATGTGGTAACAAGATGGATGAAGCAAAGAAAGCAGTGTGTTCTGCTGGGATATTTTGAGTCCTAGTATTCATAAGAATGTGTTAATTTGACATATACTATCTACCATACTGCAAATAAAACTGTTCAGGAATAGTTTATGGAAAATTGGTGTTCAAATTAGTGGGATGTGCTGAAAAAAAAATCCAAGAGACACCGCTTTGCAACTTTCAGGCATGAAAGGTTGTGCCGAGAATCCATTTGGTACAAGACACCAAAACACACCCTGAGAGGTTTTGTGAAATTCATACATTGATGTAAAGTAGCACAAACACAATGCTCGGCAGGTGCATGGTTTTAAGGGTATAGATTCTTCCTGTATATATTCTTATTTTTAATGTCTGACTGGTGTACAGTGGTATAAAAAAGTATCTGAACCTTTTGGAATTTCTCATATTTCTGCATAAAATCACCATCAAATATGATCTGATCTTTGTCAAAATCACACAGGTGAAAAAACAGTGTCTGCTTTAACTAAAACCACCCAAACATTTATAGGTTTTCATATTTTAATGAGGATAGCATGCATACAATGACAGAAGGGAGAGGAATAAGTAACTGAACCATCACATTTAATATTTTGTGGCCCCCCCCTTTGGCAGCAATAACTTCAACCGGACGCTTCCTGTAGCTGCAGATCAGTCTGGCACATCGATCAGGACTAATCTTGGCCCATTCTTCCTTACAAAACTGCTGTAGTTCAGTCAGATTACTGGGATGTCGGGCATGAATCACTGTCTTGAGGTCATGCCACAGCATCTCAATGGGGTTCAAATCTGGACTTTGACTTGGCCACTCCAGAACGTGTATTTTGTTGTTCTGAAACCATTCTGAAGTTGATTTACTTCTGTGTTTTGGATCATTGTCTTGTTGCAGCATCCATCCTCTTTTTAGCTTCAACTGTCTGACAGACGGACTCAGGTTTTCCTGCAAAACATCCTGATAAACTTTTGAAGTCATTTTTCCATTAATGATTGCAAGTTCTCCAGGCCCCGAGGCAGCAAAACAGCCCCAAACCATGATGCACCCTCCACCATGCTTCACGGTGGGGATGAGGTGTTGATGTTGGTGAGCTGTTCCATTTTTCCTCCACACATGACGTTGTGTGTTCTTCCCAAACAATTCAACTTTGGTTTCACCAGTTCACAAAATATTTTGCCAAAACTTCTGTGGAGTGTCCAAGTGCCTTTTTGCGAACATTAAACAAGCAACAATGTTTTTTTTAGACAGCAGTGGCTTCCTCCTTGGAGTTCTCCCATAAACACCATTCTTGGTCATTGTTGTACATATAGTTGATCTGTGCACAGAGATATTGGACTGTGCCAGTGATTTCTGTAAGTCTTTAGCAGACACGCTAGGATTTTTTTTACCCTCTCTGAGTATTCTGCGCTGAACTCTTGGCGTCATCTTTGGTGGACGGCCACTCCTTGGGAGAGAAGCAACAGTGCCAAACTCTCTCCATTTGTAGACAACTTCTCTGACTCTCGATTGATGAACATCCAGACTTTTACAGATGGTTTTGAATCCTTTCCCAGCTTTATACAAATCAACAATTCTTGATCGCAGGTCTTCAGACAGCTCTTTTGAGCGAGCCATGGCGCACATCAGACAATGCTTCTCATCAAGATAATTCTTACCAGGTGTGTGTTTTATAGTGGGCAGGGCAGCTTTAAGCCACTCATCAGTGATTTGGCACACACCTGACTTAAATTGTTTGGTAAAAATTGGTTTCAATTGCTCTTTAAGTCTCCTTAGGCAGAGGGTTCAGTTACTTATTCCTCCCCCTTCTGTCATTGTTTGCATGCTATCCTTATTAAAATATGAAATGTTGAAACCTATAAATGTTTGGGTGGCTTTAGTGAAAGCAGACACTGTTTTTTCATCCGTGTGATTTTGACAAAGATCAGATCACATTTGATGGTGATTTTATGCAGAAATGTGAGAAATTCCAAAAGCTTCAGATTCTTTTTCATACCACTGTATATTTTAACAGCATCTTAAAGTGTAGGCACCAAGCATCCACAGATAGAGGACTCGCTCGTCCTGTATTAAGAGGATCAATCTGTTGTCTTATTTTCATACTTGGCTGACCATCAATTGGTGAGGTCACATAGACTTGATCTCTAGCTTCCATTTCTATGTAAAAAATTTACTTTTGAAAGTAAATCAGCCACAATTTCCTGAATCTTGGAGCCATGCACATCAGATTTCACTTGTTGTACAGTTTAAAACATTTACTTTTTATCAATTAAATATAATCGATATACAGTAAATTTATTTCCTGACGTCAACCAATGAAAAAGAAAAGTTTTGACAACCAATGGATAAATAAAGCTTGTTACAGCTTTTAAATCTACTATTTATATAAAATATTCAGTTAATTTTCTGTAACCGCTTAATCCCAATTACGGTCGCAAGGAGGCTGGCGCCCATCCCAGCCGACTCTGGACAAGGGCAGAGTACACCCTGGACAGAAACACACTAACGGCTTTGCAGCTACTCTTGTCGAAAGTCAGCAATGGTTCTTTTGCATGCCATTCACCACAGGCAGTAAGAGACATGGCCGGTGTATATAAAATGCAATATTTATAATATATAATACTTATGTGCAATCTTTAAGTTTTATATTTAACTGCATTTTATCAGCATTTTAAAACATGAAACAAGAATTAGGGTCAAAACAAATCATCAAACATGTTCAAATGGGGATCCGGTCAGTTTTTATCATTGAAAATTGTTTTCCTTCCGTCACACCCAAGTGCCTTCAAAACTGGTCTCTGGTAATGATCCCATAATAATATATTTCATAATAATATATGCAACACTAAGCTATTCGATTCATGCAGGAAAAAATTAAGTTCTTTAATGACATATTAGTACAGAATTTATTGTATAATTGATTGTGATTTTCCTTCTGTGTTTTTGTCACTTCCGGGCTCAGCAGGTCCACACTGTTCCTGTCCCTGAGTCGTCATCAGTTGGAGAGTAGACTCAGACTAAACATTCACTTGGTGCATTTTCGCATTAAATTATTTTATCTTAGATGATTATTTTTTTAATGGACAATATATAAGCTCTCTTTTCACATGAAAATGACATGGTTTCACATTTATTTAGCCATTCTGTAATTCCAATGAAAAATTTAAACCGGTATTTTAACCACTTCTGGTGAAATGATGCGCATAATTTTTATATGAAAATTCAGTCGAAGAAAACGAACTAGCCGTCTGTCAGTGTTCAATGCAATTCTAATCAATGCAAAACTGCACGAGCCATCAGAATCCATCCTGGACAATTGGGCCAATGTACTGTCAGAAGGCGTGTACAACCTATGTTTAATCACTGATAATTGATTATATATGCCAGCTATACACATAAACCATGGGCATAATGTATGTTAACACTTATCTTTTGCTTTTACACAAAAATAAATTTAATACTAAAATTACCATTTTTATAATTACTTAATGAAAAACCACTCTGGTCAGCACTTGTACGTACATGTTGGCGACGACAACCCTTGATGTACCTAATATAATCCTTGAAAACCCTAAATATTTGCTTCTCAACTGAAGATGTCTCCTTTCTTTTGTATAAAGCAAGTTAATTTTTTTAAATAAAGCTTGTGAGGCCACTTATGCCATCACTCCAAAGAGCATCATGTAATTATAAGGGGGTTTAAAAATATAAAGTAATTATGGCGATGCAGTGTACCTGAGGGTGCTGGTGCTGAGCTGATATTGGCCATGCACTCATTTCGGTACTTTTCCCAATCCTGCAGCATGTGCTCAAATGTCCTTCCATAGACACACTAAAATACATAGCAAATGATGTGGCAACATATAGTTAGTGCGCTATATAAATATTTTGCCCAATATGTAATAACTGAATCTTTTAACAGTCAAACATTAGCACCTACAATTACGGCTTGTTTTGAACTTAATGCACAATGATAAAATCATAATTAATATTTCAGACATTATATTCATGATTACTATTAAAGGGGGGGGGGCGCAACTCGTCAATGTTTTAAGTATATAATGCTGTAACACAAAAATTATGGGCTTATACTGTAGGTAATAAGTAGAGAGGTCACAATATGACATATTACGAGACAGACCTCTCAATTTGGTTCATGTATTTGTCTAACAATACTATCAGACTGCACCTTAAAGTAGCCCATATTCATTATAAAATACTGCTTATATTACTTAAAATGTAATAAATATTTAATCATGGTAGTATTCAGAGGTTCTGTATATCAATGGGAGTCAAAAGCTGCGGACTCGTATACAGTATCACATATACAGTGTGTTCATCTAAACAGACATCAACATGAGTTGGTCAAACTAAATGAAATACACTGGCAAACACAGATAGATGTACACCCATGCACACACACAATCACACAGGCAAACACACACACACACACACACACACACACACACACACACACACACAAGGACACACATACATACATCATGCACAAACAAACAACCTCACCACCCAACACACAACACAAACACAGAGAGAGAGAGAGAGTGTGTGTGTGTGTGTGTGTGTGTGTGTGTGTGTGAGAGAGAGAGAGAGAGAGAGAGAGAGAGAACACACAAACACTTGGAGAGCAAAGTCTTTCTGTTCCATTCAGGCTGTACTTCCTGCTTAACTCAACCAAAAAAAATCACCATGGCACATAAAATAGCTCAGATATACAGAAATTAGTATATTTTTATATTTTATTATTCAAAACAAAAACCCCACATGAACTAACTGACTTAACTGAGCATAACTTTCTAACTGCAGAATTGGAAATAAAATGCCAAGTGCTTTAATTATCTTTGAGAGCTGCTCCAGTTAAATCTTAGCCAGAGAGATAATGTTTAATTTTACTACTTTCTACTGATTTTATTTCATTATTCATTACTGACTCTGAATGAATTATACAAAACTAAGTTTGTAATGTTTAAAATAATTGACAGTAAAACAATAAGGCACAAACAATGCTGTTTTTTTTTTTTACTTTCAATAAAGTCTATGATACTTTTATCATAGTAGGATATCACTGTTTTGAATTGAGGTTTGTTTATTTTACCTACACCTCGAGTAATTATATACAGTACGTATTTTACTTGAAGGTATAAATTATGAAGTAGGTCTTCAAGATAATCACATACCTCAACTCTGTACAGGACAGATATGGTGAGAAGTAGGATTGCAGAGGAGCTCTTCATAACTAATAGAACACCAAAGCAGGGTCTAGGCATGTCAACACGGAACAGCCCATTTTTTTTCACAGCTATATGCTTCAAATAGCACCTAAAAAGCACAACACATTTATATATAATATCTGTGTCTATATATATAAAGCCTCAATTATAGCAATGGCATCAAATGCAAAGTAAAAACAAACAGGTAATGCTAAAATTTCAATACTCGATACGCACAAAACCAAACCAGTGTCACGTATACTTAATTTATTTCCTCTGCCATTAACAACGACCGCCATCAGTGCTGTCAATCAACAGGGTGCTGAAGGAAATTGGACTACTGTTGGTCGAAGGAGAGGCGGGAGGCGTGTCCGTAGGCAGAGAGAGAAGAGGAAAGGCGTGAGTCTCGGACTGAGAATAGGGACTTTGAATGTTGGAACTATGACAGGAAAAGGTAGAGAGCTGGCTGACATGATACAGAGGAGCAAGGTGGACATACTGTGTGTCCAGGAGACCAGGTGGAAAGATAGCAAGGCGAGAAGCTTTGGAGCAGGGTTGAATTATACCATGTTTCATCATGGTGTGGATGGGAAGATAAATGGCGTAGGAGTCATCTTGAAGGAGGAGTTTGTCAGGAATGTTCTAGAAGTGAAAAGAGTGTCAGACAGAGTGATGAGTCTCAAGTTAGAAATTGAAGGTGGGATGGTCAATGTTGTTAGTGCTTCTGCCCCACAGGCAGGATGTGAGCTAAAAGAGAAGGAGAGATTCTGGAGTGACTTAGATAAAGTGATGCAGAATACCCCCAGAGATGAAAGAGTGGTCATTGGTGCAGACTTCAATGGACATGTTGGTGCAGGCAACAGAGGGGACGAGGAAGTGATGGGCAGGTTTGGTATCCAGGACAGGAACACAGAAAGACAGATGTTGATCGATTTTGCAAAAAGGATGGAAATGGCTGTGGTGAATACTTTCTTCCAGAAGAAGGCCTAGAGGAAGACCAAAGAAGAGATTTATGGATGTGGTGAAGGAAGACATGAAGGTCGTTGGAGTCAAAAAAGAAGATGCAGAGGACAGGGTGAGATGGAGGCGGATGATTTGCTGTGGCGACCCCTGAAGTGAGCAGCCGAAAGGAAAAGAAGAAGAAGAAGAAGAAGAAGATCCTCATCTTTTTGCCATCACCATGTGAAAATGTATTGCCAATGATATTGAGGGAAGTATGATCTTCTTCTTTTCCTTTCGGCTTTTCCCTTCAGGGGTCGCCACAGCGAATCATCTGTCTCCATCTCACCTGATCCTTTGCATCTTCTTCTCTTACACCAATGACCTTCATGTCCTCCTTCACATCCATGCTTCTCTCTCTGCCTACGGACACGCCTCCCGCCTCTCCTTCTTCGACGTCTTCGACCAACAGTAGTCCAATTTCCACCAGCACCCTGTTGGTTAACAGCACTGATGGCGGTTGTTGTTCACCCGGGCCTCGACCGATCCGGTATGTCATTCTTTCTTGTGATTCGCGTAGTTTATTTGGCATTTGTTTTACGCCGGATGCCCTTCCTGACGCAACCCTCTGCATTTATCCGGGCTTGGGACCGGCGTGAGGGAGAGACACTGGTTTGTGCCCCCCCCCCCCCCCCCCCCCCCCAAATGATATATCAAGTAAAGTCTCAACTTCATTAATACATTTTAATAATACCAACCTGTATTTACACAACTCTAAGTGTAACTGGTGATTTTGTCAGAATAATTTTAAAAATTCAATTTTATTACACTGGAAACAATGCATTAAAATCATGCTTTTATTATCTCGTTTCAAATTGTCTATGAGTAAATCATGTCTCCAGTAGATTTTTATGCTTACCCTGACATGCCCTGAGCTGACACAAGTAATCTAGCATGGCTTAAAAACACTACTGTTTTAAACACTGCTCATCAGAAGAAAAAGGGTTATCACATCTACCCAGGATATTACACCTTTAGTCCGCAGTGGTCCCCTTCCCTTTAACACTAACGCCTTCTTCACAGATCAAACAATGTGGGTAAAATAATACTATTAAGACCAGTTTCCTAAAAATTCTATGTCTGTCTTTTTGTACATGAATTTTAGATTTTATTTTTTTGAAAAAAAAAGATTACATTTTAATTTGATTAATTTTCTGAACCGCTTAATCTTAATTCGGGTCACAGGGAGGCTAGTGCCCATCACAGCTGACTCTGAGTGAGGGCGGGGTACACCCTGGATAGCTCCCCAGGTCATCCAGGATGGTATTCCACCAGAAGTCCTGAAGTAAGGGAAGCAAACCATCCTGCAGTTGCTGCAAGACTTCCTGTGTCTGGGCTGGGAGCAAAGCCACATTCCTCAGGACAAGAGAGATGCCAAGATCGTCACCCTGGATAAAAACAAGGGAGATCATAGCAATTGTAATAACTATTGGGACATCTCCTTATTGAGCATTGTCGGCAAGATTTTCACCCGAGTCGCCCTCAAACACCTTCAGAGCCCCGCCTCACTTGTCTACCCCGAGTCACAATGTAGCTTTAGAGCTGGGAGAGCCAATATGATCTTCTCTTTCCATCAGTAGCAGGAGAAGTGCCGTGAACAGCAGCAGCCATTGTTCCTTGCTTTTGTGGACCTGACCAAAGCCTTTGATTTGGTGAACAGAAGCAAGCTTTTCCAAATTCTTCAAAAAATCGGCTGTTCTCCCAAATTCCTTGCAGTCATTGTCTCCTTCCATCAGGACATGCAGAGCACGGTTTGCTTCAGTGGAGCTAACGCTGACCCCTTCCCAGTCTGCAGTGGAGTGAAAACAAGGCTGTGTTCTACACCAACCCTATTTGGGGTCTTTCTCTCAATGGCTCCTACATTACGCATTCACCGACTGTGATGATGGAGTTTACGTCCAAACAAGGCAAGATGGTAAACTCTTCACCATTACCAGACTCCTGTGCCAAGACCAACACCTACGAGGTGCTGATTTGTGAGCTTCTGTTCGTAGATTATGTTGCTCTTATATTTCACAGTAAAGATGGTCTTCAGCACCTGGTCAGCAAGCTGTCTGCTGCTCGCAGATAAGGATATACATACAACATTGCTTGTATCTCTTGGGACTGCGACTAGAGTAGCTAGAGCAGGGATTGATGGCTAAGATGATAAGCCTGCTTCATTACCTGGTGCTCTAATTTGAGCCTTGCAAATCACTCCTTTGGACAAATCTGTGAGATCTGCTTTTCTTCAGTGGCTGAGAATTAGCCCAGTGGGTGCCACTGATCAAAGAGAAAAAAGGGCTCGAGGGTTTTTATAGATAATCAATGAAACTGAAAACTTTCAACTCGAACACAAGAAGGCACATGTCAATCTGGCACACTGGGACTTCATGGTGGTAGGGAGGACTGTAATCAATAATTTGATAGAAGACCCCACTGTAGGATAATTTTACATATACAGGGATTCGTCGCTACTTCGCGCTTCAACTCATGCGGCTTCAGTGCATCGCCTTTTTTTTTTAAATACTGTATTCATTGAATTAAAAATATAAGGAAATTAAGGAAGAATAGGGGGAAAAGATAATGAAAATGCCATAAAACAAGGCCAAAAAAAAAAACAAACAAAAAAAACAAACAAACAAAAATAAAAAACAACCCAAAACGCCCCATCAAAACTGCTTACATTTTTAAGTGAGGTGCGCATCTGAGTGCGTGCACGTGCATCTGTGTGCATGCGTCTGAATGAGTGTGTATTTATATTTTATTTACATCTTATGCATTATTTTTGAATGTTTAACTGTTATTATAAGCATTTATAGCATTGAATATGTATTGATTGATATTATATACACATAAACATGTACGTATACAGCAGTCAAGGGGGGATTGATCCTACTTCACAGAATTCGGCGGTCGCGGGGGGATCTCAGTCCCAATTAACTGCAGAAAGGGAGGGAACCCTGTATTTTATATTTCACATTTTCTTCAGCCTTGTTAGCACTGCCACCCTATCTACACTTACTCGTATACTCAAAATGGCTGCTCACTGTAATTTAAAATCTCTGATAGCCTGGCAGAAAATGAAACTGATATAGCCGCTTACATAACTCATCAGAACTGAATTCCAGTTCAGTCTATCACACATGCTAATTCTTTCATTCCTATATGTATGTATTATACTATTCATTGGATGGACATGAGTTCAAGTCCCCAGCATTGCTAGGTTGCTCAGACTTTGAGGAAGAGCCTTAACCTTTAACTGCAAAATTGAAATTTGTGTGAAGGAAATAAATTGCTATGGATTAAGGCATCTGCGTACTGCTATAAACATGAGCCTGATGTCTTGTCATGCTCACGCGATGGGCTCACAGACATGACTCTACTGCACTACAGTTGTAAAGCAGGAGCTCATGGAGTAGGTGAGTGACAGGGCAGAATCAGACTCTCGGTTTTGTGATCAGGATTTGGGTGTTTTTGGATTAATTTATTTATTGGATTTTTAATGGTTTTATTAAAGGAGGATGAACTTAAAATCCAAGTATTAAATTCATTTAAATTAATCATGCTCTGTGATAATGTATGTTATGGTGATCAGTTTACTGCTGATTGTACCGTTATTTAGAGCATGTCTTAAAAAAGACTTCTTAGTTTTTTGGAGATGTTGATCGGGTGAGAGTTAGGACTGTGATAGATGAGATACTAATCTAGATCTCATGGTTGCTAAACAGGCATGTTTAATAAAACATGTTTACTGTTCGAATGTTAATTAGGGAGCAGTGGTGGTCTCGTGGTATAGGGTGCTGGATCGCTGATCCAATGGTTGGGGGTTCGAGTCCCACTCTCCACAAGGTTGTCACTGTTCCCCCCAGTGCAGCGAACTGGGTTATCAAAGGTGGGCCATGTCTCTCACTGTCTATGGTGAGAGGCATGTAAAAGAACCATTGCTGACATTCGTAAAGAGTAGGCTGCAAAGTCTTGAAATCAGTGGTCACCAGTTAACTTCCATTCCTGATTATACACAAACTATTTAGATTATTAGTTATGTAAATCAGGTGCACTAGATTTGGGCTGGAGCTGAATAGTACAGGAAAGCCTGCCTTAAATAAAACTGCCTGACAGAAACTTCTGACATTCAGATTGACCTGCTTGCCCTGGAGATCTTTGAGATCTTTGCTGTGTGAGAATTCGGACACAGGTTTGCTGACTTTGTAAACTTGGTGAAATTGTTGATCTTTTGCTGTGTTTATCTGATGAAAAGTTTTTAAACTGCTTGGACTTGAATGTGTAGATTCAGACACCCATTTGATGTTAACTACGATAGAATTTGTGACCAGGACAAAACTGTCTTCATTTTGGTTTCTGCTCAAGGGGAATTTGTGAAGGATGAAGGGTGACCTTGGTTACAAGTCTTTATGTGCAATGCCCAGGCTCACTGTTGGGGTTTTTTTGCTTCCACTAATGGGAAATGAGATATCAGAATCATGAGATGAGATCAACAATAACTATTATCTATAATAAACATTATTCTTTTCCATTATATATCACATGAACTTATTTCCACCGCATATCCACATTGTTGGTAAAACTGACCAACTGACATGTTGGTCACATGAAAACTTATTGTTATTCTAGATGAGTCTTACATGAATGGGCTGCTTCGGGAAATAATTCAAGACACATGTGGATAGTGATCATAACTGACGGGTCTGAGACGGTTGGACTGCATTGAAGGATTACAGAATCATGACTTTCTTACCGGTTTCACTTGTCCAACTCTGTCCTCTGTAGAACATGACCTGCACCATGCGCAGCCCCAGATATCCTGCTGATTCAAACCTGATCCAGACTTTTGTTTTGAAGGTGTATCTGGTATTGCTCAGGTAAACCCCCAAAATAGTCAACACATCTTCTTCACGCGTTACACTCCATGCAGAAAGAAAACGCGACACGATCAGCAGCTTCGTGAGATTCGCAACTTTTGCGCACCAATCCGGTCATGCGCGCTCGCGCGCACACACACGCACACACTGAACATCTGGGCGGGATTGATGATTGTACTGATCCCATTCATAAAATGACTGCATACATTTATCATAGCAAGATGTCAGTGGTGTTATTAGATAAACTTTTATTGATGCCTCCAAGTGAAACCGAACAAATTCTGGTTCTGATTGTTCACCAGCAGCTCATCAAAGCTGTGGCGGGTTTGTTCACTGATTGCGATGTGGACTCATTTGTATTTTGGAACTTGAAACAAAACTTCCAGAAGAGGACAAATGTTTTTACCTTTCTCGTTTTGTTTACTCATAATGGTAATAGCACAATAAAATTGTAATGGAGTTGTTGTTCTTCTTCTTTCGGCTGTTCCCTTCAGGGGTCGCCACAGCAAAATAAATAAAATTACAACATATGAAGGTTTACTGACACATTTCTGTCTCTCAGTATTAGATCGTATGATTAACTCTATAAAACAGATAATCTACACAAATAGTATGGTTTATAAAAGCAAACAAAATAGTTTAATTTTTGAGTCAAAAGATGTTTACCATCTACTAACGACTGTTGCTAATGTTAAGGACAGAGGAGGGGACAGTGACAGGTGTTTAGCCTGATTCAAAACTCAGTTTTCACCTATAATAGTTTAGATGAAAGATCCCGATTTCACTAACTACAACGGTCTTTTGGAAAAAAAATTTTTATGTACACCACAACTGCACCAAAGAGGTACAGGATTCCTCTTCATCGAGCAGTTGAGAAGTCAGCTGGTGCATATAGGTTTTGTAGAATAACACGTGCAAAAGTAAAGACAAGAGGTGCACTTTTATACTATACTAAACATATATATATATATATATATATATATATATATATATATATATATATATATATGTATGTTTGTATATATATATACACATATATATATACTATTATATATGTTTGTGTGTGTGTGTGTGTGTGTGTGTATATATATATATATATATATATATATATATGTATATATACTATTATATATGTTTGTATATATATATATATATATATATATATATATATATATATATATATATATATATGTGTGTGTGTGTGTATGTATATATGTGTGTGTGTATTTGTATATATATATATATATATATATATATATATATATATATATAAATCATGTTAAGCAGTACGTGTAGCGTTTTATACCTGACACAATATGTTTATAAATACAGTAATCTGAATGTAAAACCCATCAGATGTCTCTACCTTGTTTTCTATGTAGGGTAAATGGACTGCATTTAAACACAGGGCCACACTTCTCCGAAGAGCATGGATTAAATGTGACCCCAAAACAAACGAACAAACACAAAGAATACAACAAAAAAAGCAAATATGCCATGAATGATGGATCTTCTCACAGCAGACACTGTTAACGTTTAATTGTAATGTGTGCGAAAGTTCACTCGAAGAAGCATTCTCATCAGGTCTTTATAGTGGAGCCTCTGAGCAGAGCCCCAAAAGTATGACAAACATGGTTGTCCAGTGTCCCTACTACCACAAGAAACCTGCCGTGTCACTGCAAAGAGCAATCTTAGTTTCATGGAGAAAGCAATGGGTTGCTAATCCGAAGGTCAGCATTTTAATCTCTACACTGTTGGGCTCTTGAGCAAGGCCCTTAACCCTAAATTGCATAAAAAATGTCAATTGCAAATCGCTCTGGATAAAAGCATCTGTTAAATGCTTACGTGTCACTAGTAAAACAAACAAACAAAATCCAGATTGATTATTAGCAACAAAACTGCAGCCCAAAAACTAGTGAGCATACATCATCACCATTCAGACTCGAACAGAATAAACAAAACATGATTTAACTCTGGTCGGCAGACAATTTTTCACAGAACAAAGCAACACCCAAACATGAATGAGTGCGCAGAACATGAACAAGGAAAGGAAACGCAATGAAAAGAAAACTCAGGGTTAACCTTTCTGCTTTCTCCCTAGAGCAGGGCTGTCCAGATATTTTTTGCACTGAGGGCCACATCCATAAAAATATAGGAAGGGCTGGGCCTTACTAGAAATTAGGTACCGTACAGTATATATAACCTTAACTTTGAGTGTATTAGAGTTAGAAAAATCAATTAAAAGTGGTCAAATATGTTATATTATTGAAAAAAAAAATATTAAAGACAAAACTGCATTCATCACAGCTTTCCATCAATCGGTCTTTATTGATTTATTCAGAAAAAAGCTTTGGTAGCTCATTCTCAGAACAGCAGTCTCAGATTTCTTCTTGGTCAGAAGACTCACAGTACAGGGAAAGAAGAATAAAGGGGGAAATGGGACGGGTACATTTCAAGCTTGTTATTTAATTTATTGGGCTTAGCAACACACCTATTATCATCATCAATAGACTGAACTGGACCTAATAACAGCAGTGCATATAATGTTAGTCAATTATTCTGGTGCGGTGCTGATCCAACGTCAGTCGTGCCAAAAATCCAGACAGCAAATCTGCATCAGATGAGCTCAGCTGACTTTCCGTGTGCACTCTGTGTTGACAAGAAAAACGCATATAAAATGGTTGCGCAAACGCAGTGACAGAATTGATGCGCATTATTGATATTTGTTGCATGTGCACCTGCACATGCATGCTTATTAACACAGGGGTACTGTGGAATATATTTTTATGTCACCTCAAGTGGGAACGGCACTCCGTGGGAGCAAGAAATGTTCACTCTCTCACTTTGTGTGAAATTTTCTGCACTCAATTTCCACCTTTCACTTCTTTGGTTCTGTCGTGTTTAGTAAATTTCTTCTGTGATTGTCTTTTTGGTGGAGCAACTGCCTGAATCAACAGTAGCTCCCCCTGGTGTTAAAACTAAGAAGTGTGATACACTCAGGCAAAAATTGAAGTGCAGGCAACTGTATATTCTATTCGATTTATAAAATTTCTTGCGGGCCAATTAAAAATGGATGCCGCAGTTTGGACACCCCTGCCATAGAGCATAGTCGGAGATACAGAGGAGATTTATTTATTTATTTCCAGGACTAAAGTTGATTCAGGGCAGTGGTGGTCTAGTGATATAGGGCACTGCATCACTGATCCAAATGTTGGGGGTTCGAGTCCCACTCTCCACAAGGTTGTCACTGTCCTCCCCAGTGCAGCTAACTGGGTTATCAAAGGCCGGCCATGTCTCTCACTGTCCATGGTGTGAGGCATGTAAAAGAACCATTGCTGACTTTCGACAAGAGTAGGCTGCAAAGCCGTCGGCGTGTTTCCGCCCTGCGATGGCCTGGCGAGCTGTGCAGGGTGTACTCTGCCCTCGCCCAAAGTTGGCTGGGATGGGCGCCAGCCTCCCCGCAACCCTAATTAGGATTAAGTGGTTACGGAAAATGATGAATGAAGTTGATTCAGCATTTAAAGAAGCCCCACTACAGTACTCTTATAACACCATCTTCAGACATACCGTATTAATATAGATATCTATCTGTTCAATCTTTATGTATTTATATATAATTTTATTACTTAAAACACTGGTTCTAAGGGAGAATTTATCTGAAATGTAGCTTGTAATATGAAATCAATCATTCTCCATCATTTGAATAGAAAGATGATCATCGTGAAGCAGAAATTTTAGTCCAAATGAGTGTGTCTGGAGCAGTTCTTTTACAAAATCTTATCTTGATTGCTTTGCATTTTATCCATATTTATATTTATCCAGTTCAATGTCTAAGACCACTTGCACTCTGATACACTTACTGTACTTTATTGACACTATTTAATTCATCATCATCTTCCTCCGCTTAATCTAGGATCAAGTCACAGGTCCAGCAGCCTAAGCAAGGAGGTCCAGACATCCCGCTGCCCAGCCACTTCCTCCAGCTCTTCAGGGGAGGTTGGACACCAAAGTGTTCCCAGACCAGCCGGGAGACATAATCCCTCTAGCATGTTCTAGGTTGACCCCGGGGTCTCTTCCCGGTTGTTGAAGCACACCAGGGGAGGTGTTTGTGAGCCATGCTAGCCACATTGCCGAGCCACCTCAACTGGCTCCTCTCAAAGTGAAGGAGCAGCAGTTCTACTTCAAGCTAATCCCACATGACTGAGCTTCTCATCCTGTCTCTGAGGGAGAGCCCCGCCACCCTTCAAAGGAAGCTAATTTCAGCCGCTTGTATCTGGGATTTTGTTATTTCGGTCACCAGCCAAAGCTCATGACCATTGGTGAGGTTTGGAATGTAGATTGACGAGTAAATTGAGAGCTTTGCCTTGTGGCTCAGCTAGATTGGTTGAGAGTACTGCAGCCAGGACAAAAACCGTATTGTTCCTCCTAAATCCAAAGTTCAACCATCGGTCGGATCCTCCTCTCCAGTACCCCTGCATAGACTTTCCCAGGTATGCTGAGGAGTGTGATTCCATAATAATTGGAATGCATGCTCCATTTTTTTAAAAAGGGGACCACCACCTTGGTTTGCCAATCCAGAGGTATGGCCCCTGCTTACCATGCGATGGTGCAGATATATGTCAACCGAGACAGTCCTGCAACATCTAGAACCCTGAGATATACTGCTATGGGTTGCTGCATCAATAATGGAGGCATGAAACATGGCCCATTCGGTTGCCGGAGGTGGGGGTTCCCTCTGACACGAGACTCCACCAAATGTTCAGGGAAGACCCTAACTATATGCTTGGGCCTGCCAGGTCTGGAGAGTGGCCTCCCCCACCATCGGACCCAGCTCACCATCAGGTGGTGATCGGTTGACAGTTCAGCTCCTCTACTCACCCAAGTGTCAGCACAGTGGTGTAGTGATTAGCACGTCCACCTCACAGCAAGAAGGCCTGGGTTCGAAAATAGGCCTGGGTGTTTCTGTGTGGGGTTTGCTTGTTCTCCTGGTGCTTGCGTGGGTTTCCTCCGGGTACCCCGGTTTCCTCCCAAAACATGCACTGTAGGTTAATTGGCTAAATAATCTGCGCAGAGGGCTTCACTAAATTGGATAACTTGTGCCCAATCCCTTTCTTCAATGAATAAAATATGTTTCAATCAATCAAAGCCAAGTGTCGAGAACATGCGGCTACAAGTTCGATGACACAACTACAAAGTTGATCATCAAACTGTGGCCTCTGGTGTCGTGGTGCCAAGTGCACTTATAGACAGACACCTTTATGTTCCTCTTATGCTATTTAATAGTTTTACCATTTTCTTAAAGAAAACTCAAAGGAACCAACAAATGAAGACCTGCCCCTTACAGTTAAACATGAGCTTACCAGTTAACTTCAGACTGATTTAATAAGTAATCATAATCCTCTGTTGGTGTAAATATTACTAAAACTGCGGGAGACAAAATCAGAATCCCTGGCAAAAGCAAATCATGCAAATACTTTTAACACGAATAAAGGCTCCACTATGACTGACTATGATTTTGTAACCTGAGAGAGAATCGCTGACAGACCCAGTGCTTAATATCTCCTTTATATCAAACACTTGAGAAAAATTGATGGCGCTTTAATTTTTTTTACAATCTGTTGACAGTGTGAGAAAATCAGGTCGTAAGAGCGTTTATTTACCATGGTTACACTGGTGGTCTCACTGTGTAATTAAAGTGAAATAGACCAGGATTTAATTCCTGTTATTATGCCTAGATGATAGTGGAGATCAAGAAATTATTAAACACTTTAAATTTGGGCATCTCGTGGGTTGGTCTGTGAAATAAAAGGAAATGCTGTGTCCACCAGGGTGCAATGGAAAATTTCATAGCTGTCAAAAGGAGGCCTAAAATTAGTGTTATTCTTTGACTGTTTTTCAAAGCACAGGACAATGTTTAACATCACTGCTGTTTGTACAGATGTAAAGTGAATCAAACTGTCCTTCATTCATGTGATGTTTGTTACTATATTTTTCTCATGTGTCTGGTACAATATAAACAAAATAATCAGTACTGTACTTCATTGCTGTAAATTTCAGAGTTTTTCATAAACATTTTTGTGCTAGCTAACTGGGATATCAAAGGCCGGCCCATGTCTCTCACAGTCTATGGTGGGAGGCATGGACTGTACTGTAAAAGAACCATTGCTGACTTTTGCAGACAGTAGGCTGCATAGCCATCAGCATGTTTCTGAGCTGCGATGGCCAGATGCGCTGTCCAGGGTGTACTCTGCCCTCGCCCAGAGTCGGCTGAGATGGGCCACAGCCCTCCGTGACCCCAAATTAGGATTAAGTGGTTCAAAAAATGAACGAAATAATGAATGACGATATTTAACTTCTACAATCATATATATAGATTCTATTATATATATCGGTAGACGACATCTTGTGTAGGCGATGTAATTTGAAGGAAGTCAGTGACTGCAAAGTAGTAGTGGGTGAGAGTGTTGCCAAACAGCATAGGATGGTGGTATGCAGGATGATGCTGATGGTGAGGAAGGTGAAGAAGGCAAAGGCAGAGCATAGGACAAAGTAGTGGAAGATGAAAAAGGAAGAGTGTAGTGTTGTCTTCAAAGAGGAGTTGAAACAGGCTTTGGGTGGCCAGAAAGTGCTTCCAAATGACTGGACAACCACAGCAAATGTGATCAGGGAGACAGGTAGGAGAGTACTTGGTGTGTCCTCTGGAAGGAAAGTAAATAAGGAGACTTGGTGGTGGAATGAGGAAGTGCAGGAGTGTGTACAAAGGAAGAGGTTAGCTAAGAAGAAGTGGGACATTGAGAGGACCGAAGAGAGTAAACAGGAGTACAGGGAGACACAGCGTAAGGCGAAGGTAGCAGTGGCTAAAGCCAAACAGAGGGCGTATGATGACTTGTATGATATGTGGGACAGTAAGGAGGGAGAAAATGATCTATACAGGTTAACACAGCAAAGAGATAATTATGGGAAGGATGTGCAGCAAGTTAGATTGATAAAGGACAGAGAGGGAAATGTATTGACTGATGACAGAAGTGTGCTGGGAAGATGGAAAAAGTACTTTGAAGAGCTGATGAATGAGGAAAATGAGAGAGAAAAAAGAGTAGAAGAGGTGACCATTGAGGAGCAGGATGTAGCAAAGATCAGTAAGGGTGAAGTGAGGAGGGCATTGAAGATGATGAAGAATGGAAAGGCAGTTGGTCCTGATGATATACCTGTGGAGGTATGGAAGTGTTGAGGAAAGGTAGCAGTAGATTTTCTGACAAGAACATTCAACAAGGTCCTGGAGAGTGAGCAGATGCAGGAGGAGTGGAGGAGAAGTGTGATGGTGCCCATTTTTAAGAACAAGGGAGACGTGCAGAGTTGTGGCAACTACAGAGGGATAAAGTTGATGATCCATACAATGAAGTTATGGGAAAGAATAGTGGAAGCTAGACTAAGGGCAGAGGTCAGCATTTGTGAACAACAGTTTGGTTTCATTCCAAGAAAGAGCACCACAGACGCAATGTTTGCTTTGAGGATGTTAATAGAGAAGTACAGAGAAGGTCAGAGGGAGCTGCATTGTGCCTTTGTGGATCTGGAAAAAGCATATGACAGGGTGCCAAGAGAAGAACTGTGGTATTGCATGAGGAAGTCTGGAGTGGCAGAGAAGTATGTTAGAGTGGTGCAGGACATGTATGAAAGATGTAAGACAGTGGTGAGGTGTGCTGTCGGCGTGACCGACGAATTCAAGGTGGAGATGGGACTGCATCAAGGGTCAGCTCTGAGCCCCTTCTTGTTGCTATGGTGATGGACAGGCTGACAGATGAGGTGAGACAAGAATCTCCATGGACTATGATGTTTGCAGATGACATTGTGATCTGTAGTGAGAGCAGAGAACAAGTGCAGGAAAATTTAGAGAGGTGGAGGTATGCCCTGGAAAGGAGGTGAATGAAGGTTAGCCTCAGAAAATCAGAATACATGTGTGTGAATGAGAAGGACCCAGGAGGAACGGTGATGTTACAGGGAACAGAGATAACGAAGGTGGAGGATTTTAAATACTTAGGCTCAACAATCCAGAGCAATGGAGAGTGTGGAACAGAGGTGAAGAAGCGTGTGCAGGCAGGCTGGAATGGTTGGAGAAAAGTGTCCGGTGTGATGTGCGATAGGAGAGTGTCAGCAAGAATGAAGGGAAAAGTGTACAAGATGGTGGTGAGGCCAGCGATGTTGTATGGCTTAGAAACAGTAGCGCTGAGGAAAAGACAGGAGGCAGAGCTGGAGGTAGCGGAGATGAAAATTTTGAGGTTCTCTTTGGGAGTAACAAGGATGGATAGGATCAGGAATGAATACATTAGAGGGATAGCCCATGTAAGATGTTTTGGAGACAAAATCAGAGAGGCTAGATCGAGATGGTTTGGACATGTACAGAGGAGGGATAGTGAGTATATTGGCAGTAGGATGCTGAGGTTGGAACTACCAAGCAGAAGGCCTAGAGGAAGACCAAAGAAGAGATTTATGGATGTGGTGAAGGAAGAAATGAAGTTCGTTGGAGTATTTTCACAGACAGTTACAAAGTGGCGTTGTACAGTCTGACAGCGGTGGGAATGAACGACCTGCGGTAGCGCTCCTTCCAGCACTGAGGATGTCTCAGTCGTCCACTGAAGGAGCTACTCAGCCTCTCTACAGTCGGGTGAAGTGGGTGAGAACTGTTGACCAAGATGGATGTGAGCTTTGCTATCATCCTTCTCTCACTCACCTCCTCCACAGAGTCCAGTGGGCAGCCTCGGACAGAGCTGGCCCTCCTGACCAGCTTGTTCAGTCTCTTTCTGTCCCGCTCTGTGCTGCCCGGGGCACAGCAGATGGCAGCATAGAGGATTGCAGAGGCTACCACAGGGTCATAAAAAGTCCTGAGCAGAGGTCTGCATACTCCGAAGGACCTAAGTCTCCTCAGAAGGTGGAGGCGACTCTGGCCCTTCTTGTACAGGGCGTTGGTGTTGTGGGACCAGTCCAGTTTATTGTTAAGGTGAACGCCCAGGTATTTGAAACTGTCCACTGTCTCAATGTCCTGTCCCTGGAGGTTCACTAGTGAGTGTGTGTGTGTGTGTGTGTGTGTGTGTGTGTGTGTGTGTGTGTGTGTGTTAGAGTGCTTCTTCTGAAGTCGACCACCATCTCCTTCGTCTTCCTAGTGTTCAAGCACAAGTGGTTGCGCTCACACCAGTCCACGAAGTCAACGATGACCGACCGGTACGCCTGCTCGTTCCCCTCTGACACACGGCCCACGATGGCGGAGTCGTCCGAGAACTTCTGGAGGTGGCAGCTGTCTGTGCTATAGATGAAGTATATACATGTATGTATATATATGTATATGTATATATATATATATATATATATGTATATATATATATATATATATATATATATATATATATATATATATATATATATATATATATATATATATATATATGTGTGTGTGTGTGTGTGTGTGTATATATCCTACATGTCTGTGGAAGTCTTTCCTTTTGGCAAATTCTAAACATGCTTTCTTATTTATCTGTTATAAATCACTATTTTCCCTCTACCACTCTTCCATAGAGTCAGGGGCAGGTTTGGTATCCAGGACAGGAACACAGAAGGACAGATGTTGATCGATTTTGCAAAAAGGATGGAAATGGCTGTGGTGAATACTTTCTTCAAGAAGAAACAGAAGCATAGGCTGACTTATGAAAGCGGAGGTAAGAGCACACAGGTAGACTACATCTTGTGCAGGCGATGTAATTTGAAGGAAGTCAGTGACTGCAAAGTAGTAATTGGTGAGAGTGTTGCCAAACAGCATAGGATGGTGGTGTGCAGGATGACACTGATGGTGAGAAAGGTGAAAAAGGCAAAGGCAGAGCAGAAGACAAAGTGGTGGAAGCTGAAAAAGGAAGAGTGTCGTGTTGTCTTCAAGGAGGAGTTGAAACAGGCTTTGGGTAGTCAGGAAGTGCTTCCAGAGGACTGGACAACCACAGCCAATGTGATCAGGGAGACCGGAAGGAGAGTACTTGGTGTGTCCTCTGGAAGGAAAGTAGATAAGGAAACTTGGTGGTGGAATGAGGAAGTGCAGGAGTGTGTACAAAAGAAGAGGTTAGCCAAGAAGAAGTGGAACATTGAGAGGACCGAAGAGAGTAAACAGGAGTACAGGGAGACACAGCGTAAGGCGAAGGTAGCAGTGTCAAAGGCCAAACAGAGGGCGTATGATGACTTGTATGATAGGTTGAACAGTAAGGAGGGAGAAAATGATCTATACAGGTTAGCACAGCAGAGAAATAGAGATGGGAAAGACATGCAGCAAGTTAGAGTGATAAAGGACAGAGAGGGAAATGTATTGACTGATGACAGAAGTGTGCTGGGAAGATGGAAAGAGTACTTTGAAGAGCTGATGAATGAGGAAAATGAGAGAGAAAAAAGAGTTGAAGGGGTGACCGTTGAGGACCAGGAAGTAGCAAAGATTAGTAAGGGAGAAGTGAGGAGGGCATTGAAGAGGATGAAGTGTGGAAAGGCAGTTGGCCCTGATGACATACCAGTTGAGGTATGGAAGTGTCTAGGGGAGGTAGCAGTAGATTTTCTGACAAGAATATTCAACAAGGTCTTAGAAATTGAGCAGATGCCAGAGGAATGGAGGAGAAGTGTGCTTGTGCCCATTTTTAAGAACAAGGGAGATGTACAGAGTTGTGGCAACTACAGAGGGATAAAGTTGATGAGCCATACAATGAAGCTATGGGAAAGAATAGTGGAAGTTAGACTAAGGGCAGAGGTCAGCATTTGTGAACAACAGTTTGGTTTCATTCCAAGAAAGAGCACCATAGATGCAATGTTTACTTTGAGGATGTTAATAGAGAAGTACAGAGAATGTCTGTTGGTTTTGGTGCATGACCTTCTCTTGATAGATTTTTCATGGAAGCATATTATTTTGATTGTATGACGATGGATTTTATAGTAGTCTGTGGGATTGTCAAGATTTTTTTAATAGCCCAATTTGTCACAACTTGGTTCCTGACCTGTTTCAAGAGCTTATTTCTCTTCATGGTTTTGCTTTCTTCTAGGTGCCTCTTGATTAGTTATGAATTTCTGCATTGTTTACATGTAACACTTTGCAAACTCAAACCTAAAGAAGCCTGGGGAAGTGTCTGAACTGTCAGTTGTGGTCATACAAGGCCTGTGCCAATTGCAGCCACCTACATTTGCCACAACTGCAACAGTAAGTGAAAAAATAGTGAGAGGGAAACAGAAACACACACACACACACACACACACACACACATATGTATCCTGCTAAATCAAGCAAAATGCTGACAAACTCACAAATGGTAGTAAATGAGAGAGTAAAATTTTTTTGTACTTTCCCTTGCATTGGCCAAAGCCAGTTTAGTCACACACCAGTTGACTTTTTGCCCTCTGGAATGCAGAGAATTAAATGTGATTATGGCACAGCATCCGGTGCGATTGGACTGCACTGAAGCCTTGGTGTAAAAGTGCTATAATTTAAAATTCAATCAGACATAGTGCAGTGCAGTCGTTGTGCTGAAACTACATTTAGAAATACTGTGAATACATCAGTGTTTATTGGTTTATTTATTTGTTTATTTCGAGTTCTCTACGTCATCAGTCGTTTCGACTCCTTGGAATTTTGTCCCGGACATCAAGATACATCTACGAATGACTTTTACTTAAATCCACGTCATGATCACTTTCCTTCATGCATCAAAATTAAAACACGCCATGGATGACTCAGCTGACGGAGTGTTTCTGTCCTGGATATCAAACCTGCAGATGCGTTTTTACGACGCGTCCATTGCTTTACGGCACTTGTGCACACGACCTGATGACGCATTAAGATACGACTTGAGCCCGCCATGGTCGTCTGCTAGTATGTTACATGCGGCATTGGGAGCGTTTCCCAAACGTATTGTTTTAGTATAGACAACACTGCCTCCTAGTGTTTATTTGATGGTCATGCAAATCGGATAAACTCAGAGGGTTGCGACAGAAAGGGCATCCGGCAAAATTTTTGCCCAAATACAGAATGTGAACCGTCAAAGAGATTCTGGAGTGAGTTAGATGAACTGATGCAGAGTACCCCCAGAGGTGAAAGAGTGGTCATTGGTGCAGACTTCAATGGACATGTTGGTGCAGGCAACAGAGGGGACGAGGAAGTGATGGGCAGGTTTGGTGTCCAGGACAGGAACACAGAAGGACAGATGTTGATAGATTTTGCAAAAAGGATGGGAATGGCTGTGGTGAATACTGTCTTCCAGAAGAGACAAGAGTATAGGGTGATTTATAAAAGCAGAGGTAGGAGCACACAGGTAGACTACATCTTGTGCAGGCAATGTAATTTGAAGGAAGTAAGTGACTGCAAATTAGTAGTGTGTGAGAGTGTTGCCAAACAGCATCGGATGGTGGTGTGCAGGATGATGCTAATGGTGAGAACGCTGAAGAAGGCAAAGGCAGAGCAGAAGACAAAGTGGTGGAAGCTGAAAAAGGAAGTGTCGTGTTGTCTTCAAGGAGGAGTTGAAACAGGCTTTGGGTGGTCAGGAAGTGCTTCCAGATGACTGGACAATTACAGCTAATGTGATCAGGGAGACAGGTTGGAGAGTACTTGGTGTGTCCTCTGGAAGGACAGTAGATAAGGAGACTTGGTGGTGGAATGAGGAAGTGCAGGAGTGTGTACAAAGGAAGAGGTTAGCTAAGAATAAATGGGACATAAGAGAACCAAAGAGAGTAAACAGGAGTACAGGGAGACACAGCGTAAGGCAAAGGTAGCGGTGTCAAAGGCCAAACAGAGGGTGTATGATGACTTGTACAATAGGTTGGACAGTAAGGTGGGAGAAAATGATTTATACAGGTTGGCACAGCAGAGAAATCGAGATGGGATGGAAATGCAGGAAGCTCGAGTGATTAAGGACAGAGTGGGAAACGTGTTGACTGATGACAGAAGTGTGCTGGGAAGATGGAAAGAGTACTTGGAAGAGCTGATGAATGAGGAAAATGAGAGAGAAAAAAGAGTAGACGGGGTGACTGTTGAGGACCAGGAAGTAGCAAAGATTAGGAAGTGTGAAGTGAGGAGAGCATTGAAGAGGATGAAGAGTCGAAAGGCAGTTGGTCCTGATGACATACCAGTGGGGGTATGGAAGTGTCTAGGAGAGGAAGCAGTAGATTTTCTGACAAGAACATTCAACGAGGTCTTAGAAAGTGAGCAGATGCCGGAGGAATGGAGAAATGTGCTTGTGCCCATTTTTAAGAACAAGTGAGACATGCAGAGTTGTGGCAACTACAGAAGGATAAAGTTGATGAGCCATATGATGAAGTTATGGGAAAGAATACTGGAAGTTAGACTAAGGGCAGAGGTCAGCATTTGTGAACAACAGTTTGGTTTCATTCCAAGAAAGAGCACCATAGATGCAATGTTTACTTTGAGGATGTTAATAGAGAAGTACAGAGAAGGTCAGAAGTTGCTGCATTCTGCCTATGTGGATCTGGAGAAAGCATATGACAGGGTGCAAGGAGAGGAACTGTGGTGTTGCATGAGGAAGTCTGGAGTGGCAGAGCAGTATGTTAGAGGGGTGCAGGACATGTATGAGAGATGTAAGACAGTGATGAGGTGTGCTGTTGGTGTGACAGAAGAGTTCAAGGTGGAGGTGGGACTGCATCAAGGGTCAGCTCTGAGCTCCTTCTTGTTTGCTATGGTGATGAACAGGCTGACAGACGAGGTTAGACAAAAATCTCCATGGACTATGATGTTTGCAGATGACATTGTGATCTGTAGTGAGAGCAGAGAACAAGTGCAGGAAAATCTAGAGGTGGAGGTATGCCCTGGAAAGGAGGGAATGAAGGTTAGTCTCAGTAAAACAGAATCCGTGTTTGAACGACAAGGACCCAAGAGGAACGGTGAGGTTACAGGGAGCAGAGATAAAAAAGGTGGAGGATTTTAATTACTTAGGTTCAACAATCCAGAGCAATGGAGAGTGTGGAAAAGAGGTGAAGAAGCATGTGCGGGCAGGTTGGAATGGTTGGAGAAAAGTGTCCAGTGTGATGTGGGATAGGAAGGTATCGGCAAGAATGAAAGGAAAAGTGTACAAGACGGTGGTAAGGCCAGCGATGTATGGTTTAGAAACAGTGGCCCTGTGGAAAAGACAGGAGGCAGAGCTTGAGGTTGCAGAGATGACAATGTTCAGGTTCTTTTTGGGAGTAATGAGGATGGATAAGATCAGGAATGAGTACATCAGAGGGACAGCACATGTAAAAGTTTTTGGAGACAAAGTCAGAGAGGCTAGCTTTAGCTGGTTCGGACACGTACAGAGGAGGGATAGTGAGTATATTGGTAGTAGGATGCTGAGGTTGAAACTACCAGGCAGAAGGCCTAGAGGAAGACCAAAGAGAAGATTTATGGATGTGCTGAAGGAGGACATGAAGGTAGTTGGAGTAAGAGTAGAAGATGCAGAGGATAGGGTGAGATGGAGGCAGATGATTTGCTGTGGCAACCCCTGAAGGGAAAAACCGAAAGGAAAAGAAGAAGAAGAAGAAGAAGAAGCAATTCCTTTACAATCAAACATTTCGGCAGTTTCAATGTTCCCTGCCGCTGTAATTTATTTATTTATTTTTTTCTTACACATATGGGGATTATTTCATCATATTATTAACTGGAAAACCATTCATTCATTCATTTTCTGAACCACTTCATCCTAATCAGGGTTGAGGCTGGCACCCATCTTCGCTGACTCTGGGCGAGGACGGGGTACACAGCTCACCAGGCCATTGCAGGGCCAACACTCACACAACCAGTCATACTCACACTCACACCTCGGACGATTTTTAACAGCCAGTTAACCAATTGTGCATGTTTTTAGACTGTCAGGGGAAACTGGAGTATCTGGAGGATATCCAAGCAAGCACACTGGAAAACCAGACTCTTTATCTTCACTTCCAAATGCACGTGATATTCACTTATATTAGATTTCAGTGGCACTGTTAAATAAAACACGCACATGCTATGTTACTATAAACGAATATTTAGTTATTAATATTTTTTCAAATTTGTGTTCATACAATTCAGGCATATAGACAGGTCTTACAGGTCTAACTTTACCCATTCAGCAAAAAGAGAAGAGTAATACAGTTTGCTGTCAAAATACAGATATTCCATTCAATTTCCATTCATTTATTCAATTCCTTTTCCTGAACTGCTTAATCCTAATTTGGGTCGAGGAGAGGCTGCTGCCCATCTCAGCCGACTTTGGGCGACGGGAGATTACACCCTAGACAGCCCACCAAACCATCGCATGGCTGAAACACATGCCTCTCACTATAGACAGACACCACAGCCTTTGACACTGGGGGAACAGCAGTGACAAAGCATTGATAGTAGGGCTTGAACCCCCCCCCTTCCCCGACCTTGGGATAATTCAGCACCCTACCACCAGGTCGTCACTGCCCTTAATACAGATATGCAATTTTAATTATAATTACAGTATACATCTTTATGTCAGAAAAATATAATAGACATAAAACTATTCTGTGATACAGTGAAGTCCATAAGATTAAAAAAAAAACAAAGAAAGTCAAGGTAAAGTATGTTGGGGACTTACACCCAAGCCTACTGGCTTACCAGGGCATATTCCCAGTTTCCTTAGTTTGAAGCAACTAGGAGTTCAACTTCTCCTGGATGGGAAGCTAATCCACTGCAGGTTACTTTTCCAGTATTTTTTACTTGTACGCTTTTATACTGCTGGGTGGTCACAGGCACACTTGTTAACACCTTACTCAGGGGTTTTAGCACAGTGGGGTCTCATGGAGATTCAAACCCACAACCTCTCCATCATGAGCCCAGCACCCTAACTACAAGCCTGACACTGGCCCCACAAAATAAAACACAGTAAAAACATACTGCAAATAAAATACGTGACGCTTCTTTAAAATGATCTTCCATGAAATCACTCATACTGGTTAATCCTATCAGGGTCACAAGTTGCCTGGAGTCTATCTCAGCTAACACTGGGCAAAGGCAGGGTTCACCCTAAATAGTTAGCCAGACCATTGCAAGGCCAAAACACACAAAACCATTCAAGCCTAGGGCAATTTGGTGCATCCACTTAGCTTTATGTGCATGTCTTTGAAGTGTGGAAGGAAACCAGAGTACCTGGAAGAAACCAACAAAAGCATGAGGATAACATGGAAACTCCACATAGAAATGCTCAGGACTCAAACCCAGGACCTTCTTGCTGTAAGGTGGACAATGCTAACCATTGTTTTTAAAATAGATAATAATGTAAGGTTAAGTACCTTGTTATGTCTTCAACACTATTTTTGCAGTTGATAAACTGCACTGAAATATAATTTGACAGTCACATCATAGCAATTTATAAGAGACTACAGGACTATTGTAGTGGCTGGTTTCAAGATCATTGATCACAACACATTTCAAGGTCAAATAAATAGGCCTATAAGGATGAAAAACAAGCACAAGGGAACACACACGCGTCCTAAATAAGATACACTCATCATCATCATCATTATTATTATAAAACCAACTGAAGACTGTAACCGGAAACGCGTGGCTGTCCTCCTTCCGCACGCACATCCAGCCGGTGCGCTTGTTGCCATAGTAACGGGGAGCAGGTAGTCGCAAAGCGTTGCCAGGGAAGGTGTTGAAGGTTCCTGCGGAAAGTGACAGACACTCGAAGCTGAGAGATTGTTTATTGTTTGTGAGGTTTTTGTCAGTATTTGTTTTGGGGGAATAATAAGAGAAAGAGAAATGTCTGAAAGAATAGCCTCGTGTGGCAACCTGTGCGATAAGAGCGCCCTCCTTCTTCAGTATTGTAACGGTAAGTTTGGCGGTGTGTGTGTGTGTTTGTATGTATACAGTACTGTACTGTCTATACATGTGTGTGCGCGCGCATCTTCATAATAAAGGTGCTCGGTGAGCTGGGTCTTCAGCACACACTGACTGGTCTTTGTTACTCAGTTTTCACTGAGCGTTCTCATACAGTATGAGATTGCATTTCCCCTCGATGTTCAATTTCTAGACGGGACAAAGAGAACTGCACTGAGGCCATTAGCTATTTTATGTATGATATAATTTAATTAGCCTTTATGGGAAATATGGAGCTATCTGGGATATGTGTACATGACACAGTAGTATAAATGATTATTCACAGAAAAAATACAAACGCAAAAAAATAAATAAATAAAAAGGAAATGACATCATATTTACATATTATTGCTTGATGGATAGATAGATAGATGGATGGATGGATGGATGAAGGCTGTGCTGCTCATCTACTACAACATGAAGGTCTCGATGACTGCTTGAAAATAATCATATGGATGACAAGTTTTGTATTTTTCTTAAACAGGGATGAATAAAATGGGACAAAATTCTGTAATTACTGCAAGTCTGATGGTTTTCCTGTCTTATGGAACATGCTGTCCCAGCATATTATCAAATGGTGCAGATCAAGGCTCTCTGTTTTGTTTACACTTGGTACAGTATCCCTTATCCACCTCAAGCTTCCATCCTGTACAATACATGAGCCAAAACAAATTTACATTTAATCAATAGTCATTTCTGTTCGAATGACATTCAGCTTTTATATGGGGAGACACAGTAGTGTTGTAGTGATTTGAATGTTTGCCTCAGCGCTAGAAGGTCCTGTTTTTAAGTCCTGGGCTTGATGATGGAGTTGCTGTGTGAAATTTGCATGTTCTACCCATGTTTGCACAGGTTTCCTCTTTGTGTTCTGGTTTCGTCCTACAGTCCAAAGACATGGCTGTTGAAAATTGCCTCTAGGTGTAAATGGAAGTGTAAATGGTTCTGTGTGTTGGCCCTGCAATTATTTAGTGAGCTGTTCATGGTGTACCCTGCCTTCGCCCAGTGTTGGCTGTGATAGGTTCTAGCCTCCCCGTGGTATTAATAGGACTGAGCAGTTCAGAATATGAGAGAGAGAGAGATTTGATTTCTAACATTTGGGAGATATTTCAGTGATGTCATGCAGGTGGACGGCACAGTAGTCGTTAGCACATTCATCTCACATAAAAATGTCCTGGGTTTGAGTCCAAGACTCGGGCAGGGTATTTCTTGTGTGTTCTTGAGTTAGCATGTTTCCGTGTGCTGGCATTAGTTTTCTCAAGGTACTCTCCCACAGTCATGCATAACAGGCAAACTAGCCGCCCACCTTCACTGAGTCTGCGTGATGGCTGAGATAGGCTCCTGTCTCCCTGCAACCCTACTAGGATTAAACAGATCAGGAAAAGAGTGAGTGAGTGATGTGTGACTTATGCATGCTAGAATTTAGCCCTGAAATATTTAGAGTTGAGCCAAATCCTTCATATTATCAACAATGTTCAATGAATGTATGATTTCAGTTACAGTATTTTCCTTTCATGCTCACATTCTTGTCTGAGTGTGTCCTAAACCTGTCTAAAGACATAAAAGATATGTAGATGTTTTTCATGATACAAAGTAGGGACTGAAATAAACGTGTCAAAGTGTCTGCAAACCAGAATGACACACACACACACACACACACACACACACACACACACACACACACACACACACACACACACACACACACACACACACACACAGGCGCGACAACAACAATGACTAATAACTAAATAAATGAAAAAAAAAATAGTCTGATTGGCATTTTTATCGTTCTTTCAGTAGTTTCTTTTTTATCCCAAAATTTGGCAATGACAATTAGAACTGGGCTGTCTGATCAAAAGAGAAATCTGTTGGAATTAATAGGATCTGAAGAAGTAAGAATAAAGTAGTCATAAAATGGTTAATATTTAATTTGATCAGTTTACTTCTTACAGCAGACTGCTAGCCAATATGTCACAACATGGGTGGAGAAAGGGGTAGATGGTGGGAGAGTGCTGGATTACTGATCATAAGGCCGGGGGTTCAAGCCCCACTATCAACAGGTTGTCACTTCTGTTCCCTCAGTGCGGCTAACTGGGTTATCAAAGGCGGTCTGTGTGTGTTGCTTTTTGTTACAGCTTGTTCACTGCTGTCTCTAAATGTCTATAAATGTATAACCTGGTTCTGACTCTGATGGTGTTGTTTCCACCTGTATCTGAAAATCAACTGCAAGAGTTTGAGTTCAAAAACAGATTAAGTCCCATTGTTTTAATTATGAGTAAAGCAGCTTTTTCAGGAGCTTTATTTTAAAGCCACTGGAAAAAAAGTTTTTGAATAAAATAAAAAAATTTAAAAATTAAGCTACTTTACATCATAATGGTTTGCCTCATAATTAAACCAATGACACTTATCTGAGCTCAAACTCTTCATATATTATATAAACATTTTGTGAGAGTGAGCTAGAGAGTGAGGAGACCCTTTGTGATATACGTAAGGTAAATTAGATCTAGGCAGATCCTGGCAGACTTGAAAGCAAACTCAATGATTGTGGCCAGGTAATTCAATGTTAAATGACACACCACTGAGACACATGTATCTGCTTGCTTGCTTACCAGTTGGAATTATCTGCCACAGGGAACAAAATCTCCAAGGTCTGTGAAGGGAACAAAACAATTCTGACCTACTGGTTATCTGAAACTTGACTAAACTAATGCTACCCATCTGTCTTCATGCCTTTGAACTCTTAGAGGTCTCTTCGATGTTAAATATTCTCACTGCTGTTAAAATGATTATTTTCCCTTGGCTGATAAAAGCACATTCTCATAGGCCATATTTGCCCTTCCATTCAAACCAATTGTATCCCATTTCTCCCCGATGTCCTGTGCAAGCACAAGCACTTTCTAGTTCTGATGGGTGAATAGTGTTGTGTAGCTAAGTCTCAGCCACTTTGTTTTCCATTTAGTTAGTCGGGACTGTGTAGGAACACCTTTCCGGTGAACACAGAACTGACAGCTAACAGACCTAGTGGAGATATTTGTTGAACTTCATCTAAGGTGTCTTGAATTATGGCGGCACAGTGGGGTAGTGGCAAGCACAGCTAGAAGTCCTGGGCTCTATTCTTGGGCTTATTGAGGGCTTATGTGTTTGCATATTCTCCCCATGCTCACATGAGTTACCTTCAGGTATTATGGTTTCCTATCATAGTTCAAAGCACAGGAAGTTGTTGCAAACTGCCAAAGGTGTGAGTATGAGCATAACAATGTTTTGGCCCTGGGATATAAAGATGAGTGGCCCTAGAAGGATTAAGCATTTCAGTATTTTCAAAGAAAATGTTAAAAATTATACAATTTTACTCTTTACACCCAAGAGTGCACTCATTCTCCATTTTATCAGATAGACCTTCATTACCACCCATCTGTTGCTATGCATATTTTCTCATCTCCCCACTGTCTTTTCCACTTGAGTGAAAAAAATGGTAGCCACTGCCTGCTGACCAGATGTTATTTGAGGAGGATCCTACTTAACACAGCACTGACATTGAAATGAGGGTTACAGTAGAAAAAGATTATTAGGTGGAGAAGTATTGCCAATGACCTAAAGTGGGTATACTGTACATGTATTTAATAAACTAGCCATAGAATGAACTAAATTCTGTCATTGAATGAATGATGACCAGTCGTTATGTTATTGGTCACTGTGACAGATGGTTCGGGAAATGACAGATGGATTCTAAGCCTATCTAGTGAAAGAACAAAAACAGACAGCTTTATATCAGTCAGTTATTTTTTAATGATCAAGTAAACATTATATAACAAATTATATATTGTTAAATATAAAGAAATTGCTTATATTTTATACATGAATATTAAATTGACCATTTTTAAAATTCAAATAAAAAGGAACTTAAAAAAAAAATCTACAAATATTGATAAGTACTGTTTTGTTTTTTTTTAATTAAAATGTTATGTTTGGATGAAAGCTGCTGCTCTCATCAGCACTTCCTGGTAGTGCCTGGTCACTGCATCATTCAAGTCTGGATCTTTTCCAAGTCTGTCCACTTTAGACAAGAGCTGTTATATACAGTAGTTTGCTGCATAGGGAATGGCAGCAAAGAGCAGTATCCTGTTACAAACAGCTTTGCAGAGGGCAGAGAGTGGTGGTGGTGGTGATGATGATGAGGGGGGGGGGGGGTGTTAGAGCGAGGAACTGGGAAGGTCCAGGCACAGAATCAGCTATCTAGAAACAGGAAAGGAGGGAGAAAGAAGCTGCTGCCAAACACCCCCAGAGATCCCATAGAGAAAAGAATCGGGAGCACTTTCGGCTGTACCACTGACTGACTGTCTGACACATTGAGCCCTGACTAGAATGGCAGGTAGGAGGGGACCAGTCACCTTTTAATGAATATTTCAACAAGCCTGCTCACTGAGCCTTGGGTTTCCTCTTGTTCTATGTCGTTCTCTTGTTGTTGTCTTTCCCGCCCATTCTCTCAATCACATTGCATCCTCTGCATTTTATTTGCTCATCAAATGATAAAACTGTGATGATAACTGTGCATGTTGTGTGTAAGGTGATACTGAGAGCAAACCGAGGTTGATTAAAAATACAGGCTGCAGCTCATTAAATTTACCTTGCAAAAACGCTAGGATTGTTTTCAGTCTAAGAATAGCGTTTGCTACTGTAGTGTATTTTTTCCTGTAGAAAACTGCCAAAATTGTGAACTGACTTCATTACATATTACATATAAACATTGAAGTTTTCTTTATAAACGCTATTAGCTTATTATTTGCATTTTCCTTTCAATCAGATCCTTGTTTTGTTGGACAAGTCCTGCTTTGTTGTCGTTCTCACATGCCATTATTATAGGGATTCGCCATACTACCCGCTGCTTCTTGTTTCATATTTGAATAGGTAATCATTACAGTGCTTATATTTGTATGATGGTGTCCACACATAGATGCATCACCCACTTCTCACTAGCACCAATCATCAACTGTATGTCAATTTGTACCGTCTGCCTTTTTTTAGATGATAACCTGTCTGCAGGAAGTGGCATGGAGATGGATGACCGTCTGTCTCACCTGGAACAGAGGGTACAACTGCAGGAGGATGAGATCCAGCTTTTAAAGGCTGCTTTAGCTGATGCATTACGTAGACTTGGTTACTGTGAGGAACTTACGCAAGCCAGCAGCAGGAAGGGAGCACCCACCAAAGGTCAACATTCATTACAACAATTGTTTTTAGTTTTACCTGCATGGGGCATGGTCAGATACATTAATAGCAATATTATGAATCATAGTCCAAATGGAAAACACCCTTACTTTACTCATACAGCTATCAGGAGAGGAAGTACTTAATTGTCAAGTGATTACTGTGTAAGATGGTTGAAGATGGTTCAGCCACTATGCTGCAGTGACAGCTAACTGTTTTAGATGCATAACCAAATTTTTTTTTTTTTTAATTTGGCTCTGCAAATCAGCTTCTGGGCATTTCAGGGTATTACCCATCTTTGCCCAGAGTCAGCTGGGATTGGCTTCAGCTTCCTCTCAACCCTAAAACAGAATTAGCGGTTCAAACAATGAATTAATGAATCTGTTTTTAAAATGGTATTTGAATACATTACTCACTTTACGAATTGCTTTCTTAATTGTTGAGCATTTATGCACAGCAGCTTTAAAAATTTCACTTCAGTAAATTGTTGGCTACACACATCCACTTTAACTGTGTAAACCTTTTACGAAGGTTCAAGCTATTTTTACTTTTCCAGCCCTTGATCATTTCCCTGTATTTTTTTCTGAGCATGGTTAAGAACTGTGTTTTCAACATACAGGTATTGTTATATCCAAAGTGTTGCATGTAAATTAGATCTATCATGAGGTTTGTTCATTTGCTTATCTTTCTTACTTTACATCATTCTCTGCTTCCTGGTTTTAGTTCGCCAGATTCTCCAAGCCCTTCCGTCCAAGCCTTTAGCCAATGGTTATGTTGAGCAAAAAAGGATGGGAGGCTATCCATCCTCACCTTCCTCTCCAAAAAAAGAGACCATAATGTCTATCAAAAGGTAACATCATTAAAAAAGTAATTTTCAGTGAGATTTTATTGTTTTTTTAATTAAAAATAATGAGAACTCACAGTATCATGATACCAGTAAACTTTCGGATACACCTTTCAATCTGTTTATCTGTTAAATACTTGTCTAGGTGAACTGTACAGTAAAGTAGAAAGTAGCCAACAAGTGCTCAGTATAGTGGTTTCATTCACATTTCCAGCATTTGGTAGATTCTCTTAGTCAAGGCAACTGACAGTTATAATTTTTATACAATTAAGCAATTGCGGGTTACGATCTTTGTTCAAGGGCCCAACAGTGGAAACCACCACTATTTTGTTGTTTTATGTTCAAACTCCTTTGGAACTGTTCCAAAGTTGATTATACAGTATTATAAAACTAGTATAGCGAGTTTAATTTATAAACGTCTTATCATGGCAAAAATAGACATTTTGGCGTATTTTTAAGATAAGATACTCTTTATTTGTGTAATGAGTATTTATACATTCATTATCAGTCAGGCTTTTTTCTGGTCAGAGGACCCAGACCTACTGGGCACAAGGAAGTAATTCACTCTGGATGAAACAGCAGTTTACCACAAGACACCATGTGCCAACACATTCACACACTCATTCATATCTGGGGTAGTTTCTGAGTCAACGGTTCCCTTATTGTTGTGTTTGGGGAACATATGAAACCCCGCACAGACAGTATATTGAGCTCTGGATTAAAGTGGCTACCTTTGAGCAGTGAAATATTAGTGACTATTGGGGGAAAAGGGCATTCTTTAGATAGGTTTGTCGAAACATTTTACTTTCACTTTTTATTGTTTATTTGTTATAACTTGGATGTCTGCATCAATTCTCTGATCATAATAATGCTGTTATTATTATTATTATTATTATTATTATTATTATTATTATTATTATTATTATTATTACTGTTGTTGTTGGTGGTGGTATTTAATTCACTTTCCAAACAGCTTAATCATATTATGGTCATGGTGCGATCTGAAAAAAAACTGGCAAAGGCAATTTACACTCTGGATACAATACTATCGGAGGACAGACCCCAGGGGCAATTTGGAACAGCTAGCTAATATAATGTCCATGTCTTTGGCCCTCAAATTCATGACCTTCTTGCTGTGAGCCAGACATGATAACCACTATGCCACTGTGCCATGCTTATTATTACTATCTTCTTCTATAATATTCATATTACTATATGTACAGTAATTATTAGAGTCATAACTTCGGGGTTTTGTTGTACAGCGGAAACTCGGTGGTCAAACACAATTTACTCCAAAAATGTGGTTAATTTCCGATTGGTTTGAAGAGTGAAACAGTATTTCCCATAAGAAATAGTTCAGTTCAGTTCATTTTCTGTAACCATTTATCCTAATTAGGGTCGCGGGAAGGCTGGCGCCCATTCCAGCCGACTCCGGGCGAGGGCAGAGTACACCCTGGACAGCTCGCCAGGCCACGGCAGGGCAGAAACACACTGACGGCTTAGTAGCCTACTCTTGTCGAAAGTCAGCAATGGTTTGTTTACATGCGTCTCACCATAGACAATGAGAGACATGGCTAGCCTTTGATAACCCAGTTAGCTGTATTGGAGGGGACAGTGACAACCTGTGATGAGTGGGGCTTGAACCCCCAACCTTAAGATAAGTGATCCAGCACTTATACCAGTAGACCACCACTGCCCTTATAAGAAATAGTTTCAAGTCAATTAATGCGTTCATACGAATGTCTTTTCCATCAATGCAGTTTTATATAATTTGAAAACGAGCTGTATTTATGAAACATAATATACAATACATACATTAATGCACAAAAATCAAAACATAATAATAGTACGTAATTAACCTAATTATGTAATGTATTTATGTATAGTACATACCTTTCTGGTTGTGATGTGTCAGCTTATGTGGCTGTACAGGGAGGGAGAGATGGGGGACAGGCTATTGCTTTGAGGAGCATGGCGATTTTTCCCTTCTGTCTTTTGATCGCAGTTGATTCTTCACATTCTGATGACTTTTCACTTCTCCTTTCCAGTAGAATTACTGCTGCTTTTCTTAGGGCCCATCATTAAAGTCTAACGTCTCCGTAATGTAATGAATAAACACAGTACACAGTACGAGACACTCTCTCAATGGCTGTTGAAAGTCCTGTACACTGAGGATGCGTTCGACACACTAGGCTATGCTCTGTTCGAACTCTGAAAATTTGTTTGAACACCAAGGTATATTTTCCTCATATTTTTGATTGAACTTTGTTTTGCTGGACTAAGAGTCGTTCAACCACCGAGGTTCCACTCATTTCATTCATTTTATGAATCGCTTAATTTAAAGACAGGTGCCCATCTCAGCCTACTCTGGGCGAGAGCAGTACACACCCTCTATGGCTTGCCAGGCCATCTCAGGACAGAAACACGCTGACGGCTATGCAGCCTACTCTTTACAAAAGTCAGCAATGCTTCTTTTACATGCTTCACACCATAGAGAGTGACAACACACCATAGAGAGTTTAACAACGACTGCCATCAGTGCTGTTAACCAACAGGGTGCTGGTGGAAATTGGACTACTGTTGGTCGAAGAAGGAGAGGTTGAAGAAGGAGAGGTGTAAGGTGTGTCCGTAGGCAGAGAAAAGAGGAAAAGCATGAGTTTCGGACTGAAAGTAAGGCCTTTGAATATTGGAACTATGACAGGAAAAGGTAGAGAGCTGGCTGACATGATGCAGAGGAGGAAGGTGGACATACTGTGTGTTCAGGAGACCAGGTGGAAAGGTAGCAAGCTAGAAGCTTAGGAGCAGGGTTTAAGCTGTTTTTTCATGGTGTGGATCAGAAAAGAAATGGAGTAGGAGTCATCTTGAAGGAGGAGTTGGTCAGGAATGTTCTAGAAGTGAAAAGAGTGTCAGACAGAGTGACGAGTCTCTAGTTAGAAATTGAAGGTGTGATGTTCAATGTTGTTAGTGCTTATGCCCCACAGGCAGGATGTGAGCTAGAAGAGAAGGAGATATTCTGGAGTGAGTTAGATGAAGTGATGCAGAATACCCCCAGAGGTGAAAGAGTGGTCATTGGTGCAGACTTCAATGGACATGTTGGTGCAGGCAACAGAGGGGACAAGGAAGTGATGAACAGGTTAGGTATCCAGGACAGGAACACAGAAGGACAGATGTTGATAGATTTTGCAAAAAGGATGGAAATGGCTGTGGTGAATATTTTCTTCCAAAAGAGAGAGGCTCATAGGGTGACTTATAAAAGTGGAGGTAGGAGCACAAAGGTAGACTACATCTTGTGTAGGCAATGTAATTTGAAGGAAGTCAGTGACTGCAAAGTCATAGTGGGTGAGAGTGTTGCCAAACAGCATAGGATGGTGGTGTGCAGGATGATGCTGAAGGTAAGAAAGGTGAAGAAGGCAAAGGCAGAGCAGAAGACAAAGTGGTGGAAGCTGAAAAAGGAAGTGTGTCGTGTTGTCTTCAAGGAGGAGTTGAAACAGGTTTTGGGTGGTCAGGAAGTGCTTCCAGATGACTGGACAACTTCAGCTAATGTGATCAGGGAGACAGGTAGGAGAGTACTTGGCGTGTCCTCTGGAAGGAAAGTAGATAAGGAGACTTGGTGGTGGAATGAGGAAGTGCAGGAGTGTGTACAAAAGAAGAGGTTAGCTAAGAAGAAATGGGACATAGAGAGGACCGAAGAGTTTAAACAGCAGTACAGGGAGACACAGCGTAAGGCGAAGGTAGCGGTGTCAAAAGCCAAACAGAGGGCGTATGATGACTTGTATGCTAGGTTGGACAGTAAGGAGGGAGAAAATGATTTATACAGGCTGGCACGGCAGAGAAATAGAGATGGGAAGGACGTGCAGCAAGATAGAGTTATTAAGGACAGAGTGGAAAACGTGTTGACTGATGACAGAAGTGTGCTGGGAAGATGGAAAGAGTACTTTGCAGAGCTGATGAATGAGGAAAATGAGAGAGGAAAAAGAGTAGAAGAGGTGACTGTTGAGGACCAGGAAGTAGCAAAGATTAGTAAGGGTGAAGTGAGGAGGGCATTGAAGAGGATAAAGAATGGAAAGGCAGTTGGTCCTGATGACATACCAGTGGAGGTCTGGAAGTGTCTCAGAGAGGTAGCAGTAGATTTTCTGACAAGAACATTCAACAAGGTCTTAGAGAGTGAGAGGATGCTGGAGGAATGGAGAAGTGTGCTTGTGCCCATTTTTAAGAACAAGGGAGACATACAGGGTTGTGGCAACTATGGAGGGATAAAGTTGATGAGCCATACAATGAAGCTATGGGAAAGAATAGTGGAAGCTAGACTAAGGGCAGAAGTCAGCATTTGTGAACAACAGTTTGGTTTCATTCCAAGAAACAGCACCACAGATGCAATGTTTGCTTTGAGGATGTTAAGAGAGAAGCACAGAGAAGATCATTGTGCCTTTGTGGATCTGGAGAAAGCATATGACAGGGTACCGAAAGACGAACTGTGGTACTGCATGAGGAAGTCTGGAGTGGCAGAGAAGTATGTTAGAGTGGTGCAGGACATGTCTGAAATATGTAAGACAGTGGTGAGGTGTGCTGTCGGTGTGACAGAAGAGTTCAAGGTGGAGGTGGGACTGCATCAAGGGTCAGCTCTGAGCTCCTTCTTTGCTATGGTGATGGACAGGCTGACAGACGAGGTTAGACAAGAATCTCCATGGACTATGATGTTTGCAGATGACATTGTGATCTGTAGTGAGAGCAGAGAACAAGTGCAGGAAAATCTAGAGGTGGAGGTATGCCCTGGAAAGGAGGGAATGAAGGTTAGCCTCAGTAAAACAGAATACGTGTTTGAACGACAAGGACCCAAGAGGAACGGTGAGGTTACAGGGAGCAGAGATAAAAAAGGTGGAGGATTTTAATTACTTAGGTTCAACAATCCAGAGCAATGGAGAGTGTGGAAAACCGGTGAAGAAGCGTGTGCAGGCAGGTTGGAATGGTTGGAGAGAAGTATCCGGTGTTATGTGTGATAGGAAGGTGTCGGCAAGAATGAAAGGAAAAGTGTACGAGACGGTGATGAGGCACATGTTGTATGGTTTAGAAACAGTGGCCCTGGGGAAAAGACAGGAGGCAGAGCTGGAGGTAGCAGAGATGAAAATGTTGAAGTTGTCTTTGGGAGTAACGAGGATGGATAGGATCAGGAAGAAGTACATCAGAGGGACAGCACATGTTAGAGGTTTTGGAGACAAAGTCAGAGAGGTTAGCTTGAGATGGTTCGGACATGTACAGAGGAGGGATAGTGAGTATACTACCAGGCAGAAGGCCTAGAGGAAAACCAAAGAGAAGATTTATGGATGTGGTGAAGGAGGACATGAAGGTAGTTGGAGTAAGAGTAGAAGAGACAGAGGATAGGGTGAGATGGAGGCGGATGGTTTGCTGTGGCGACCCCTGAAGGGAAAAGCCGAAAGGAAAAGAAGAAGAAGAAGACACCATAGAGAGTGAGAGACATGGATGGCCTTTGATAACCCAGTTAGCTGCATTGTTTGTGTGACAGTGGTAACCCATTGAGAGTGGGGCTTGAACCTTCAACCTTGGGATCAATTATCCGGCACCTTACCATCAGGCTATCAATGGCCCGACCGAGGTTCCACTGTATGATATAAATGCAGTAATTCCAGTACCACCTAAAGGTGGCAGTAGTGAGCAATAAAGCATTTATTTGTTGGACAGGCCTGTCTGCCCACTCCAATCTGCAGGATCTCTATTTTCTTTCACATCAAGCAAATAGCCTCTTTTTTTCAATCAGGATGATCTCATAAGTATCATTTTTAAAGTTGTTTCCGGTTCATATGACATTATGACAACACAGTTAGTGAAATGTACCTTGATTTTGTCCTGAGACTGTGCAAAGATTGGTAGTTAAATACAATTGTAAAAATAAACTATATAAGAGTATATTTGTAGGTTGTATAATTTTTTATATAATATTATGTGACTGCAGTGTCTCTCCTCTCACCATACACCTTTTTCAACTGCCACTGTGTTTTCCTCTCTGGCATACTCTCTTCTGCACTTACAAGGCACAATGAATTATAAATGTGCTGTATACCATATGTGTGCTTTTGTCTTCTCTTTCCCACTTCTCATCTGTCAGGAAAAGCATGTCCACAGAGCGTCTCTCCACAGCCAGGAAAGAGATAGTAGACCCACGTAGTAGAACCACCTCATCTAGCAGCTCAACCTCTGGAAAAAGAGACAGGTAATCAATCAGCACTTCTGCAGCAATAATTATTGTTTCCTTTTTGGTTTTCATTTCTAAAATTAGGAATTTTTTATCTGAATGCAATACATAAAATGAACTGTGGGTTGTCTTTTTGACAACGTTGCATTCCCTTTTATATGGAGTGCTAACTCAAAGTACTATTTGTATGTATAATGTTTTGTAAATGTACAGTTTCCTAGTTTTCCAGCCAATGTCAGAGAGATAACACCAACATGTCACATGGGTTTATCCTACTAATGTAATGGATATATGTACTGTATCATTAACATTTATGACATTTGGCAGACACTCTTATTCAGATAGTGACGGTGGTGTAGTGGTTAGGGTGCTGGGCTCATGATCGGGAGATTGTGGGTTCAAATCCCAGTTAGACCCCTGGGCAAAGTCTTAATGTGTGCCTCACTTCACCCAGCAGTATAAATGGTACCAGTAAAAATATACTGGGAAGATAACCTGCGATGGACTAGCGTCCCATCTAGGAGGAGTTGAACTCCTGGTCGCTTCACGCTATGGAAACCGGGGATAAGCACTGGCCTGATGAGCCACTAGGCTCAGGTGTAAAAAGCCCGACAGACTTTACCATTTTCTGTAACCACTTCATCCTAATTAGGGTCATGGGAAGGCTGGCACCCATCCCAGCCGGGCAAGGGCAGAGTACACCCAGGACAGCTCACCAGGCCATTGCAGGGTGGAAACACGCTGACGGCTTTGCAGCCTACACTTGTCGAAAGTCAGCAATGAATGGTTCTTTTACATGCCTCACACCATAGACAGTGAGAGGCATGGCCGGCCTTTGATAACCCAGTTAGCTGCACTGGGGTGGGGTGGGGGGGGGGGGGGGGGGCAGTGACAACCTTGTGGAGAGTGGAACTTGAACCCCCAACCTTAGGACCAGCGATCCAGCACCCTATACCACTAGACCACCACTGCCCTGGATAAATTTCCATTTAGTCTGATTCATGCAATTGAGTAGTTGAGGGTTAACAGCATTGCTTAAGGGACCAACAGTGGAAGCTTGGTGGTATTGGGGCTTGAATCCCTGAGCTTCTGATCAGTGAACCAGAGCTTTAGCCAATACATAGTTGGCTTTAGTATTATAAAACAGACATATCTTCTTAGCTTTGTATGTCTTCTCAAAAGGTGCAAGTTAAATATTTGTTCTTGAACACGTATCCTGCCCTGGATGTGCCCTGATAAACATTACTAAATGTTTACATCACTGTTCAGTTTTTATTTAACTTATTGTGAAGGTGAGAAAACCCACAGGCAGTGAATCAAATTTCTCAATGTCCACTTGGACTATATATCTTAGGATTTAACTCTCAATAAACAAAAATGCTGGGACACCTGCACATTTAGCAGTGAGCAATCCATACGGGATCACAGGGAAGTTCCCTGCAATTGCTCCTGTCTGAGCCGCTTTCACTTTGATCGTTCCTCCAACCGTCACGAAGGGCGTGTTTATATGGGAAGGGGGCGTCATTCAGAGGGAGGAAGCGCACTGCGATTGGCTGTATCTGGTCATACCTCAACTGAGCTGAAGTTCTCTCACACAAGGAACTTGCCTGTTGCCCTGTTGTTTTGTGCGGTCCTGCTGTCTTTCACATCGAAGAAAATGAGGAAATCATCCAGGTAAACATTTCTTTCTGGGTTTTTTTGTACATTTTAATTTTGCATGCTTTGAAGACAAATGTTTTTGCAGATTTAGCACACAGTCGTGTTCTACTTTCTGGGCCGTTATACTATCTGGACATTGCTTAAGGCTGAACGCTATTTTTAAGTGATAGAAAGCGGTCATTAAAAATAATAAGGAGCTGTGCAAAGTCCACTGAACGTTTGAAAGACTTGCTTGTGCAGACTTTTTAGTGGCATACGTCCTGCAATCACATGTTTAAACCAGGAATTTAACGGTTTTAGTATCAATAAAGATGTGAAACTAGATGATTGTGAAGCCATTTTGTTTATCTTTAATCTGGAGCCATATACTGTATTCCCCTCAATTACCAAGTTACCTCATTTATAATCCATATAAAACTAGAACAGTATGAGCTGAGACATGTTTGAGTGTTAAGACAAGTCTGGTGTTGCTGTTAATATTAGGTGTGTTTATATATATATATTTACACACACACACACACACACACAAAAAAAAAAAAAAAAAAAATATATATATATATACATATAAAATACACACACTGTATGTGTGTGTATAATATACTGTGTGTGTGTATATATATATATATATATATATATATATATATATGTGTATATATACATATATGTATATATATATATATATATATATATATATATATATATATACTCTTAATATTTCACTTTATATAAAATATTGTGTGTAAACTTTCCCCTGTTAAAACCCCTGCATGTGGTTTTAAACTGGTTGTAAACACACTTAATAATGTATGAGTCACCAACAAAAACATCTGCAACTTTTTTTTTTTTTTACTGTCTGATATTTGTTTATTTCTAATATCAGGCACATGCAGAAAGACTGGTGCATGTTATACATGATGAACCCTTCCCTCAGTAAACTGTTAAAACTAATAATGCATTCTGTGCAGATTGATCCCACTCTACCCCCACATATCCACATGCATTTGAGCATATTGACTTCCTCCAACCTACATTCACTGATAGGATTCTGCTGGAGCAAACATCCCACAAAGTGGAAAAATAGGATCCTGCACACATCGTTCTCCCTAAGGGTTTTGGTTGATTAAAATGAGATTTTTCCCATTTTTGTCTTCCATGTTCTGTGTGTTGTCTACAGTACACTTAACTTGAGTATTAGATGTCTTACTGGAAATATTGTTTAAAACTTTTATTATTACTCTATGTCCAGATGTATTTACTATGGTGAAATTAACCTGGTGTCTTAGTCAGCACCATACTGAGATTGCTTTGGAACAATGCTGGTGTCTGTTATCTGATTTGATTAAAGACTTGCCTTAATGAAGGGTTTCCATGGAGTCCTAAACAAACTGGGCCTTTTAGAGTGACTTACTGCATTGTACAACTCTGCTGTTGCACACACTTTGTGTTAACTGCAAGTCTCTTAATATATATCTAGCATTAGTTATTTTGTTCTTTTTCGTTATATACTTTGTACATATAAAACTGAAATCATTGGCTCCAAGCTCTTTTGCTGGCTGTTTCTGTGTCATTTTGTCTTATTGATTTCGACATTTGCTGTCAATTGTCAATTGAGCCTGTCAATCAAACTAGCATTTCACTGCACTTTTACTGACAAGGCAGAGCAGATACTGAGACACGGTTTTCAAAGCCAACTTCCTTTGCACAGACACGCACAACCGCATTCAGTGAATCAGAAAGACAGAACTGCATGTTGGTACAGAAAGTAGGTCCAGGAATTCAGTTTTACATGCATTATGCTAGCAGACAAACAAACAAACAAATGGAATCTGTGCAAAAACTTTTAAGAATTAATAATGATATGGCCTGTCAATGTAGATGTGTGTGTGTGTGTGTATGTATGTGTGTATATATATATATATATATATATATATATATATTTTTGTGTGTGTGTGTATATATATATATATATATATATATATATAATATGTGTGTGTGTGTGTGTATATATATATATATATGTGTGTGTATATATTTTTTTCCTTTATCTGTAATAAGGTGATAATCACATCCATGCATAAGACATTATACAGGAGTGGCTTAACCAAAAACGATGACCTTCATAATATTCATGCTGCACATAAAATTTGTACACTTGTGAACATGCAGTTGGTATTTTGAGTGCATTAACCTCGAATGACATTTTCAGGTTGCTAGTAAAAAATTAAATATGCATTAAAATATGATTCATGATGTATAGATTGAGAAACAGTTTGTTGTTGTCTTTCAGTAAATCCAAAGAATGCATCCTCAATGCTGGTAAGTCTACACCCAGGGGACATTTTATTCACCACTTACATTCAGGGCATATGCCATCTTATCCAACAATTGAAGAACGTATCTAGATTTCTTTTTAGGTCTGTTTTAGGAGAATAGTCATTGTATATGTAAAGTGAGCTGGTCAATCAAGCAAAGTAATATAAATGAGCATTATAGATATTCAGTAATTAGATGTAGGTACGTATAATGATATAATATCAGCAGTAACATCCTAACAACCACTGTAGGAGTCTAAGAAATATACAGTTAGGAAATTTTTGTAATATGGTCACTTGAGCAGCTGTGTCCTCTGTTGAACAGAGGATGGGTATGTGAGGATGTTCCTGCGTGGCCGGCCAGTTACCATGCATGTTCCTGACCAGTTGCGAGAGAGCTACAGCCTTGACCAAAAGGTGGCACTGACAGACCACAAGCTTAAACTTCAGTGGGTGTATCCTTGAAATGTGACTCATTACGTGTGATTTATTATTACATCATAATGTGTTTTTTCAATTATAGGTCTATCCAGCCTACTTTTATTGCATTCTTCAAATTGGCCACACTGATTAAAACATAATTTTGTATGGTTCAGTTTTTATTTATTTTACTTAACAGAGTCTGTTAGTTATGGCTACAGGGGCAGAGACTGCCGCTCGAACCTCTACTTGTTGCCCACGGGAGAGATTGTCTACTTCAATGCTTCCGTTGTTGTGCTGTATAATGTGGAGGAGCAGCAGCAGAGACACTACCTGGGCCACAACGATGATGTAAAATGGTAACAATGATGTACAATATATGCAGAGATTGTTTTTTCTTTTTTATTATTGCTTCAAAGAATAAATTGAATAAATTTGATTATGCAATGATAAAGTCAGTAAACCGTAATCTACTACCAAAACAATCCACTTTCCATAATCAATAAAAAAGGGACTGCTGCTATTATCGCTGACAGTGCTGATACCGTATCAAATCTGTAGATCATGTAAGCTTCACTTTTAGTCTAATTTTATCCATGCACTCAGATGAAGGAAGTGAAAATGGATTCTGATAGAATTTGTATCCAAATGAGTCCTGCCCATTATTTTCCTTTTACTCATAGCATTGTTCAGTAGACTTAGATAAGGTAAATCTTCCTGCTGTAATCAAATCAGCTTACACTGAGCCTGTGACTTATATAATAACTACTATACCAGTTGTCCCAAGCAAAGTATGCATCGTTATTTTATTCAAATTAGGCGCATTAGTTGCTGTTAATTTTTCTTGTACAAATGTGGCACTAAAATGCTTCAAAGTATAATATTGTCAGCTCAACTATTTTTCTATCCTCGAGCAATGTTAATCATTGGGTTTGTCTAAAGGAGCTATATATAGTATATTCACTGCCTGTCTGTGACCAACTCCGTATTCTCTTTGTAGCATGGCCATCCATCCTGACATGGTCACCATAGCAACAGGACAAGTTGCTGGAACATCCAAAGATGGCAAAGTAAGACTTGGGTTTGCCATTTCTCTCTATTTTTTCACAGAATTGCAATGAGTGGGCCTATTAAAAGAAAAAATATGATGGCATATCTGAATAAATTCATGGTTAAATGTAAATTTTCTTTCTTTCTCTGATTAGCTGTTAGCTCCTCATGTTCGTGTGTGGGACTCTGTTAGTCTGAACACTCTACATGTGATTGGGTCTGGTGTATTTGACCGTGCTGTCACTTGTGTGGCCTTCTCCAAATCGGTATGCTGACTTTTTTTTTACTAGTTGTAAATCAGCGTTTTAAGAATGACTTGAGGCACAAATGGAACGGTGCGTTGAGTATGAATGTGAATAAATTGTATATCTTTCACCCCTTCCAGAATGGTGGCGCCTATCTGTGTGCAGTTGATGATGCAAATGATCACATCCTATCTGTGTGGGACTGGCAGAAGGAAAAGCATATTGCTGAAGTAAAGGTGAGGTTATGATGTTAAACTACAAAAAAACAAGAAAAACTCCTGGTTATTTTAAAATTGAAATCCTACTGGTTTAAAATTATGATGTAAAAATGTGAGCGTGTTTTCTGTAATAAATTGTTACAACTGACCTGAGGCTTTGGTTTGTAGTGATCTTGATTGAGTTCATTAGAGAAGAAACCAGTGCATGTATGGCTCTTTTGGCGTATTATCTGTCAAATTTGATTTTAAGTATAAGACTGCATTTAGAAATGAAACGGAAAGACCATTTAAAGTGAACTGTCTCTTGCTTGGGAAAATCAAGAATTGTTATATTTTCATCTGATTTTGTTCTTCATGGTGTAGTGCTCAAATGATTCGGTGCTAGCAGCAGTCTTCCACCCCATGGAGGCCAACCTGATTGTTACTTGTGGGAAATCCAATCTTAATTTTTGGACTATTGAAGGGAATACTTTAACTAAGCGTCAGGGACTGTTTGAGGTTTGTGAACTTTGTAAATACTCTGTATTTGATAATGTTATTATGGTTATTTTGCATGTTTTTTGAGGAGTTTCTATAAATTGACTTAGTGATGTGATTTTCCAGAAACATGAGAAACCCAAGTATGTGCTTTGTGTCACCTTTGCTGAAAATGGAGATGCAATAACAGGGGATTCCAGTGGAAACATCTATATATGGGCTAAAGGTGGGAAAATCCTTTCAGTGCGTTTAATGGAAGTGGAAGTTTTAACTCTGACTTCAGCAAATTCTTTAAAATTAAATTTGGACACTAAAAGAAAACTAGTTTACATTCTTCAAATGCTGTATGAAAAGACAAGTGCAGTGTTTTTGTTAGTACAGTGGTACCTTACCTTACGAAAGTCCCAACAAACGAAAAATCCAGGTTACGAAATGCATTTACCGAAAATTTCCGTCTCTGGATATGAAACAAATTCATGTTACGAAAGCGCCATCTCAAAAAATTCAAGCAGTGCATGAGTTGCTCTCCCATTGGCTATCTCCCAACATCCCGCCCCGCTGGCCTCCCGTTGGCTAAGAGGGATGACGCAGATCCCTCCTATTGGCTATTATGGAGCTGTATCTCCATAATACCCATGATGCTTTATGTGTATAGGACAGAGTTACTGTTGTTTCGTGAGTTTTTGGAGTGTGCTCATTGCAACTTTATTTTTTGGCTCAGGCTTTTAACCTTGCCTAAACATTTTGTAAGATTTTAACTCTGGTCAAAACACATACACATGCGCGCGCGTACACATACACACACGCGCGTGCGTGTGATTCCCAGTGCGAGTGAAAAGAAGTGATATCACAAAGGAATATGTCTAAACCCATCTGCCATAGGTACGATATTGAAGCAGAGGGGGCCTTAAAAGGTATACTTTTATAATTTTTAAAGGGTTTAGGGGGTAGTATTGGGGGCCTTGGAACGAAACACGCATTTTACATGTAAAATGCGGCTCAACTTACGAAAAATTTAGGTTACGAAACCACTTCCGGAACGGATTAATTTCGTTACGTGAGGTACCACTGTATTCTCCAATATTATTCAGACAAACAAAGTAAATGCTGGTGATAACTAATAAAATAATGAACCTTTATACATCAAACAATTAAAGTTCAGCAACAGAAACGGTTACAGTACAACCTTTCGCCTGGATGTCCTCTTTAGACTTCGGACACCTCAAAGCAACAATGTAATGAGGCATCAACTAAGTTATGTACTTGCTTAGATCCTCCCACAGCGATTGATACAGTTTTAGTTAAAGTATATAATGTTCCTTCTGAGTTTACTCCATAGTTTGGTACCGTATAGCAGTTGTAGCAGACTGTAATAGTAGTAGCGGTGAATCTCGACAGCTAAAGATTGAAAAAAGCCTTCAACTGTTTAAGTGAAACTGTGTGCACTGTAACCTCAGATTCCTGTTTTTGACTGAAAGAAGTGGAATTGGCTGCCTCCAGAAACTAAGTCAGCGACCCTCTAAGTAGCAATTCTGGTTTTGTTTTGTGTTTTATTTGTTTGTTTTGTTTTTGTTTGTTTTTTTTTTGTTCAAACCATCTATTAAGCAAGTCTATCTGTTTGCTGGAGCATCATCATGAAAGAGAATGGTCACAAAGTACCGGTATTTCAGTTTATGCAAAAATGAGAGCGTAGGCAAATCATATCTAAACGAAAAAGGGCATGGGGAGAACCTGTTTTTTCCTGTTCTTTCGTTTTAATGGTGGATTTTGATGAACAGGTGGTAATAAAATCAGCCAGGTGGTGGCAGGTGCCCATGAAGGGGGGATTTTCTCCCTATGTGTGCTGAAGGATGGCACACTGGTGTCTGGAGGAGGGAAGGATCGCAAAGTGGTGCTGTGGGATCATGAATACCACAAACAGAATGAGATGGCGGTGAGGCAACCTTAACCTGTACAGTTATCAATAAAATCTTCTTTTATATACTAATATAATAACAGATATATTGATATATTGGAGTGTCCTGTATTCCTAGAGTAGGGTGTAAAAAAAAATTTTTTTTAAAAAAAGGTTGTGTTTCCGGCCATCTGACTGACCAACCCTACTTTTTCTCCCCAACTCTAAATATTTTTGTAAAATTATATTATGAAAAATTTTCAGCCACTGGCTTTTAAGTTGAATACTAAACGTGGGTGATGTTTCTGAATCAGGTTAATAGGAATCCACTGGATTATTTCCCCTTATACGTGCTACTAATACCTCACCCTGCCAAATTTTATCAGTTGTTTCAGTTTACGTTTTGTATTGCGCTTTGCTATTCATGTAGCTAGTATGGTGCTCCTGTGTGTAATAATAGGCTGTTTTGGAAAAAATACTAGACCAAGAGAATACAGTCGTACCTTGACTTGCAATTGTCTTTTATAACAAATTTTCCATGATCTGAGCTTCAGTCTTACAAAAAATCTTCCCTATCCAAGGAGCAAAACTTTGGTTTATGAGTTCTGACTTTTATGGGCCGATTCGCCATGCATTCTTCCGTGTGTATTCCTCCGTGCTCCGAGAACGCCTTGTGCAGTGCTTCTCAATTATTTTCCGTGTGCGATTTAAAAATAGTATTTACTGCACTTCATATGTTTGCTCTGTGCTTTTTCTCTACACCATTTTCCCTACACCACAGAGTATCACTGCCACCTACTGTAGAGGATGCGCAGTTATACTTAATTCTAATACAGTATGGAAAAAAGCATGTTCCCCAGGGTCACCCCCCACCTTTCCTCACTGGCATTTGTAGTGTGCACATGCACAAAATTCTCCTCCTCCTCCTCTGTTACGCACCACCTCATGCCTGCCCTCGTGACATCTTCGTGCCCATGTGATACCTTCACACAGTTGATGATCGGAAGGGTTAGTTGAATTATTGTTTATTCGTTTCATTATTATTGATTATTAATTATTATTAATGTTAATGTATATGCATTTATAATAAATATACAGTCGGCCCCTGGATACGAAATCCCGGGGTTACGAAGAACATTTTCCTCAGTTTACGTCCCCGGGAAACGAAAACAATCCCCTCTTACGAAAAGAAATTCAAAGTTCAAACACGCCAATCAAAATTTCACAAGATGTGCAAGTTGCTCTCTCATTGGCTGTCTCTCAACATCCCGCCCCGTTGGCCTCCGCTGTAAAATTGCTTTTTTTTTCCACAAAAACGTTCTTAATTATGTCAAGACCTGCCCATTATGTGAAATTTTCAAAGATTCAGGAAACTTTTGTTCTTTTGTTGAAGAGTTGGGGCAGCCGTAGCCTAAAGGGTAGAGAAGCGGCTTTGGGACCAAAAGGTTGCTGATTCGATTTCTGAACCAGCAGGAAATTGTGTGGTGCCTATCCCCAACTGCTCTCTGGATGCCCCCAATGTGTATGGCAGCCCACTGCTCTGAGTGTGTGTGTACTCACTCTGTATATGTGTTCACTTTGAATGTGTTAAATGCAGAGGAAATAATTTTTAGTACAGTATGTAAAAAAACAAAAACAAATCATACAAACAGGTGAAAGGTAGTTAAATTCTGCTCAATCAATAATCAGCACTGAATCCAACTTATCGGAGTAATATATATTTTTTTAAATCTGTGTGTGTTATATACATTATACCTACCCTCGATTTTTCATCCCATGTTACTGGAAACACAACTTTTTTTTTTTTTTCTTTCTTTCTTTTTTGTGTGGGGGGGGTTTCACTCCAGCTACTACAAATTATTGTATGTTTGTACTTTTATGTAGGTTCCTGAGGCCTTTGGGCCTGTTCGCACTTTGGCTGAGGGAAAACAAGAGGAATTATTTGTGGGAACCACCAGGAATGCCATCCTGCAAGGCTCCTTCTCTGGTGCTCTCACACCCATTGTTCAGGTTCAGTTGGAATGTATAATATAATTGCAAGTATTTGAAGGGATGAGAAACAGTGATATATTTTCCCTTACATTGTTTTCTGTCTCTTAATGCTTGCCTAACAGGGCCACACAGATGAGTTGTGGGGACTGGATGTGCACCCTAACACTGAACAGTTTGTAACATGTGGTCAAGACAAGCAGGTCCACCTGTGGGATGTTATTGCACACCAACCTTTGTGGAGCAAGACCATTGAGGTTTTCAACATTTTTACATTTATATAAAAACTTATAACTAGTGTTTTACAGTGATGTTTACGGTAAATCAGCATTTTAAAGTAGAACTGTATTTGATGGGCAAAAGAACTAACATATGGTTTACAATAGCTGTATACCTGTATAAAATGTCATGACCCCTGCTGGACCACCACCATATATTGTCATCGTAGGAAGTATATTGTTTTTGTAGTCATTCACTGATATATTTATCACCTCCTTTTGTTGATGTATCTAGGATCCTGGCCGTTCAGCTGGGTTTCACCCGAGCGGTACTGTGCTTGCTGTGGGCACAATGACTGGAAGGTATGACTACACGTGAGGGTTTCATCTTGCAGTCAATCCAAGCACAACCGTGAAATGTTTTTTATGAAAAATAAAAAATAAAAACATGCTTATTACACTTTCAAAAGGATGCATTATTATATAAGAAGCACAGGGAAAAAATATTTAGTACAGTGGAACCTCAACTTATGAAAGCCCCAACAAACGAAAAATCAAGGTTACGAAAAACATTTTCCTAAATTTTTTGTCTCTGGAGACAAAAGTTCACGTTACGAAAGCACCATCTCAAAAATTCAAACAATGTACGAGTTGCTCTCCCATTGACTACATCTCCCAACATCCCGCCCCGCTGGCCTCCCATTGGCTATCTTCCAACATCCCGCCCCGCTGGCCTCCCATTGGCTAGGAGGGATGACGCAGCACCTTCCCATTGGCAATCTCACAACATCCTGCCCCACTGGCCTCCCATTGGCTAGAAGGGATGATGCAGCCCCCTCCCATTAGCTATTATGGAGCACCCATTATGCTTTTCGTGTAAAGGACAGAGTTACTGTTGTTTCATGAGTTTTTCAAGTGTGCTCATTGTAACTTTATTTTTTGGCTCAGGCTTTTAACCTTGCATGAGCATTTGTAAGATTATAACTCTGCTAAGAAGACATGGTCAAGACACGCGCGCGCGCGCACACACACACACATACACACGCGTACGTGTGTGATTTCCCAGTGCGAGTGAAAAGAAGCGGGCTCATGGCATGCGGTTGATTGATATCGCAAAGGAATTTGGCCAAACCTGTCTACCATCGGTACGATATTGAAGCAGAAGGAGGCCTTAAAAGGTATACTTTTATAATTTTTAAAGGGTTTAGGGGATAGTATTTGGGGGCCTTGGAACGAATCACATGGTTTTACATGTAAAATGCGGCTCAACTTACGAAAAATCCAGGTTATGTAACCACTTCCAGAACGGATTAATTTCGTAAATTGAGGTACCACTGTACCAGTAAAATGATGTTGCATGGACAGATCATTTGACTTGACAAGAATAAATTGTTAACAATCCAGAAATAGATTTAATAATCTTAGGTCTCATGGCTTCTAATAGTATCACTGGATCATTTTACTTAATCTTCTCATAGAGAATGCTCAATCATTTTAACAATATTCCACATAATTTAACTTGCGAAGAAGGAATTTTTTGGTGTAGAAACAGTATGCTTATAAAATGTGAGGAAATGTCTTTTTATTTTGTCCATGCTGCAGATGGATGGTTCTGGACACTGAAACCAGGGATCTTATTTCTATGCACACAGATGGAAATGAAATCATTTCCAATGTCAAATACTCTCCAGGTCTGCAAAGTTAAAATGAGTTAGTTATTTGTTAGCTCACACGACAGTCAGTACTTAATAAAGCATATGCATTTTTGCATGACATAAAATACACCAATTATAAGAATGTGTTCAAGACATAGTTTCTCTCTTATAGATGGTGCATTTCTGGCTGTGGGATCTCATGATAACTTTGTTTACATCTATGCTGTGACTGAAAATGGAAGAAAGTATAGTCGAGTTAGCAAATGCACTGTAAGTATTTTTTTTTAAATTATATTCAAACAAATAAGCATGATTCCTCCAGCTTTACTGGCATTTTCTCCACCTGTTTTCACTACTATATATCTGTTTGTTAAGGGACATTCCAGCTTCGTTACTCATCTGGACTGGTCCATCAATAGCCAATATATTGTCACAAACTCAGGAGATTATGAGATCCTTTACTGTAAGTTTCTTGGTTACGCCATGGTCTCATACAGTAAAACTGCTGATTTATTAGATTTGATTGAGCAATACTAATTATTTCTCTTTACAAGGGGAGGCTGCCAGTGGAAAACATATTACAAGTGCAGACGTAGTACGCAATCTGGAATGGGCTACTTCAACTTGTGTGCTGGGCTTTAATGTGTTTGGTGAGTCTTGTGACTTAACAATAAGAAATTGAGGTGGGGGTGGGTGTTTCCTGTTACTGGTAGAGAGTTTTTGCAGAATTTTTTTTTTTAACGAACCGCTAAAAATGTAGTAATTTTACAGCTTTCCATAAATGTGCCAAATTTAGATTCAAGTTTTGTTTGTCCTTAAAAACTCATGTAAGACACTGCCGGTGTCATGAAAATATTTTTCTCTGTCCCATGTTGCTAGGCATCTGGCCAGACGGTGCTGATGGCACAGACATAAATGCTGTTTGCAGGTCAAATAACCGTAGTGTCCTGGCTTTGGGTGATGATTTCGGCAAAGTGCGTTTGTTCTCCAACCCCTGTCCCCAACCAAGGGTAAACTTCCTGCACTCATCTGTGCAAACACATTAACACATGCTGTAGAAATATAATTCAGTTTGTAAAATTGGCTGTCTCCCTATGCTTTTAGGCACCTAGTCATGCATATGGTGGACACAGCAGCCACGTGACCAATGTTGCCTTTATCCATGGTGACAGCCAGCTCATCTCAACTGGAGGCAAAGACACCAGCATTCTTCAGTGGGCACTTATCTAATTATGCCAAGACAACTCTGCTGCTCATTTACTGTAGCCTCCTGCCCACCAGAGGGCAGCACTGCTGTGCCTATTGAGATTAATACTGTCCTCTATAGTCTACTGTGTGTATAATATATGTCACCTTAAGTGCTGGTCTGGGTTTGGGACCAGGTTTTTTTTTTTGTTTGTTTTGTTCTTTTTTTTTTTTTTTTTTCCAAAGAAAATACTTAAACATTTAAAACTGGAGGGAATAATCAAGGATCAATAATTCCTAGCCCTCAGCCTAAAATGTATTGTGCACTATGCTAATGCATGACTTAAGTGAGCTGTAGTGAAGCAGAAGAGGCATGCCCTAACTAATCAGCCATATATAAGCCTTGAGTAAGAAAGATTGGACTTCTTATATGAATATTGTATATTATGCACTCATTGAGTGCACATGTGATTTGGAAACTACATGATGATCTGTGGTAGTTAGCGCTTCGTATTTATCTAGGTGTGAACCGAGGATGTGCTTTCCCTGCATTTTGTTAATAAAGTTTTTAACTGTACTAACATATAACTTCCCTTCAGAAGTGACTGGTACCTTTTTTGTAATTATTCTTAATTTATTCTAATTTGTGTTGCTGTTACGAGAAATATATTCAGGGATTATAAAGGAATGTGATGTAGTTTCCTCTAAAGTAGTGCAAAGAACTAAATAAATTTATTTCAAATGCAAAAAAGCTTCAATAAAATTTTATTGCACTGAATTTAAAGCACTCTTTACATCCATAAACTAAAACTATAATGTTATATACATTATCTGTATAACCTATGCTTGACCCACTTCTTCAGAACTATTGAGCAACATCTCTTATATTTACAGACAACACACGAATGCATCCATCGTAAGGTAAGTCTGAACAACAACCACTCACCCTTCAATTTTCCAGTTAAATTTCCTTTTCTCCTGTTTTCACATGGGTGCTGAAAATGTTACCCAAACAGACCATTATGCTGGAGTTTCGAACAATATGCATAATTTATACATTTGTGCCACTCTTTACAGCTATATTCAATCTGAGACTTGTAAAAGCTTCTGGGTTCTGGGTTATAACTGGGGGGGCGTGAACATCCCCCGTTCACTAACTCTTTCACCTACACTTCATATTCAGGTATAAAATGATATCAAGATATGACAAGGTCAAACAAGCGTTGACCTTTATAATTTATGTCATGTAATTACCGTTCATCAACATGAAACATCACTGGCACTTCATCTAAAAATAAATGAGTGGGTATGAACTTACTGCAAGAAGGGACTGAGGCACGATTTCATCAAATAATTAATGGTTATTTTTGTGAATGAACTATTATTACCAAAGTATATTATACAGTATGTGGGGCTGGTGGTGTAGTGGTTAGAGTGCTGGGCTCATGGGAGCCTCGGGAGGTTGTGAGTTCAAATCCCACTGAGACCCTCACTGTGCTAAGACCCCTGGGCAAGGTCTCAACCACAAGTGTGCCTCTGTTCACCCAGCAGTATAAATGGGTACCAGTTAAAAAAATATACTGGGAAGGTAACCTGTGATGGACTAGCGTCCTATCCAGGAGGAGTTCAACTCCTGGTCACGTCATGTTACAGAAACCGGGGATAAGCACTGGCCTGATGAGCCATGAGGCTCGGGTGTAAAAACCCAACAGACTTGCCTATGTTGTACAGTATGTATAATTCTTGAAATGTAGGCATATTTCAGAGAGGGTGGGTTATTTTAAACTATAAAATATTTTGCAGGTTAAATACATTTATATCACGTACAAACAGGGATCCCTCACTTTCCACAGTTAATGGGGACTGAGAACCCCCCCCCCCCCCCCCCCCCCGGCGACCGCTGATTTCTGCGGAGTAGGATCGACAGATGTATATGTGTATATAATATCAATAAATACATATTCAACACTTTAAATAACAATTAAACAGTTCAGTTCATTTTCTGTAACCGCTTCATCCTAATTAGGGTCACAGGGAGGCTGGTGCCCATCCCAGCCAACTCGGGGCGAGGGCAGAGTACACCCTGGACAGCTCACCAGGCCATCGCAGGGCGGAAACACGCTGACGGCTTTGCAGCCTACTCTTGTCAAAAGTCAGCAATGGTTCTTTTACATGCCTCACACCATAGACAGTGAGAGACATGGCCGGCCTTTGATAACCCAGTTAGCTGCACTGGGAGGACAGTGACAACCTTGTGGAGAGTGGGACTCGAACCCCCAACCTTTGGATCAGCGATCTGGCACCTTATACCACTAGACCACCACAGCCCCCAATTAAACATTCAAAAATAATGCATAAGATGTAAAAAAAATATACACACACAGAGAGATGTGCACGTACACACACTCAGATACGTGCTTCACATAGTTTTGTTGGGGGGTTTTGGGTTGGGTTTTTGTTTGTTTGGGATTTTTTATTTTTTTTTATTTTTTTATTTTTGCATAATTGGCCTTGTCTTGCATTTTCCTTAACTTTTTCCCTACTTTTCCTTAATTTTCTTATTATTTTTTTTTTTTTTCGATGAATATTTTTGAAAAACCTGCGGTGCACTGAAGCCGCAGAAACCGAAGCATGAAGTAGCGAGGGATCATTGGAGTTGTGAGAAGGTTGTGTGACAATTTTTGTGATTAATTTCTGAGTCATTGGCTTGCAGGTGCTTGGAGAAAAAAATGAGCAAATCTCCTTACTTGTTAATTACTTGTTGATACTTGTTAATTTGTCACGTTTTATTTGCATTTTTATTCTCAACCCATTATTTTTTATTCATTGCATCTTCAATTTCTGAATGGCAAAAATAATACTTTGTGAGTAAACCAACTTTGAGACTGTCTTATGACATGTACAGACTATTTAAGAATAATTTAAACATATTTCATGTCAGTGCATCTGGTGGTCTAGTGGTATAGGGCGCTGGATCGCTGATCCAAAGGTTGGGGGTTCAAGTCCCACTCTCCACAAGGTTGTCACTGTCCCCCCCAGTGCAGCTAACTGGGTTATCAAAGGCGGGCCATGTCTCTCACTGTCTATGGTGAGAGGCATGTAAAAGAACCATTGCTGACTTTCATAAAGAGTAGCTGCAAAGCCGTCAGCGTGTTTCTGTCCCTTGCTAAAGGGTTGTGACAGGAAGGGCATCCGACGTAAAAACCTCTACCAAATCAAAACGTGCGAATCAGATGATTCGCTGTGGCGACTCCTGAGTAAAAGGGAAAAAGCCGAAAGGAAGACAGACAGACATGTCAGCGCCTCATTCTGCAACATTCATGGAAATTTTTATGCATTTTACGAATTTTAAATGTTTAAATATTTTGAGATGAGCTCACAAATCAGGCAATCAAAATATGATGCTGCTAATATTGCGTGATAATTTTCAGTATAAAAAGCTAAAAAGCAACAGCCTGGTGAGCTGTTCAGGGTGTACCCAGCCGTCGCCCAGAGTTGGCTGAGATGGGCACCAGCCACCCCACGACCCTAATTGGGATTAAGCAATTCAGAAAAGGAATGAAACAACAACAACAGCTATGAACTGCCATTTGAGTTGCTTTTCTATTATGATGAAGGATTCGTACAGTTTAGTAATTTAATCATGTAATTTTTGTACTACTGTACAAAATCTCTTCTAGTTTTATAACTATTTATTGGTGTTTATCATTCTTAAAGCTGTGTTTTTTTATTGTTGTTGTTGTTGTTATTCTTTGACCAAAGAGACGATTCATGGACGTGGTGAAACAGGACATGAAGGCAGTTGATGTAAGAGAAGAAGATGCAGAGGATAGGGTGAGATGGAGGCAGATGATTCGCTGTGGTGACCCCTGAAGGGAACAGCCGAAAGGAAAAGAAGGAGAAGAAGAAGTTGTTGTTATTCTTTGCATTCATTTTTAAAGCACACACACACACACACACACACACACTGTGTCATGTGTGCTTGAACCGCCACTGGGCCACAGTCATCATTGAGATAAAGAAGCAATCTATACTAACTGCTTAATAGCAGGTAGCTGCTGCACTGCTTTTAATCTTCAAAGAAAAATACCTCCCAGTGATGCGTTGCTGAGCAACACTGGAGTGGATGTTGATGTCATGAACCATCAGGATGTGGGAACACTAATCCTCTTTCGATTTTCTGGCTCTAAAAGTAAATGATACATTTTTTTTTTTTTTTTTTTTGGAGGGGGGGTCTTTTTACAACAAAACATTTTAGATTGGATAGATGGTGCTTCCGCAACAGCTGCATGGCGCTGCATGGAAAAGTGTTTTGAGCAAGATAAAAGGAGAACATTGCTTAAAATAGCACTGCTTTTAAACTGCACAGCGGAAGATGTGTAATCATTTCCTGCTCAGGTTCTTTTCTTCGTCTTCATCTGTGCACTTGTCTTTGAAATTAAAATAGAATGAACCTACAAACTGATCTGCAAGTGGATATTCATTTTTGTGGATATTGTAGTACAGTATTGAAATCATTTTCATTTATCCTGTGTGCATGCCTTTGTCTGAGATGAAATGGGGAACAAGGCGAAGTAAATCATCTAAAATAAATATTTTTAAAACATCTCCAATTACCTTTATGACAACACACTATAAAAAAAAAAAAAAAGATTATAAATCAGGAAACACTCAGTGCTTAAAGCAGTTTAAAATATCTTGTATGTCTCCCATCTTTTTTATTGGGATTGTCGTGTGATTCAGTGGCGCTTGACGTAAATTGAAAATAAAATGCTCACCCTGGTAAAGTCTCCAGCCACGTCTGACTCATCTATTGTCTGTCTTTCTTTCTTTTCCTTTTGGCTTTTCCCTTCAGGGGTCGCCACAGCGAATCATCTGCCTCCACCTTACCCAATCCTTTGCATTTTCTTCTCTTACACCAACTACCTTCATGTCCTCCTTCATCTCTCTGCCTACGGACACGCCTCCCGCCTCTCCTTCTTCGACGTCTTCGACCAACAGTAGTCCAATTTCCACCAGCACCCTGTTGGTTAACAGCACTGATGGCGGTCGTTGTTAACCTGGGCCTCGACCGGTCCAGTATGACATTCTTTGTTTTGACTCGCATTTTTTATTTGGCATTTGTTTTATGCCGGATGCCCTTCCTGACTCAACCCTCTGCATTTATCCGGGCTTCGGACCGGAGTGAGGGAGAGACACTGGTTTGTCCCCCCCCCCCCCCCCCCGCCCCACGGCTGCATTGTCTGACTCATCAATTGTAATAAGCTCTATCTGCCGAAAATGTGCCAGTGAGATGTGAGGCATAGGACCACTCTGGTAAAAGGTACCCAAAATCCTCAAAAGTGCCATTTCTTAAATCATAGGTCAGGTTCAGTAAAAGCATTGACCAATTTAGTAAATGTAAATGCAAATGATTTGCAGTTTTTGAAAAACAAAAATGATGGTGTGAAAGCTTGACCTTTTTTTGATTGTACTGACCTCTGGTTCAGTCATCTGGCAAAAAATTCTAAAACAACAACCCCACCCCTGGCATGTACGTACGTGTTCCCATCTTATAAACAGTTCACTTATTTTATGGGCCTGAAATTTGTTCAAATAATGGCATAATTCAATTTTGTAACTAATGCTCTGTGGCAGAACATCAGTACTGATGCAAATCACATTACCTGGGTTTTATCAGGACTGAATTTCACTTTATGAGGTAAGTGAGTGCTGAGGATTCATCGGCAAATCAAGAACAATTTTAACATGTCAAAAAGTAGAGTACAACAAAATTGTGAAGCTCGTATGCATTCCTTTTGTTGACTACAACTCTGGTTAAGAGTGAATCAAAGGGAGCTGAATTAAAAAAAAAATATGTTTTAAACACATTAAGTTCTGATTAATGAATGTACGTAGTGGAGCCGGTGGTGTAGTGGTTAGAGTGTTGGGCTCATGCTCGGGAGGTTGTGAGTTCAAATCCCACTGAGACCCTCACTGTGCTAAGACCCCTGGGCAAGGTCTCAACCACAAGTGTGCCTCTGTTCACCCAGCAGTATAAATGGGTACCAGTAAAAATATACTGGGAAGGTAACCTGCGATGGACTAGCGTCCCATCCAGGAGGAGTTCAACTCCTGATTGCTTCATGCTTCAGAAACTGGGGATAAGCACCGGTCTGATGAGCTGCTAGGCTCGGGTATAAAAACCCAAACAGTTAATCAAATGAATGTACGTACCTTTCAATGAGAAACTCCATGATCAGTTAATGTTGCAGTATTTTAATATTCACCTCAAAATCTATTCTAATTGAATGAAATTTAAATATCAGAAGAACATTTTCTAGAATAGAATATTCATCATCATTATTATTATTGGCACACCTTGTAGAGATTATTATAAAGGGATAGAAGTACTTGGTTGAAGTAGATTAATCTCAGACTGAAAGGATTATTCGACAAATTCACATTTTATCTGAAATGAATGTATTCAGAGAAAGCCAAACACCTCAAGAAATAATTCCTTTTAACAAAAGCATATGTGCCACCATTATCAGCACTGCTTTCACAATATGGGAGAATACAGAAAGAGGGAACCAAGACCATTCCTCTCTGCATAATCTCTTGAAATCATCCAGCGACCTGGTTCCTCTCTTCTGCAGTCTCCTCTTCAGCTCACTCCACAGGTTTTCAATGAGGTTGAGGACTGAGATGGCCATGGGAGGAGCTTGATTCTGTATCTGGTGAACTATTTCTGTGTAGATTTGGCCACTTGTTTTTGGTTATCTTTCTGAAAAACCCAGTGACGACCCATCTTCAGCTACTGGGCAGAGGCCACTAGATTTTGACTTAAAATGTTCTGGTATTTAAAAGTGTTCATGATGTCATGCACCCTAACAAGGTTCCCAGGCCCTATGGAAGAGAATAAGGCCCACAGCCTCACCGATCCTCCCCCAGGCTTCACAGTGGGCATGAGGTGGTTTTCTGCATACTTGCCTTTTGTGTTTTGTCAGACCCACTTAGGGTGTTTGTTGCAAAAAACTCTTTGGTCTCATCCGACCAAAGCACACGGTCCCAGTTGAAGTCCCAGTACGGCTTAATGAACTCTCGACGTTTACTTGAATCATTGTCAGTGAGAAAAGGTGTTTTCCATGTTGTTTTGGAGACTTTGTGACCCCATTTGTTGCAATTCTTTCACAGTGTGCCTTGGAGAACATTTCATTTCTTTTACCATTTTCCTTACTGTGCATAGTATGAAGAATAAGAGGTTATTAAGGGAATTCGGACAGACAGATATAAAGCAGGCTGAGGTTGGTAGATCCAGAAGTCAAGAGCAAATCTGAGTTTAGCATCATCCATTAACAACCATAATGCAAACTTCACAACTCGCAAGCGTGAAGAGAATACTGAAGCAGTTGAATGGGTGCCGTTGTATACAGTTATACTGTACTTAGTTCATAAGGTGCCCAAATCAAATCTTAACTGACTGTGAGAAGTGAAGGGCTGATGGGTAGTGTAAATCCTTCCCGCACTACCCTGATGTATAACAGAAGGTGATAAGGTTGCCTATTGTTATTCGACATGTCAAGAATTTTTCGTGCACCATACTCACATAACACATTTGACAAAAAAAATTCCAAGCTAATTCCCAGTCCTAACAAGGTCATAATAATATAATCCTTTTACTTCTAGGGGCAGTGGTGGCCTAGTGGTATAGGAGCTGGATCATTGATCCTAAGGTTGGGGGTTCAAGCCCCACTCACCACAGGCTGCTCTCCCCCATCCCAGTGCAGCTAACTGGGTTTTCAAAGGCCGGCCATGTCTCTCAATGTCTATGGTGTGAGGCATGTCAAAGAACCACTGCTGACTTTAGACAAGAGTAGGCCACAAAGCCGTCAGCGTGTTTCCACCCTGTGATGGCCTGGCGAGCTGTCCAGGGTGTACTCTGCCCTCGCCCAGAATTGGCTGGGATGGGTGCCACCCTCTCCGTGACCCTCATTAGGATTAAGCGGTTACAGAAAATGAACTGAACCTTTTACTTGTACTGTATTGCTGCATGTATTATCCTTTTAATTATGGTTACTGAAACAGATAATGCAGTGCAAAGAGAGGTGGGCATAGTTTTCTGTGACACTCATGACCATATTACTCTTTGTGCAGAATCACTTCACCATAATTCCGAAAAATGCATGTATCTTTCAACTTTGTGTACATGGCTCAATTGCTCTCATGTGAATTCATGCAATTATGTTATCAGCTAATCAAGTAGCAGCAGGACGGTGCACAAAATCATGCACACACACACACACACACACACACACACACACACACACACACACACACACACACTCAATTAATGTTCACATAAACATCAGAACGAAGAAAAAAATGACACCAAAAGACCACATTTGAACACATCTGATCCAGTCTTCAGCTGGCAAGTTTTTTTTAAGCCTGTGCCCATGATAGATCATTGGTCTTGACTTATTTATTTATTGATTGACTGAAATGTCCGGGAGTATCTGTATTGTGCTAGCTTAGTTTTAAAATCTCACTACACACAATACGGTTTAGATAAATACTTTACATTAAGTATGAGGCTGAATATGCTGGCCAGCTTTCTTTTGTATTGTAGTCTATTGCATATAAGTATATTTGTGCATTTTGTATCATCTTTCTAATAATAATAAGATAAACTGGACATACTGGAAGCACCAGTATTTAAATTTTGTCCATCCAAAATTGTCCTTGCCAAACCAAATGCATGATGTTTCTGGTAAACACAAACCTTAAATTAGCTTTAGTCTCCTCAAGACATTTAGTTGTGACATTTTACACCTGAGCACACTGTTTCAGAGCCAGGATCTGAACCCATGACCTCTCGATAATGAGCCCAGCACCCTAATTATTACACAACCAATATAATTAAAATTTTTGAGCACTCAGAATCAAAGTCTTTAAGAAAGACCTAATCTTGTGAATCCACCACTGAGTGTTATGTTATCTCTTTAATTATCCATTTATTTATCTGAGATGTCTGATATCTTGTTACACACACACACACACACACACACACACACACACACACACACACACACACACACACATATGCCAATGTTTTTGCCCCTTGCTGATACTTACTTTTTTTCACCTTTGTCATACTTAACTTTTTCAGATCATCAAACAAATTTAAACACAAGGATAACCCAAGTATTCAAAAAATGCAGTTTTCCTGTAATGATTTTATTTGTTAAGTGATAAATCCTATCCAGACCTACATGAACCCCTGTGAAAAAGTAATTGCCCCCTTGTTAAAAGGAGAGGTCATTGTGATTAATCCTATTATTGGGGAAAACTGAGTTCCATTTTATGGCCACACCCAGGCCTGATTGCTGCCAAACATTTCCAATCAGGAGATCCCGAACATAAAACCTGTATGACAAGGTGAGGTAGGCCATACTGTGCACACATCATCATTCCGAGATCCAGTGAGCTTCAAGAGCAAACAAGAAAGAAGATTATAGAGATGTCTCAGTCTGAGTCAGGATACAAAGTCATTGGTAAATCTTTGGGACTCCAGCAGAGCACTGTCAGAGCCATTATCCATAAATAGAGAAGGCATGGCCACTTCCCAGGAGTGGCCAACCTATCAAAATTACTCCAAGAGCATGGCGCAGACTAACCAGAGAAGTCAAAAAGGATCCAAAAACCACTTCTAAACAACTACAAGCCTCATTTGCCTCAGTTAATGTCAATGTCCATGACTCCACTATCAGAAAGACACAAGGCAAAAACGGGATCCATGCAAGAGTCCCGAGGCGAAAGACACTGTTGACAAAAAGTAATATCAAGGCACGACTCACTTTTGCCAAGAATCATCTTGATCATACCAAACACTTTTGAGATAATGTCCTCTGGACTGATAAAACTAAAGCTGAACTTTTTGGGAGAAATGCATCCCGTTACATCTGGTGGAAAAGGAACACTGCATTTGATAAAAAAAACATTGTGCCAACAGTGAAACATGGTGGTGGAAGTGTGATGATCTGGGCCTGCTTTGCTGCTTCAGGACCTGGGTGACTTGTCACGATTGATAGAACCATTAATTCTGCTCGATACCAAGAAATCCTGGCGAAGAATGTTTGTCCATCAGTTCGAGACCTCAAACTAAAGCGCAACTGGGTTCTGCAACAAGACAATGATCCGAAGCACAGCAGCAAGTCCCCTTCTGAATGGCTAAAAAAGAACAAAATGAGGGTTTTGGAGCGGCCTAGTCAAAATCCCGACCTGAACCCTATTGAGATGCTGTTGCTTTATCTTAAAAAGGCTGTTCATGCCCAAAAACCATCCAATCTGGTTGATCTTAAACAATTCTGCAGAGAAGATTGGGCCAAGATCCCATCACAGCCATGTGAAAGACTCATCGCCTTTTATCGCAAACGCTTGACTGCAGTTATTGCTGCAAAAAGTGGTTAATTTTCTGTAACCGCTTAATCCTAATTAGGGTCGTGGGGAGGCTGGTGCCTATCCCAGCCGACTCCGGGCGAGGGCAGAGTACACCCTGGACAGCTCGCCAGGCCATCGCAGGGTGGAAACACGCTGACAGCGTTACAGCCTACTCTTGTCGAAAGTCAACAATGGTTCTTTTACATGCGTCACACCATGGACAGTGAGAGACATGACCGGCCTTTGATAACCCAGTTTGCTGCACTGGGGGGACAGTGACAACCTTGTGGAGAGTGGGACTCGAAACTCCAACCTTAGGATCAACGATCCAGTGCCCTATACCACTTGGCCACCACTGCTGAAGCAGAAGGCGGTTCAACCAGCTAAGTTTTGGAGGACAATTACTTATTTCCACGAGTCCTTGTAGGTTGAGATGTTTTTTCCCCTTAATAAATGCAATTGGCACGGAAAACTGCATTTTGTGTTTACTTGTGTGTTATCTTTGCATAATATTTTTTGATCTGTTTGTTTGATCTGAAATGGATGACAGTGACAAACGTGCAAAAAAAGGTCAGAAATTGGTCAGGGGCAAAAACATTTGCGTTGCACTGTATATAGACATGCATACAGTAGATGAAAGAAGGCAATGTTTACCAATATCGTCACGCTCGGTACAGGGGCCGCTGACATTTCTCTGTGCCCAATTTCATTTTATTGCTCGTATATCACACAATTCATTTTTATTTAATATGTCTCTGAAGTGAATGTCACTCTTTCAGGGTAGTTGTGGCAAGGACTTGACTGTCAAGGCAGTGACTTCGGGTTTAACGGCTTGTGTTGTAGTTTAGTATACATTAGTATTGATGGTAAAATGCTTTTCAAAAACCCTTTATAAAATGAGATCTGGGAGTTCCAGTCCAGTTTCTATTCGATTATGGTTCCTTTCCAGTGACTGGCCATATGGTGTTTGCCATAAGCTCTGAAGCTGTGTTGTTTCTCAGTGTCCAGCAGAAGCTGGTTCAAGTTTGTTTGTGCTTATTGTTTTTTGTGTAGTGAACCGCCATTCTGTCTTTACATGGTTTGAACAGTTGGCTAGTTTTGTTTGGTATATACACATTTTACACTATGCGTTCAGTAGTATTTACCCACAACCTGTGCCAAGTGAAAGGTGAGCTTGTTGTGTGTTTGCCTTTGCTGGAAGTACTTTTGAATGTTGTATGAGATAATTCATTAAATAAGGGAACAGGTAATATCAGACGATTGTAAATAATGATTGAAAAATAAATAAATAAACACAAAACCTTGCCTGCTAGACAAGCAAGGTTTTGTTTTTGTTTATTTATTTATTCATATTATTCATATTATTCATATTATTCATATTATTATTATTATTATTATTATTATTATTATTATTATTGTTATTATTATTATTATTATTATTATTATAGGGGCAGTGGTGGTCAGAGGCAGTGGTGATCTAGTGGATAGGGCACAGGATCGCTGATCCTAGGGTTGGGGGTTCAAGTCCCCACAGGGCAGGAAGGGCATCTGACGTAAAAACCTATGCCAAATCAAATGTGCAAATCAAATGATTTGCTGTGGCGAGTCCTGAGAACAGGAACAGAAAAGAAGATTTGAATTATTATTTTATTCATTTATTTTCTGAACCGTTTAGTCCTAATTAGGGTTGTGGGGAGGTTGGCGCCTATCTCAGCCAACTCTGAGTGAGGGCAGAGTACACCCTGGACAACTTTCCAGGCCATCGTAGGGCAGAAACACGCTGACGGCCATTCAGCCTACTCTGCACAAAAGTCAGCAATGATTCTTTAGACACAGCAGTGACAACTCATTGAAAGTCGGGCTTGAACCCACAACCTTGGGTTCAACACCTATACCACCAGGCCACCACTGCTCCAATTATTTTATTTGTCCTTGTTACTTTTATCCAAGATATAAGGATTAAAAAAAAGCTCACTGTCATGCTATTTTGTTTTTATTTTGTGCTCCACAGTGGAATTAGACGAGATGAGGATCCAGAACGGTTTGGCGCCACCATGTGGGAGCTGTGATGCGCTTGTATGAGGGAGGGACGACGCCTGGGCTGGAGTTCTGCTATGAGAATGAATCAATCTCTCTCTCTCTCTCTCTCTCCCTCTCTCTCTCACACACACACACACACACACACAGACTTTAGTCCTGTTTTTCCTTTGGGAAGTACAGACACACCGCGCTGAATGATAAGGAACCCAGGACTGTCCCCCACGTGTCCGCCTGACTTATCAACCGCAACAGAAAAGACGTGAGTCCTGATTTTTGTTCTCTTTTCTCTCGAGACCTTGTTGGAAATTGTTCATAAGTTTAGAGATCGTAGTGAGATGCTTCCATAGAAACACCTCGACGAGTCTCATTACAACAATTTATATTAAAATTACCTTTTTTATATTGTTGCACAAGTTTATTTAGATTGCTGCCTGTCTTAAATAATCACCTGTAATAAATGTTATAATTTATATATATATATATATATATATATATATATATATATATATATATATATATATAATTTTATTGTACATTATGGAGATCTGATTCTCACAGATGTGGGCTGATGCAAAAAAAAAAATCACATTTAAAACAATCTTAATACAGATATCATCTCCACCTAAAACATTTTTGTAATGCAACCAGGTTGGTTTTTTTTTTTTTTTTTTTTAAACCCAAAATTTAACCTTTGGGTGTACAACACGAGGCTGTTCTTCTATTTATGTGCAATCAGATCACATTTTTGCTCTTCTGAAAAATATTCCTGGTCTCACCAGGTACCTGTTGAAGACACTACTGAATGCTGAATACTGAATACTGGTATCTACACTGTTTCTGAATTACTGTACTGCTACCAATGCAGCATCCTAAACAAATTATTTTGAGGGGAAATTACACCACTATAAAGCAATTTAAAAAACATACAAACAAATAATATCCTGAAAAATCCAGTTAAAACTGACCAACTTCTGTGACTCAGCCCCAATCATTCAGATTATTTTCCAGCTTCTGTATTATTTTCGTGGGGCCGGTGGCGTAGTGGTTAGGGTGCTGCGCTCATGAACAGGAGGTTGTGTGTTCAAGTCCCCGAAATGCCCCCGTGCTAAGACCACTGGGTAAGGTCTCAACCACAAGTGTGCCTCTGTTCACCCAGCAGTATAAATGGGTCTGTCTGTCTGTCTGTCTTCCTTTCGGCTTTTTCCCTTTTACTCAGGAGTCACCACAGTGAATCATCTGATTCGCACGTTTGATTTGGCATGGGTTTTTACGTCGGATGCCCTTCCTGTCACAACCCTTTTCGCAAGGGACAGAAACACGCTGACGACTTTGCAGCTACTCTTTACGAAAGTCAGCAATGGTTCTTTTACATGCATCTCACCATAGACAGTGAGAGACATGGCCCGCCTTTGATAACTTTGATAACTTTGGGGGGGGACAGTGACAACCTTGTAGAGAGTGGGACTCGAACCCCCAACCTTTGGATCAGCAATCCAGCGCCCTATACCACCAGACCACCACTGCTTTTTTTTTTTTTTTTTTTTTTTTTTTTCCTTTTTTAACCTTCTATATTATTTAAATCAACTGATCATCAAGTGTTGAAATGTTTGTCTGTAATGTTCTGCATCAGTAGCAGTAATTTAAAACTTTCCACACTCGTCTTTAGCTTTGTTTTGGGTGACTGGTAGCTCATCAAACCAAGCAGATTTCTCCAACAAAAATATAAAGTATATTTCCATTGTTGTTTTAATATCACTTTATCGTTGTATTTTATTTTAGGTGACTTTTTTATTTATTTTTAAACATAGATCTCAAGTACAGTAAGCAGGAGTAATATGATAACTTTGTAGCCACTTACTTAAACTGCCTAATCCGACTATTGAGGTTGCAGGAAGGCTAGGACCTATCTCAACCAACCAGGTACATCATGAACAGCTTGCTAGACTATGGTGGGGCAACACATCACAAATCAATCATACTTACACTCCTAATGTACTGTAATGCAATATGGAAGAACCAGTGAGCGTAATGTGTCTGTTTTTGAACTGTGAAAGGAAACTGGAGTACCCAGAGTAAACCTCTGCAAACTCCACACAGAAATACCTGGATTCAAACACAAGACCGCCTTGCTTTGTGGATATGCTCACCACTATGTCATCACGCTGCCCTGCTAACATTTTTAGCGAAATGTAAATGAAATTCCGCAGTGAGTGCATCGTTTTTAATCTGTTGAGCAAAGTAGTCCCGTAAAGCTTTCATGTCAGGTGGGCTGTCATGTAATGGATGATTAACTTTTATTCTTAAAAGAATGTTTCCGTAGGACAGGGATCATCAACGTGGTGCCCGTGGGCACCAGGTAGCCCGCAAAGACAATATAAGTTGCCCGCGGACCTGTTCGTTGCTATTTTTAGGACAGGCCCACGGCTCCATAGCGCCACTCTGCATTGAGCTGCATCAAATTTTTTTGAATATAAAGTATTTTTAAATCAAATCAATATCTTCACATAGATGAATATCATTAATTATTAATAATAACATATAATTAAAGGTAAATTGAGCAATTTTGTATTTCAGAGGTGTGCATTGACCTGGTATCCCTTCGCATTAATTGGTACCCAAGAAGTCGCTCTCAGTTTCAAAAAGGTTGGTGACCCCTGCTGTAGGGCAATGAACTGACTTCAACTTTTTAAGGTGAACAGCAATTGTGAGGCAAGACCGATTCTTTTCCCCACATACCTGTCATGAGCTCTTGCTCGGCTTTGTAAGAAAAACCTTCAGACGTTTAATCAATCCCTTGGAGGGAGCTGTAATTGCCCACTTGAGGATGGGAGATAAGAGTGAACATTAAAAGAGTGACGAGGAAAAGAGAGTAATGGCCTGGAGGACCAATGACATGTTTCCACCACTGCTACCCGCCTGCTTAATGACGGTGTTATGGGACGCTAATGTCTGTTTTGTACGCTGGGCTGTGTGAGCGAAACACTTTACCGCAGCAGTATTGAGGCTCCTTAAGGGATTTTTTTTCATCAAATGTAACAGTTACTTAAAGCAGTGAATTCACAGCAGTTGATAATTTGTATTTTGATAAATTAACTTGGAGCTAGGGAGGCACAATGGCATGGTGGTTAGCACCTCCTTACATCAAGAAGGTCCTGGGTTCAAATCCTGAGCTCGAGCATTTCTGTATGGAGTTCTCCCTTTGCTTACTTGGGCTTCCTCTGGGTACATTCCTCTCACAGTTCAAAAGACATGTATATCGTCTGTCTGTCTTCCTTTCGGCTTTTTTCCCCTTTTACTCGGGAGTCGCCACAGCGAATCATCTGATTTGCACATTTGATTTGGCAGAGGTTTTTACGTCGGATGCCCTTCCTGTCACAACCCTTTTTAGCAAGGGACAGAAACACGCTGACGGCTTTGCAGCTACTCTTTACGAAAGTCAGCAATGGTTCTTTTACATGCCGCTCACCATAGACAGTGAGAGACATGGCCCGCCTTTGATAACCCAGTTAGCTGCACTGGGGGGGGGGGGCGGCAGTGACAACCTTGTGGAGAGTGGGACTCGAACCCCCAACCTTTGGATCAGCGATCCAGCACCCTATCCACTAGACCACCACTGCCCCCTAAAGACATGTATATCGTAATTGGCTAAATTGCTCCTAGTTGTGATTATGACTGGTTGCCCTGTGATGGTGAGCCATACCATTCAGGATATACCACAACTTTGCGGCGATCTCAGTGCTGGCTCAGATAGGTTCTGACTTCCTCATCATGACCCGAGTAGAATTAAGTGGTTAGGCAAATGAGTGAGTGAGCAAGTAAACACCGAGGCTGTTTTGCTGCTCATGGTTCAGACAAATAAAAATAATCATGAAACTTTTCTTTTCACTGAATTGTTATTGCCCAAATCAGGCCTTACTGATTTGGAAGTATAAACCCGAGTGAATGTTTTGACACCTATATTGATTACAGTTTGTTCCGCAAAGCCCTCGGTTTACTCATATTTCAAATAACATTAATATAGATGACATGGAAGTATTTGATCTCCATTTTGCTTCATACTAATATGTAAACACAGCCTCAGTGAAGCAAATGTGGTTCAGACAAATACAGTTGACATTTCAAACAGCTGGACAGGCAGGACATAGTGTAAGTCTTCCTTTTCTTGTATGTTGTCTAACTCCATAGAATCACTCTCCAGAATGGTTTTTAAAAGTGAATGAAGTATTTTATTTCTCTCGGTTTGCATATGTAACTTAACACCTGCTTTACAGGAGTATCATTTATAGTCTCTCCATGGCCACTGTAAAAACAGAAGACATTTAGTGTCGTTCGTGATAAGATCTTTTGGAAAAAGTAAAGAACAGGTTTAGTTTATCATTGCTCGCCATCAGCTGATCAGAATGTTAGAATATCAACGAGGCAAAGTTTTTCCTTGCCTGGAAATCACAAAGTCTAAAATCAATCATATATTATTCAGATGTAACTTTATAACCTACACAATGCTGATGTTATAAGTAGCAGAGGAAATGCTGCAACAGGATTTCCTTGACATCAAGCAATTAAGCGAGTATCCGTCTCTGCCCAGGTGGTCATAAAACTCTGTTTTGGCTTGTACAATTTTGCTTATTGAATATATTGTGCAGAAGCCTTTTAAAATCTTTTCAATGTTTTAGAGAAAAGTTGATTGTATGTTGAAATAGTGAAGTATTTGGCTATTTTCTCTTCTCAAACTTTCACCTATTCCAGCATTGCATGTGTAGTTATCACAACTGTCTCTCGCTATCTCACATGCCATTGACATGCTACCTCACCCCACCTTACTTGTTAAGTCAGTACCTCTCACACACACAAACCTTCAGCCTGCACATGTAATGTAATTGTCAGCGATACAATGGAAAAGCACTGAGCAAAGAAATTGTTTTACAGCTGTCATAGCTTTTTACATGAGTTAGTGTTGAAATAACATCTTTAATTGATTACTTGAAGAAATTATTACAGATTTTAATTCGTAAGATGGGATTGAAAAAAAAAAAAATTTGGGTGTCTCATCAGTCTCTGCACATGGAAATTGGTGCCACAGTTAATTCAATTCATTTTCTGTGACCGCTTAATCTTAATTAGGGTCGTGGGGAGGCTGGTGCCCATCCCAGCCGACTCTGGTCGAGGGCAGAGTACACCATGGACAGCTCACCAGGCCATCACAGGGCGGAAACACGCTGACGGCTTTGCGGCCTACTCTTGTCAAAAGTCAACAATGGTTCTTTTACATGAAACTCTCACCAGAGACAGTGAGAGACATGGCTGGCCTTTGATAACCCAGTTAAGTTAGCTCCACTGGGGAGGGGGGAAGGGGGGGTGAGAGACAACCTTGTGGAGAGTGAGACTCGACCCCCCAACCTTAGGATCAGCGATTCAGCACCCTATAGCACTAGGCCACCGCTGCCTTGCCACAGTTAATTAATTCATTAATTTCCAAAAAGCCATGCTGAGAACCTCGGAAAGCGCCTCAGAATGTAAAAATAACAACAGAGCATGATTCCTTGTTAGTGCTGTGATTGTGTCATTGTTAATTTGGTTATGTTTGAAATACATTTTTGGAACTGCAAGGCTGCTGCTCTATGGACAGATGCTCAGAGTTTTAGCGTTTAATGCATGTTAAATGTACACGTATATTTAAAAAACTGCTCATCTGTGGTGATAGTATAGCTTCAGTCACTTCACCTACATTTAGCTTTAAAACCTTTTGGACTTTGCCCGACACCTCATTTCTCTATTTTTAAAAAAAAATGCCGTTATTAGGTTTTCAATTAGTTCTAATGAGAAACTGCAATTTTTTTTTTCTTTCGAGCCAAATGAAAATAACAAGAAATTTTTAAAAATCCCCAGCAAGTATTTTTGTGGATATTCAAGTTTTATTCATATGGAGTTCTTTGGGGCAGTGGTAGTCTAATGGTATAGGGCGCTGGATCGCTGATCCAAAGGTTGGGGGTTCGAGTCTCACTCTCCACAAGGTTGTCACTGTCCCCCCCAGTGCAGCTAACTGGGTTATCAAAGACGGGACATGTCTCTCACTGTCTATGGTGAGAGGCATGTAAAAGAATCATTGCTGACTTTCGTAAAGAGTAGCTGCAAAGCCGTCAGCGTGTTTCTGTCCCTTGATAAAAGGTTGTGTCAGGAAGGGCATCCGACGTAAAAAAAAAACCTCTGCCAAATCAGACATGCGAATCAGATGATTCGCTGTGGCGACTCCCGAGTAAAAGGGAAAAAGCCGAAAGGAAGACAGACATTCATATGGAGTTCTTCACATGTAGTAAGAAATCCCAGAATTTGCTTGAAAATGTGTAAAAAGTAAACTTTACTCATTTCTTCTTATGTACAGCTCTCATAAATTGCTCTATTAGTAGAAATAATGAATTAATTTATCTTATTAAATATTACAGTATTTCACCTGTTACATGATAGACATATGCAAACCTCCTCATCGATCTTAAAAAATGTGTGAGTTTGTTCACTTTGTCAGTGTATATGAATCATATGCTAACTGTAAATGCACATAACTTTAGTGTTATCATTTGGCCTGAAAACAATTCCAGCTGTCTGACTTCACTGTGATTCATAACAAAAACATTTAAAACAGGTTCAGCCCAAATGCAACACAACATTTTTATTACTGGTCTAAACGTGCATTTGGCAAAATATTAGCCGACTTTATTTTATTATATTTATTTATTATTTAAAAAAAGATTCGGATTTCTAGATCTGACAATAAAAAAGGAACCTTTAATAAATAAGCTCCGACAATAAATCTATCTATCTAGTGCCTGAGTCGTAGGACAACTATTGGTGACCCGCCATGAAGGATAACACCCTGGTTATCATCTTCATGGAGGTTTTTTTGGCAGGATTAGTGCAGTGGTTTGCCATTGCCTTCTGCACGATGCGAACCTACCGGCAATTTAGAACGGCCAATTAACCTACTGTGCATGTCTTTGGATTGTGGGAGGAAACCAGAGCACCTGGAGGAAACCCACGCAAGCACAGGGAGAACATGCAAACTCCACACAGAAACACCCAGGCCAGGACTCGAACCCAGGCCTGCTTGCTGTGAGGCAGACGTGCTAACCACTACGCCACCATGCCACCCTCTGCCAATAAATAAGGAACCTTTTAACCATGCAAATGTGGGTCTGTTTTATCTTGGCTAGAAAATGCTTTTCTGAGAATTTATTTTAGATTTGGTGGAGAAATAATAAAACTTCCGAAAATCATAACGAGGGCATTTTTGTGTGTTTTTAATTTTTTTTAATACTGACATATGGATGAAATTTGGCTCTTCCAGCCTCATCTTGTCCTAAAGCGTAATGCTCATTTTAATGAAACGCTAATCATGAACAAACCCATCTTCTTCTTCTTCTCATTTCGGCTTTTCCCTTCAGGGGTCGCCACAGCGAATCATCTGCCTCCATCTCACCCTATCTTGTACACCTATCTCTCTTACAAGAACTACCTTCATGTCCTCCTTCACCACATCCATGAATCATCTCTTTGGTCTTCCTCTAGGCCTTCTGCCTGGTAGTTCCAACCTCAGCATCCTACTACAATATACTCACTATCCCTCCTCTGTACATGTCCAAACCATCTCAATCTAGCCTCACTGACTTTGTCTCCAAAATGTCTTACATGTGCTGTCCCTCTGATGTGCTCATTCCTGATCCCATCCATCCTCGTTACTCCCAAAGAGAACCTCAACATTTTCATCTCTGCTACCTCCAGCTCTGCCTCCTGTCTTTTCCTCAGCGCCACTGTTTCTAAACCATACAACATCGCTGGCCTCAACACCGTCTTGTACACTTTTCCTTTCATTCTTGCCGATACTCTCCTATCACACATCACACCGGACACTTTTCTCCAACCATTCCAACCTGCCTGCACACGCTTCTTCACCTCTTTTCCACACTCTCCACTGCTCTGGATTGTTGAGCCTAAGTACTTAAAATCCTCCATCATCCTTATCTCTGCTCCCTGTAACCTCACCGTTCCTCTTGGGTTCTTAACCCACCCTGACTCAAACACAAAGAATTATAACTTGATCAGGCAGTCAAAAGTAAAAAGTAAAAAGAAAACAAACACAAACATACGCGCACACGCGCACACACATGCACACAAAAACACAAGCCAACATAACATTTTTAGTGTTTTAATACTGAATATTATAAGGTTATCTGTAGGTAAAGTAGAAACCTTTCAGAGGTTTCATGTGTTTCCTAATGGCTACACCTGACTTGTATTGATCACTGATATTTTCATCTGTATTCCACAGTGAATAAGATTACTGGGCTATTTTTATTTCTCCACAATGTATGATGTCACCCCTTGCTTGCAATTATTTTGACATTATGTGTCAGTGCCCGCTGTGTTTGTGACAGTGGATAGGGTGGCATGATGGGTGTGTGGTTCTCCAAAAACATATTCTTGAACAGTTAAACAAAGCATGACCACACAAAAACAAAAAATGTCACTGCAAAACTAAACGTCTGAGTCTGACACTATATGAGTCAATTATTCAAATTGGTAGCAAACACGTCTTGTGTTCTTTTTCTACTGTTTAAGTCACATTTAAAACTTACTGTATTCCACAGGTCTTTAGCCTCCATTCTACTTTTGAAAAAAATGTTCTGATGTCAGTGTATATCTAAGCTACTTTGCATTGATGCTTATATCCAAAGAAGGGCTCATCTGCACTAAAACCTGCTAATGTATCTAGGGATTTGCATCGGAAATGCAGAACTTTTATTGAGATCATTAATTCTCCAAGCAGGACGTCAGCCCTGGGGTTTGTTGACAACTTGCCGCCTTACTACCTGAAGTTATGTGAAACAAGCAGCTGTATAAGTCTGTATTAAATATGTGACTTGTGTTAATGCCAAGAGAATGCGACAGGTCCTGGTCCTTTGCAGTGAGTATCATGTGACCAGAAATGATCATGGACATCCATATTTGTGCCAACTTCTCTCTTGAGCCTGTAAAATATGAACAAGAGTCAGTTCTTTTATCAATGTTACACACAACTACAAGGGAAGTGTCTTATTGGGTTCAAGTATAACACACAATATATGACAATTTATAAATCTCACATCTTTCAGGATAAGAAGTTAAACAAGCATGAAACTAATAGGATGGTCAAAAAGGAACGTAATATGTATAAACCCAATATGCAAGAATATGTCAAGTACTCTGCAAAAGTCTAAGGTACCTATTTAATGCATATTCAAAAATACTAAAACTAATGTTTATTCATCCATTTTCTGAACAGCTTAATCCTAATTAGGGTCACAATGAGCCTGGTGGCCATCTCAGTCGACTCTGGGCGAGGGCAGAGTACATCCTGGACAGCTGGCCAGGGCATCGCAGGTCAGACGGCCGACTCTTGATGGAAATCAGCAATGGTTCTTTTTCATGCGTCTCACCACAGACAATGAGACATGGCTGGCCTTTGATAACCCAGGTAGCTGTACTGGGGGACAGCAGTGACAACTTAGTAGATCGTGGGGCATGTACCCCAACCTTGCAATCAGTGATCCAGCCTACCATTGACCCAAATTAATGTTTATACATTTGTAAACTATAAATGTATATAAAAAAGTCTATCAGTCTTCAGCTGTCACACTTGCTTCTTCTTTTGTATTGTGTTCATGACAGAACAGAAGTCATTACTCTTAAGGAGCTGTATCAGTGTAACTTTAAATTCAAGAGGGTTAATCCGAGGTCTCAGGAGGACACCTGTAGCAGTGCCTTATTTGGTCATAAAGCCCAGATCCCTTTCACTTAGGACCTGTTGACACCAATATCTAGCGGTGGAAGTTCTTTGGTTAATCCACTGGAATGATGGTAAGCTCTGAATTAGTTTGCTTCAAAACCCAAAGTTCCATCTCACTGAGGCTGAATCAACACATAAGGCGCACCGGATTATAAGGCCCACTGGCAGCGTTTTTGAAAATTAAAGGCTTTTAAGTGCACCTTATGGTCTGAAAAAATACAGTGATATATATATATATATATATATATATCTTCTTCTCCTTTTGGCTGTTCCCTTCAGAAGTTGCCACAGCGAATCATCTGCCTCCATCTTCATGGAAGTCATATTAATGATTCGCATGTGTGATTTGGCATAGGTTTTTACGTCAGATGCCCTTCCTGACACAACCCTTAGCAAGGGGCAGAAACACGCTGACGGCGATGCAGCTACTCTTTACGAAAGTCAGCAATTGTGTTTGACATGTTTGATTTTTCTTTATTACCTATAGTCAAGAAATGCCAATACATCAGAAATGGATGAGTGCACAAGATACATTATGTAACGTGGAAAGGAAATCTTCAACTTCAATGTACTATCAAATTATATTGCATTTAATCATTCATTCATTCATCCATTTTCTGAACTGATTAATCCTATTTAGGGTCACAGGGAGGCCCATCTCAACCAACTCCGGGCGAGGATGGGGTACACCCAGGACAGCTTGCCAGGCCATCACAAGGGACTTAATAATAGACTTATCTTGGTCATTTTTCTTTTGGCTGTCAGATTTGTGTGACTCCAAGCCCAGGCAACTTGAATTCATAAAAGTCATTATGTAAAATGTTCCAGTTTTTTTTTTATCAGACCCTTATAGCTGGGAAATGGCGACTTCAGTGAAATACTTTTAGTTTGGTGGCTGAGGTATGTTGATATACAGTATGTGATATTCTATATAACAACAATACAGTTCCAACTAGAGCTGGGTGATAAATCGATTAATCAATTAAATTGAGGTTTTTTCGATTTGATCAATTTTTAATTTTTTTTTTTTCGATTTTACATTTTTAAAAAAAATTGTCAAATTTTTAGTTTAGCGTGCTCTCTACTAGTATAGTATGAGACGTACCTACGTAGTACGCTGACGTAATACGCTACTTCTGCATGACGCTGCGTCCATTGTTTACAAACGACAGACTGAACGTGCCCTCCTTCTTCCCAGTTCACTGCGTGTTACCCTTTTGTTAAGACGTCGTCTCTGTGATCTTTGTGTTTACACTGTTTTGCGGACTTTTGTAACCCTAAGCAAATATGGTTGGACAGAAGCGTAAACCTACTAGTGATAGTGGTAATCAGAAAAAGCGGCAAGCCATCTCGTTAGAAACGAAGATAGCTATTATCATGAAAATTGATGCTGGTGAAAAACACGTGAATGTTGCACGTTTCTTCCAAATGGCTCCGTCGACCATCGGAACCATTTACAAGCAGCACGATCGCATCACAGAGCATGTTAAAGGTTATATTTGATACTGTATTTGATATTTGATGAGTGAATTTGACTAAAATTTATCTATTTGAAATTATTTTGCTTTAATTTAATTTATTATTTATTTGAAATTAATGTTGATATTATTTGATATACAGTAAAACCTCCACTGACGAACGCTTAAGCTCACGAACTTTTCGCCTCAAGAACATTAAATTTGTGAGCATATAGTCTCTGCTGACGAACTAGTTATCGGCGGACGAATCAAACCACGCGGTCGAACAGCGCCACGGTGGCGGTCACGAGAAGCTGCCGCACACTCACGGCGTCCCAGTTCGTCACCCCCTTTCTTTGAGTGCGGACGTGGTTTGTGTTTGATAGACATTTTGGACCATATTGAGTGTACTTTTGCTATTATGGGACCGAAAAAGACCCCACCACAGGCGGAGATCATTGAAAAACACGAACGAGGTGTGCGTTTGTGTGACTTAGCGTCCCAGTACCAGTACGCTAAGTCTACCATTGCTCCCATCCTTAAGAACAAGGAAGCTATTAAGGGTGCATGTGTGGCTAAGGGTGTTTCCAAACAGTAGGCGTTTCCAAACTCTCCTTCCAAACAGTAAGTCCCTCCCTCCTCCTCCCACTCCATTCCATCAAGCCATCAACTACCATCACAAAGGTAAATAAAACGACTTTATTATACAGTACAGTTTATTTCTTTAATTACAATACAATAGCACATTTATTATACATAAAATAAGGTATATTTTTGTGTAGTTTTAAGGCTTATTTAGTAGAAAATTATGTTTTATGGGGACCTGGGAACGGATTATTCTCATTTTAATGGTTTCTTATGGGAAATAAATGTTCGGAAGACGAACTTTTCGCCTTACACACACTTTCTGGGAACCAATTATGTTCGTGAGCTGAGGTATCACTGTATTTGATATTATTTTACAATGTTATTTTTATAATAATCTAGGGGTGTTTTATGAGATACGGTAATGGTATTTATGGTTGTATAGTACAGTATGAACGTCATACGTCACTGGAACGTTCAGTAACAACTTACGTTTTGTTTTTTTTTTTGTTTTTTTTTTTCACCTTACGTTCGGCCGTCCAGAACTGAACTAAACGTAGTTGAGGAGCGTCTGTATTTGAAATATGCATATGAAACTCCACTTTTATTACATCTCAATTGGACTATGGTAACTGCTTGCTTTCAGATTCAAAAAACGCAGCAGCTAGATTCCTAACTGGAACAAGGAAAAAGAATCACATCTCATGGGTACCAGATTCCTTACACTAGTTATCGGTCAGATTCAAAATCGATTTGAGTACTGCCACCCGATCAACAACTTCTCACTGTACCAAGATCTCGAGTGAAGTCTAAGGGCAACAGAACCTTCTCTGTTGTTGCCTCTCGGCTTTGAAATACTTTGAAGTGAGATTTTTAAGACATGCCTTCAGACCCACTTCTTTTCCTTTTTTGTTGCATTATGTTCTGTATAATGTTTTCTCTGTGCCTGTTTATGTTTATTCTATGCTTTTTATTTCTTAGTATTCATTCTAATAGTCTTCATTCTAATCTTTATGATGTTTATTCTATGCCTTTTTGTACAGCACTTTAGCAAAACATCTGTTGCTTTTAAATATGCTATAAAAATAAATGTGACTTGACTTGAGTAGGTTGCAGAATTAGTTCAATTTCCTGTTGCTTAATATTAACATTTAAAAGCTTCCGCTGTTTAAGCAGTGCAGTATTCACAATATCCTTTGGCGATATTGGCAAAAAGCAGTTTTGAATGTCTGCTGGAATCACTGTAGCATTTGTGAGCGTTTTATGATTCAGCCATGTGTTTTGCTATGTGCTGAATAAGAGTACACGAATTATGGCATAAGAGTACAGTGGTACCTCACCTGACGAAATTAATCTGTTCCAAAGCTTTTTTCTTAACCTGCATTTTTTGTAAGTTGAACCGCATTTTACATGTAAAACGTGTGATTTGCTCCCAATACTACCCCCTAAACCCTTTAAAATTATAAAAGCATACCTTTTACGACCTCCTTCTGCTTCAATATCGTACCAATGGTTTGGCCATATTCCTTTGTGATATCATTCGAGCCCGTTTCTTCTTCTCACTTGCACCGGAAATCACACGTGTGTGTGTGTGTGTGTGTGTGTGTGTGTGTGTGTGTGTGTGTATGTTTGTTTGTGTATGTATGTATGTTTGTGTGTGTGCACGCTTGTTGACCATGTCTTCTTAGCAGAGTTATAATCTTACAAATGTTTATGGAAGGTTAAAAGCCTGAGTCAAGAAATAAAGCATAAAACAACAGTAACTCTGTCCTTTACACGAAAAGCATCAAGGTGGATTCAGCTCTATAATAGGCAATGGGAGGTCGATGCGTCATTCCTCGTAGGCAATGGGATCCCTGTCCAAGATGGCGTCAAGTGGACCTGTCCAAGATGGCGCTCGAGTGAAGGTGACATGAACGACAGCTCAGTTCATAGCCAATGGGAGGCCAGCGGGGCGGGATGTTTGAACGTCATTGATGGGAGAGCAGCTCGTGCATTGTTTGAATGTTTGAATAGCGTGTTTGAATTTTTAAGATGGCGCTTTCGTAACGTGAACTTGTTTCGTATTCTGAGACAAAAATTTTAGGAAGATGCTTTTCGTAACCTGCATTTTTTTGTTTGGTAAGGTGAGGTGCCACTGTACTTCATGTTAGTTTGGGATTGTATTTGTGTTCTGTGACCTTTTACTAATTTGATTGATTTTTTTTGATTGAATAACTGTTTGGGTTTTTACACCCGAGCCTAGCAGCTCATCAGGCCGGTGTTTATCCCCGGTTTCCGTAGCGTGAAGCAATCAGGAGTTGAACTCCTCCTGGATGGGACGCTAGTCCATCGCAGGTTACCTTCCCAGTATATTTTTACTGGTACCCATTTATACTGCTGGGTGAACAGAGGCACACTTGTGGTTGAGACCTTGCCCAGGGGTTGTTAGCACAGTGAGGGTCTCAGTGGGATACAAACTCACAACCTCCAGATCATGAGCCCAACACTCTAACCACTACACCACCGGCTTTTACCTAATACCCAGTTTAAACTGAACATTTCAGAATGAAGTTAATGTATTTGTGTAACAGTGGCCACTCATTTCAGAACAGCAATAGGTAATAATTTGCAAAATGAGTAAGATATATTCCTGGCTTGAGATGGGGGTTGTACATTAAAATAACCTTTTGTAACTAGTGACTCGTCCACTTACACAAAAATCGTCCAAGTTTGGATGATTTGATGTGGCTTGACACAGAAGCAAATATAAATCATTTTCCTGTAATATAACCACATATGAGAAAAATTTGTAATGATATGAAAAATGTACCTCCAGTGCAGCTGGTTATCAAACGCCGGCTATGTCTCTCCCTGTCTATGGTGTGACTCATGTAAAAGAACCATGCTGACTTTCGACAACTGTACCCTGCATAGCCATCAGCATGTTTCTACCCTGCAATGGCCTGGCGAGCTGTCCAAGGTGTACCCTGCCCTCGCCCGGAATGGGCTGGGATGGGCGCCAGCCTCCCCGCAACCCTAATTAGGATTAAGCGGTTACATGAATGAATGAATGAAAGAGATTTATGGATGTGGTGAAGGAAGACATAAAGGTCGTCGGAGTTAGAGAGGAAGATGCAGAGGACAGGGTGAGATGGAGGCGGATGATTTGCTGTAGCGACCCCTGAAGGGAGCAGCCGAAAGCAAAAGAAGCAGAAGATGAATGAATGAATGAATGAATGAAAATGTGAATAAAAGCACATGCTACTAGGACGATCGTGGTAGTATCTTTTTAAATGACCCAAAACTTCAGACAGCTTCTTCTGCTCTGCTAGCCCTTATAGAATCTTAGTGCAAACCTTGGCTCGCTTCTCTGTGCACTGTGTTGTGCAGATCAGTCTGTATTACAGCGCAACAAGAACCAACCATTTTAAAACAAAAATAACTTGAATCCACAACACAAACCAAGCACCTCCATTTTGGGTTGTTGTTATTGTTGGGGATTTTTTGCCATGACCGGAAGTTGACACCAGTTAACCCTGAGAGAGGAGGTGGTGCACAGGTGGTTATTCTTCGCAACATTGGACCAAATAAAATTAACCAGTATAGTGTTACAACTGGCCAAACACTAAATTCTCATTGGCTAATTTTGCATTGGCTAATTGTAACTAATAAATACAAAGCACCCATGGCTGACTCCATAGGTCAAAGTCATGTAAACAAAATAACCAGTTGGCAGGTACCATGACATTAAAAACACCTGATCGCTCACAAAACTGAGAGGTCAGTTGATATACAGTAATTCTTTTCTTTTTGTACATGCCAAAAAAAATCTTTTGGGTTGGCACAATTTTGCTGGTTTGGGGAAACATCTTTTTTTTACGCCTAATTTGGATCATAGTCCCCACTCAAATTTGAAATGTGAAAAAGCTATTCAACCACTGTACCTCATTAATGAATAATACTCTGTTAAATTATTTTTTAATAATTTATACTCTAGTTACAGTCGTTACTTTCATCCTTACCAAACGCAGGGTCCACCCTCAACAGTGCCCCACTCCATCACAGGGCCCACCAGTCCATCACACACAACCACTCATGCTCATACATCGAGGCAGTTGCATGTCTCTGCACTGTTGGGGAAACTGAAGTGCCCAGAGGAAACCCACACAAGCACAATAAAAACATGCAAATTCCACACAGAAACAACCTCGTCAAGACCAGGACTTGAACTCGGCGTCTTTTTGCTTTCAGCAGGAAGTGATAACCACCACACCACTGTGCTGACCTAGTTACTATTAATCTTGTGGAATGTCTGCAGTATAGTTTAGTTCCTGTTACACTTACTTCATAACAACTGTAAACAATTGTTTTCTTACCAGCATCCCTTTTGAAGGGAAGGATGATAAAGAACAACAACAACAACAAAAAAAAACCTCCCAGATTTTCATGCAACTGAATAAAGCTTGTACTCTTCTGTGCTCAAGACTCTTTTGTGGCAGGAAATGTACAGAATGTTCCTAAGCACTGAGACCCCAAAGTCATTTGTCAAATGTTCTAATCTCTCACAACAGAAAGCTTTGTATTATCACTAATTATACAATTTTCTTTTTAAACAACAAAGTTTTTAAAATCAGTTTATTATTGTCATCAGGATTCCATCAAACCAAGGTTTTTTGTCTGACTGATATTATGGAAATAATAACACCCTGGTCCTCATGTATTCATATAATGCTGTTATTATTTATATTCATCGTATGGAATTACTGAGAGAGCTGAGCTGTTGTGGAAAACTGATCAACACCCTGATTTTAGAAGTCAGCATTACTGTGATATGATATGAAATTAATGCCTGATTTCGATTTACTTTTATTGTCACTACTCAATTCTGTCATGTTTCAAAAATGACCTATATTTGTTCCTCCAAAATTTCACGATAACTGCAAAGCAGAAATAGATAAATTGTTACACGACATAAGAATGAGTTTTTATTGAAAGCTTTTTGATTTGTACAAGATTAAAAATTTATTACATGAATATATTATTGAAGAGACCTTTCAGTGTTAGGTTGCATCATGGAAAACGATTATGAAATATAATGACATGTAAGGCATCTTTAAGGTCATGTGTGATTTGGCTGTTCTATATTTCTATTGTGCTGTTGATAGACCGACAGTCAAATGGGCTGCATACCTTTGCTTATTATTACTCTGTCATGACCCGCTCTCAACACAACGCAATAATAGGTATATGCAGAGTGACTGTCTTAAAATAGACAACCAGATAAATAGAAAATGGCCTGGCGAGCTGTCCAGGGTGTACTCTGCCCTTTCCCAGAGTCGGCTGAGATGGGTGACAGCCTCCCCGTGACCCTGATTAGGATTGAGAAGTTTGGAAAATGGATGAATGAATGAATAAACTGAAAATCAGAATCATAAAATTTAATGAAAATGTAAATACTATGTGATTGAATGAAGGTAAACTAACCTGGAAATTAACTGCATTAGAGCATTACCAAGGTAGTTATTAACAAAGAAAATGCTGTACAATGTAGGATTATTAATAACATTCATAACATATTTCATTGTCTTACTACTCAGTGATTGATAAGGACAGGTAGTGTTGCCGAGAGGCCTGAATTTGATCATTAGTTGGCTTGGCGTACTGCTTGAATCAAACCACTTCACATGGGATTCCTCTTGGTTCTGTGGTTTCTTTCAATATCTTACAAACATGGTTGTATTATGGTAGTTAAGTGACCCAAGGCATGAATAAGTGAAATTCTGCAATGAGTGAAATTCTGCAATGAGACCATTGATGCCTTGCTGGAATCCCATAGAGGATGTATTCTATTTCCTGCCTATATATCTTTTTCTTTTGAGATACTGTAATCCTACCCAGTATAAAACACTGAAGAATTCATCAAACAACTATATTGCTTTTTTATGTGCTTAAATGATTTGCAATGATCTAGAATAAGTACCCCTTGCCTTTGTATATTCAGGTGAATATGTTGAATGAATGTTGTGCTTATACAACTAAATGAACAAATAATAGGTATGTGATAGCAGACAATTTTAAAAATGTTGTTACATATGATATCATTACACGGAGGTACTGCATTATATAGTTGGTTGAAATGAAGACCATAAAAATTCAAGAATAGTTAAAATACTGTATACAGAGGTAAGGTCGGTAAAGTTGGGCTTTTTACACCTGAGCCATAGTGGCTCATCAGGCCGGTGCTTATCCCTGGTTTCTGTAGCATGAAGCAACTAGAAGTACAACTACTCCTGGACGGGACGCTAGTCCATCGCAGGTTACCTTTCCAGTGTATTTTTACTGGTACCCAATTATACTGTTGGATGAACAGAGGCACACTTATGGTTAAGACCTTACCCAGGGGTCTTAGCACAGTGGGTGTCTAACTGGGATTTGAACACACGACCTCCCAATCGTGAGCACAGCACCCTAACCACTAAGCCACCGGCCCAACAAAATATACAGAAACCCTCTGAATGAACTATTAATTTATTTAATGACCTTTAAGTAAAGTCCTTCGGGCTTTCTACACCCGAGCCATAGTGGCTCATCAGGTCGGTGCTTAGCCCCGGTTTCCATAGCGTGAAGCGAGTAGGAGTACAACGTACAACTCCGCCTGGATGGGACACTAGTTCATCGCAGGTTACCTTCCCAGTATATTTTACTGGTACCCATTTATACTGCTGGGTGAACAGAGGCACACTTGTGGTTGAGACCTTGCCCAGCGGTCTTAGCACAGTGAGTGTTTCATTGGGATTTGAACACACAACCTCCTGATCATGAGCACAGCACCCTAACCACTACACCACTGGCCCCCACTTTAATGACCTTTAGTAAGAACTTTATTCTGGTGAGGGTTTCAGTAGTAATTGATTATGCTGAATTCTAAAGCAATGAGCTATTTTTTACCTGCTTAATTCGATTACTGTGATTTTAAACTACAATATACAATATACGTATAAATATTTTCCCACACAATTATTGAATTGTACGAAATAGACTGTCTTCCTCTTTTCCTTTCGGTTGTTCCTTTCAGGGGTCGGCACAGCGAATCATCTGCCTCCATCTTCATGGAAGTCATATTAATGATGTGCATGTTTGGCATAGGTTTTTACGTCGGATGACCTTCCTGACGCAACCCTTTTAGCAAGGGGCAGAAACACACTGATGGCGATGCAGCTACTTTTAGGTTCTTTTACATGTCTTTCACCACAGACAGTGAGAGACATGGCCGGCCTTTGATAACCCAGTTAGCTGCACTGGGGTGGGGGTGGGGGGCAGTGACAACCTTGTTGGAGAGTGGGACTTGAACCCCTAACCTTAGGATCAGTGATCCAGCACCTTTTACCACCAGGCCACCACTGCCCATGAAATAGACGGTAACAATATCAAAGCAGTTTTTTTTTTTAATAATCTTTATTTTTCTCAAAAAACAATGTATCTTCTGAAAAATATTATATATGGAAGATATTTTTTCTGTTTAGAATATACTGCGTTTGTATTGTTTTGCAAATGTATTACGTCTTACAATATAATGAATACAGGCTGATCCCATAAAATCTCACACATTTTGAATGTGAATAAAAAATATTAAAGATGATAAATTTTTATTTGCTTGCACTAAACTTAATTTTATACAGTTTTTATAAATCATGTTTTAAATATGGCATCATCTAAACGGTGGTTTACATAATGGTTGTACAGTACGTACACATTTGAAGGTAATTTCTGAAGGCTGCCATGACTTGATGGCTCATGCTGAGTGAAGCATCTCCTGCTGAATAGCAACCTGAAGGGCTGCAGGAGTTTTATTTCAATGCATATACCCAAGTGATTTAAGGTAGTCACACAGAAAAAATGAAAAGGGGTGGGGTCAGGGGAACAGGCCGGCCAGCCAGCATCACCACCAGAAACATTTCCCGCCAATGATCTTCAAACAATATCTGTTGTAACTCCATCTTACTAAAACCGCACATTGAGGCTTTTCAAGCTCAATTTGTTCAAATTAGGGTTGGGCTACCAACAGACCTCTCCTGCCTCACTTAGTTTTATGTGTGGCAAATAATTTTATTATCGTTAACCTTTTTTAATTTACCTTTGAAATGCTTGAGGGTTTTATTGGGTCGCCTGGTATAATTTGCAAGTACAGTATTGTACTTTATTTAGCCATATGCAGCAAGACGTTCCAGGGTTCAAGCCCTGCAAGGTAGTTTCTTTGTGGAGTTTCTCTTCATGCTTGGATTGGTTTTCTCATTTCTTCCCACAGTTTAAAGACACACATATGAGACAAACTGGATATTCTGAGTTGTCCCAGGTGTGAATGTGAGTGTGAATGGTTGTGTGCCTGTGAATGGTTGTGTGCCTGTGAATGGTCTGGCGATCGGTTCACCGGAAGAGCTCCAGCCTTCCCACGATCATATTAAAGATTATAAAAGTTGTTTGTTTGGGGGGGGATAAAATAAATAAAACCAGTTTCTGTTGAATTTAAGCACTTTACTAATTTATTGACACAGTAAACCTGGATGTTGCACAGCCTTCCACATCCATATATTCCCTCAGCAACAATAACCTCACATTAACAAAGACAAGGGTCAGCTTTATCTGATGGTACTATTGTAAGCTATTTTTCATGGGAAATATGAAACAGTGTCTGTTCTAGACTCACATGCATTGTGGACAGTGACACTGCTCACTGCTGACGTCTGATTAAAGATTGTTGCTTTGGAGAGATTGATATATCACTTTATAGTGTGTTACCGACTCACAGTACAGCAGCAGCACAGTAACGACATGCTCGGAGGCACGTTAATCTGTTTAGTACTAGAATGCAGAAACATTATGTAGAGTACAGACCCTGGATTTCTGGGTGATAATAACTAGCTTTCTAGGTTTAAAGTATCATTTTGATGTTGTTGTGTCAATTACTTGCAACATACTGAAATTTGTTTAATGGGGAATGTCATGCAAAAAAATAAAATAAAATAAAATTAATCTCATCCAAATTACCCGATAAGTACTGGGCAGGCTCGACTAAAACAAGCTCCGACCCCACCCCGAAAAAAAAAAAAAAAAAAGCATAGGTGATAGTCTTTTGGAAATTCAGAGAGGAAGAACTGACTGTTTATTAAACTGTACATGAAAACAATACAGAGGTTTTTCCGTGTTGTATTTTATAATATCCAATATATTTCTATATAAAAACATTCAACATGTTCAAAAGAAAAGTCTGAAGCATATTTTCACTACTTTTTTCTCGTTTTTAAAATTTTCTCAAATAACTACTTTTTGGTAATATTTTCACTTCTGGACCGATTCAGACGATCTGTTCTCTTTTCTAAACACGGACGCAGTTCGGTTTACAGTGTGTTCATTTAACATAAATTATAGTGCAGGTCGCTTTATCTCTAAGTCATTGTTTGCTAATTTTTTTTGCATAGTGTGCAGAACAAGTTCTTTTTAACTGTAATATATTTTAACAATATTGTATGTTAGTTAATGAGGTACATCTGCTTAAATCTAAAATGTCTTATTTTTCATTCATTTCTCTGAAAATAAATAATTCCCTGCACTTGTGTGCAGAACTGTTTTTTTTTCTTTTTAATTAAAGTAGACTTTTTAGAATGTCTAGTTCCTTAATGGTTTATTGTAAAACATTCATCAGGATAGTTTAAAATTCAATCTAAATCATTTGTTCATGCAAAAGGAGCCAAAGGGGGCCACCTGTTATAGAGAATATTGCAGTTTGTCCTTTTGTCTTTCATCAGTCTACTATACTTGAAGCTAAACCTCAGCTGACTTCCTTGCTGAAGCCCTGCCAAGCTGTGTGATAGTATTTCTGCACTAATGCATGAGGTTTGATCACGTTTAATGAATAAATGAATAATCGAGAGCTTTATTTAGACTTATCTTCCTGTTGATCTTATTCCTTCTCTCTCTCTCTCTCTCTCTCTCTCTCTCTCTCTCTCTCTCTCTCTCTTCTCTTCCACAATTACTCTCTCCTTATCACCCCCTGCATCTCCCCGCCTCTCCCACTGCATCTCTCTTCCTCTGACTCTCTCACCCCCCCTCTCTGTCTCACACTGGCTCTACCACTACTCCCTCAGATTAAAGAGGAATAGTCCATCTTTCAGCTCTTCTTTATTAAAAAGCCTCTATCTCCTCAGTGCTCATAATGGTTGTGTGTTTACTGTTGTGAGGTTTATGTACAAACACGGGATCTTTCCCACCAGGCTGAGGAACATAGGCTCAGAGGGCAGCGAGCATGCTGTGTTGCCAGGAAGTGGCGTGTTTATGATCATCATTTAACATGACTGAATGGGAAGATATAAAGGGATGCCTGCCACAAACGAAGTTGCTCGTGAATCAATATCCCCCTGCCAGAATTTTAGAAATGTGTAATGGCACGGTTGAAGAACTAACATGACTGACATGAATCAATAGAGACACTTTGAAACGACTTCTGTTGGAGACTTTGGATATTTCGAATTTTGTTGTATCATTCGGTTACAAATTCTTTTTGGTCACAGGATATAATAAACACCATTATGGAGCATCAACTGGGTGATTCGTGGGTAATATCTCTATCGTCATTTACCACAATCACTGTTGAATTATGCTTATTGATGCATACAAAACTGTTTATTTACAGTAAATAAGATATTATTATAGCTGATATTCCAATTTTTTTGTACAACATGAATTTTACAGGATTTAAATGCATTAACTAGAACTGTTCTTGGTAACTGTCTAAGTATGAGTGCATGATCTTTTCATTTATTTCCCTGCTCAGTATCTAATTCCATTCATACTGTAAAGTTTAAAATAAACAAATTGTTTTCCCTGTAGACGTTGTAGAGTTTAGTGAATCAGTTTTAATCATTATGCAGACTGAGCAGTCTGCTGTTTAATGGTTTGTTTTTTAAAGGGTCCAGAGTCCATTGTTTAATGCTACAACATAACATGGCAGATAAATCTAGAAGATAATAGTTAATGCTCTTCCGAAACTAATGTGCTATTTAAAATGAGTAAAAAAAAAATTCACATCACCAAACCACCATTTCATGCATAGCAAATTTCTCCACTATAAAGTCTACATTTGCTAGATCAGGTGTTCAAGCAATTTTAAACTACGGCATCCTTTATATGTAAAAATAGCACAAAATAAGCAAAAGACATCACCTGCCTAAGTTAAGATTTATTTTATGACATATTTAAACTAGTAAAATATTATGTTTTATCGATTTATTATGTCTACAGAGCCTTTTCCTCCCCCATCTCCATCAACAGAACATATTGGGTCCAAATTGATATTTATAGTCCTACAGTACTTGTTATTCAGTAGCTGCAGTTTGGATTAAAACCATTTATTTACCATCAAATAATCTAATATTTACAGTCATGTATAAAAGTATATCCAATGGAAATTGAGTTTTTCTGCATATTTGCACAATCAAACATTTCATCTTTAGTATAGTGCTTATAAATACTTTGATAAAGGTGAAGGTAATATACTCCAGTCGAATGGCACATAAAAAATGTGTAGTCAGTTTTATTATTTCAGTAAAAATAGACCAAATACATAGAAAAAGTTGAACCATACATTGATCACAACTTCAAATCCTTAACTTAAACTAAGAATCAGGTATTGTAATTTATGTGCCACCGATTGGAATCCAGTGTCTGTAACAGGTGTTGGAAAAAAAATCTTAATTCAGGCGGAGGCCGGAGGTGTTTAGTGCGCAGTGGCAAACTAAGACGGCGAAGCCGTCGTAGAGCTCAGAACTGCTGCGGGCTGACAGGCCCAAGGCACGCGGAGTGTGAGGAGGGTGTGGCAGGGGGTATAAAATTTTTCAAAATGGGAGCATTGAGCTGCATTCTCTTGGTATCTGAGGCCAAGAATTTGAGAATGTGTGATTGACTGCTAAGTCTAATGATGTATAAAAGATTTATATAGTATATAATGATATATAAAATTCCAATTCAAGCAATCACGTTGATAACATATGCACAAATGAGAAAAAAAGAGGTGTACATATCATCTACAACCAACCAGCAGGAGGGAGAAACAAAACCTCTCAGCCATTGGCTAAATTTGAATCACGTGCCAGTAATGTCGTGATGATGCATATGTATAATTTGCCGGAGCTGCTGCTAATTCAGTGCCGATTAAAAAATAAGCAGTAACTCTGCATGGGGGTGGATCAAACCTTGTCATACATAACTAATTTGCATAGTTTCAAGTTTCAGGTTTAATGTCACATAAAGACAACAATGGAACATCTCTACCACCAATGAAATTGTTTTTTACTCACAGGCATACATGGCTGGAATTCATATGTCCGATCTGACTCTTGTTTGATATATGTGAATGAAAGGCTGTATAATTTGTATTCGTGACAAGACATGCTGTCACAATGAAACACTAATCAGAAACCATACAGTATATGGACTTTCAAATGAGACTTTGACTTTGAATGACCTTGGAAAGTCAAACCCCAGCCACCTCATAGTTATTTCAAATGAGAGAATATATTTAGCTAATTTGGTCACATCCATGCACTAAAGCTGATATCATAAGAGGAGCACATGGTTAATATATATATATATTAATATATACAGACCATATAGGGTCTGTTTGCTACATTATCCATGCTGCATGGCAGAGGTACTTTGCACTTTGTGAGTGCCCTAGTTTCATATGCAACCACTATGACAGGACCTGCTTGTCTCAGTTCGGCCTCATCATCCATCGGCACACCGATAGCAGAGATGAAGATCCCTATTGAAGTATGCAAAGCAAAGCCATTCTTCTTCCTGGCATACAGTCATCAATTCTTGATGATCGGATATACTTATTGGCTTGCAATTTACAGATTTGAGCGATGGAAACTTAGAGATTAGTGAGGTCATACAATGCCTTAAAAGGTTATTTCGGCTGTATGTTTGCAGTCAGAGTCTTTTTGAAACAGACATCCCTCAATGTACATACTGTGCATTTTTTGGCATTCTGCCCTGTGCCAGTCTGTATTTTTTTTTCTAATTCCCAGTTTTCCTGCTGTTATCAGTTCTACCATTTTTATATACCTGATCTCTGTACAGTGAAGTTTGGTTCTACAATAAGTGACGATACTTTGAAGTTTATTACCTGCTATTGTTCAGAGTTCAGAGAATGTTGGGGCTTATAAATGTGGGAATAGAGGGATCAGAATACATTATTCCTGTCATTATTCCCATCGTGAAATCACATGCTTCAGTTAAAATATCATTTACTGACTTGACAGCGCAAGATTTTTATCAGTAGGGATATGTTTTTGCATTCATTCTGGGACTTTCATTCATTCATTCATTTATTTTCTGAAACGCATAATCCTAATTAGGATCGTGGGGAGGCTGGGGCCCATCTCAGTCGATTCTGGGCGAGGGCAGAGTAGACACCCTTGATGGCTCACCAGGTCATCGCAGAGCAGAAATACGCTGACTTCTGTACAGCCTAATCTTGACGAAAGTCAGCGATATTTCTTCTGCGTGCCTCTTACCATAGACCATGAGAGACATGGCCGGCCTTTGATAACCCAGTTAGCTGCACTGGGGGTCAGTGAAAACCTGTTTGATAGTGAGGCTTGAACCCCCAACCTTGTGATCAGTGATCGAGCACCTTTACCACCAGGCCACCACTGCCCATTCTGGGACTTCAGAAATATATTTCTCGTCAATAATCCCAAACAAGCACAGGCATGATTGTATGATGGCGAAAATATTTTTATGGTCTCTCACTGTAGATGATGTGTGCACCTCTTTTTTTTTTCCCCCTTCGTGCACAAGTTATCAACGTGATTGCCTGAATTGCGAAGTAATTTTTTTTAGTGTGTTTTTAATTATTATTTAAGCCCTATGATGCCATTCAAACGCCCTGCATCTTCTCTAGCTTCTGGTAAGGAGCCTAAGTGCTTTTATTCATGAATAAACATTATAACAGTCCAAAATTAAAAAGTTATTATTTAATAATTACTACATTTTACTACACTATTACTGTATTAATGAGTAAGAGTGTCTATGGAATGTGTTTAAGAAGCATATTTTCGTGCATGTAATATCATGCATAGGGTTTTAAAACCGTGTCAATAACTCGCGGATTTTCATGATCCGCTTGAAGGGCCGGAACCGAACCATCGTGAAAAACAGGAGCCTACTGTACTCGTTCAGCATACATCTTCAATGAGATGAGATTCATGTGATTTTCAAGTGTGTTGTATTGTCTCTCGATAAAGTATTTAAAAATTAAACCTCAAAATGAGGCTATTCTGAGTCTCGTGGAAAGACCCGACGACTCTTGTCTTTTTATTTCTGTTTATGGTGTTGATGTCTGCACAACTTGAGTGAGAAGAAGGTTGTTGTTTTTCTGCAAAATTTGTAGCAAAACAAAATCACAGTGCTTTAGAGATGAGAAAGTAAAGTTGAGTTTAGCCAAGTTAGCAGGTGACTTAAGTATAAAATACAGTATGTGCATGCTTACCGCTGCCGGCCATTTCTGGTATTACGTGTTTCCCCAAACCTATCCAGTGAATGGAGTGTCACGTGAGCTAAAACTGATAGCTAGAACATGAGTCAAACATTGTTGCCTAGAAACAATGCAGTTACAAGTCTCTTTATATGCTGGTCCCAGTCCAAACACAGAGTACATGAGGCAATCAGATTTCATGCACAGGAACAGAATATTGTAGACCATGCAGGAAGTTGGCAACAATGAACAAACAGGGTCATGCACAGAAAACACAGTCAGAACTACTAAAGCAGTGTAAATGCCATAGTGACACAGTTACAATACTTTGCAATGAGCAAGACAAGTCATTCTTTAAATAGAGCAGGTGATCTGTGCAATGTCACCCAGGTACACTTTGATTGAGAATGTGATTTGAGTGATGTGTCCAAAGTCACGTGACAGTGAATGGTGAAAGGAATGCAGGTAAAAGACAGAGACACTTGACATAGAGAACACAATGGACCCTGCATGCACTGGAAATATTTGATAATTTATGTACAACTGAGTGTAAAATGTTGCATACCCTGGTGAAATATTAATTGTAAAAATATTAATAAACGCAGAAAGGTGGCACAGTGGACGGCACTTTTGATTGATGGGCATTTCGGTGTGGAGTTTGCTTGTTCTCAATGTGATTGCATTGGCTTACTACAGTTTCCTCCCACAGTCCAAAAACATGCACTATAAGCTGATTTTTGGTTCTAAATTGCCCCAAAGTGTGAGAGTGAGCATGAATAGTTGTATGTGTTTTGACCCAGCAATCGCCTGTGTGGGAGCATCCTGAGACAAAGTTCAGTCTCCCCATGGCCGTAATTAGGATTAAGCAGCAATTCTGTAATCAACCTGGGGCAGTGGTGGCTTGGTGTTACGGTTCTGCATTACTGATCGCAAGATTGGGGATTCAAGCCCCACTATCAACGGGTTGTCACTGCTCACCCCCAGCGCAACTAACTGGGTTATCAAAAGCCGGCCATGTGTCCCACTGTCTATAGTGGGAGGCATGTAGAAGAGCCAATGCTGACTTACGTCAAGAGTAGGCTGCATAGCCGTCGGTATGTTTCTGCCCTGCGATGGCATGGCGAGCTGTCCAAGGTGTACTCTGCACCCGTGAGAGTCAACTGAGATGGGTGCCAGCCGCCACGCGACCCTAATTAGGATTAAGCGGCTCAGAAAATGAATGAATGTCTGTCTTCCTTTCGGCTTTTTCCCTTTTACTCCGGAGTCGCCACAGCGGATCATCTGATTCGCACGTTTGATTTGGCAGAGGTTTTTACGTCGGATGCCCTTCCTGTCACAACCCTTTTAGCAAGGGACAGAAACACGCTGACGACTTTGCAGCTACTCTTGATGAAAGTCAGCAATGGTTCTTTTACATGCATCTCACCAGAGACAGTGAGAGACATGGCCCGCCTTTGATAACCCAGTTAGCTGCACTGGGGGGGGGACAGTGACAACCTTGGGGAGCGTGGGACTCGAACCCCCAACCTTTGGATTAGCGATCCAGCACCCTATACCACTAGACCACCACTGCCCCCTCAGAAAATGAATGAATAAATGAATAAAATCATGTTGGTTAAAAAGCTTGTATAGGGATTCCTCACTTTCTGCTGTTAATTGGGACCGAGTTTTCCTCCCCGCGATCACTGAAATCCACAAAGTAGGATCACCCCCGCACCCTGACTAACATATACGTACATGTATATGTGTATATAATATCAATAAATACATATTCAATGCTATAGTGCTATACTATAGTGCTATACTATAGTGCTATACTATAGCTATGCTATAGTGAGTATATTGGCAGTAGGATGCTGAGGTTGGAACTACCAGGCAGAAGGCCTCGAGGAAGACCAAAGAAGAGATTTTTGGATGTGGTGAAGGAAGACATGAAGGTCGTTGGAGTCAGAAAAGAAGATGCGGAGGACAGGGTGAGGTGGAGGCGGATGATTTGCCGTGGCGACCCCTGAAGGGAGCAGCCGAAAGTAAAAGAAGAAGAAGAAGAAGAAGACATATTCAATGCTATAAATGCTTAAAATAACAATTAAACATTCAAAAATAATGCGTAATTTTATTTTTTTTGCATAATTGGCCTTGTTTTTGTGGCATTTTCCTTAAACTTTTCCCCTCTCCTTCTTTAATTTCCTTATTTTTTATTTCGATGAATACTTAAAAAAAAAAAACGCGATACACTGAAGCCGCATGAATTGAAGCGCGAAGTAGCGAGAGATCCCTGTATCTCCTTTTTTATAGTAGTGATTTGCATCTTTACAGCAAGACAATCAATACGCAGGCTCAGCAAGGACATTTCTGTTTGTGTTTCCCCCGGGCTTGCATACTACAGTTTCCTTCCACAGTTTAAAGACATGCATATTATTCTAATTGGCTAATATATAATTGGTCCTGAGATGGCCTGCAATGTTGTTCATGGTGTACAGATGCTCCAACATACCTGCGACCCTAGTAACACTGCAAGACAACAACCTGTTCGCACACTCTGTGTGCTTATTAATGTCTCACACTTCTTTTTTTTTTTTTATTAAGTGAACAGCTTTGGTATTCCTCAGTCGTGATATTCATGCTCTGTATTTTTCCATGTCTGACTACTCAAGTCACTGTTAACTCTTCTTGTGTCTGTTGTAATTCTGATTTCTGTTAAAGTAGTCTGGAATACAAGTCAGGCCTGATCTTCTTCTTTTCCTTTCGGCTCCTCCCTTCAGGGGTCGCCACAGCGAATCATCTGTGTCCATCTCACCCTATCCTCTGCATCTTCTTCTCTTACGCCAACTACCTTCATGTCTTCCTTCACCACATCCATAAATCTTCTCTTTGGTCTCCCTCCAGGCCTTCTGCTTGGCAAGTCAGGCCTGATATAACTACTTAACTTTTTAAAGAGTTCAAACCTTGCAGCTGTCTGGGGCCTTTTCATGTTCTTCTCATGCTTGCTTCAGTTTACTCTCAGTCTAACGGCATTGCAGTTTGGTCCACCGGCGATTCTAAATTGCTGTAGAGTATGAATGTGAATTTTCTTCTATATGTTTGCACTGGAACAGATTAATGATCTGCTTTGGTACCCCACCACCCATTGAAATTGAAAAGTTTGTGTGTGTGTGTGTGTGTGTGTGTGTGTGTGTGTGTGTGTGTGTGTGTGCGTGCTGTGGTATTTCCAGAATATTTTATGATAATTAGAATAAATAAGAATTAATATGATTCATTGATTAATTCAATTATTTGACAAACGACTTTATCCGACTGTGGTCATGGGAAGGCTGGAGCCTATATCAGCCATCTCTGGGTGAACCTTGTACAGATCACCTTTCCAATGCAGGGACAAAACACACACAACCATTCACACTCACAGTCACACCTAGGGGCAATGTGGGACAGCCAATTAGCCTAATGTGCATGTCTTTAAACCGTGCGTGCAGACTCCACACAGAAACGCCATCGCTGCATCCGGAACTCAAACCCAGAGTCATCTTACTGTGAGGCAGATGTGTTAAACACGACACCACTGTAGGACTCAATCAGGCAACCTAAATATAAAATCTATTCTTTTGGCCCTTCTTCTATTTGTACTAGTTCGAGTGGCATTTGGTCGAGAATCATGTTGTGATAGCAGCAAGCAAAGCCATTTGCGTAATACTTAACACAAAAGGAAAATTTGTGAAAGATGTAATAATTATTTTTGAAATTTTTATCCATTACCCACTTGGTTTCACAATCTTGTTAAAGCAGATAAAATTTAAAAAACACATTTTATTGGAATGACATGTTCATTAAAGGGGAATTACACCCAAACTTAAAAAAAAAAAAAAAAAATCCCTTTCCCAAAAGTCTGTTGGGTTTTTACACCCGAGCCTAGTGGCTCATCAGGCCGGTGCTTATCCCCGGTTTCCATAGCATGAAGCGATCAGGAGTTCATCTCCTCCTGGATGGGACGCTAGTCCATCACAGGTTACCTTCCCAGTATATTTTTACTGGTACCCATTTATACTGCTGGGTGAACAGAGGCACACTTGTGGTTGGGACCTTGCCCAGGGGTCTGAGCACAGTGAGGGTCTCGGTGGGATTTGAACTCACAACCTCCCGATTATGAGCGCATCACCCTAACCACGATGCCACCGGCCCCACTCCTTGCAAATATAGCACACAATAAAAATTCACAACTCGTATTACAGGGATTCCTCACGTTCCGCAGTTAATTGGGACCGAGATCCTCTTGCAACCGCCAATCCCCCCCCCCCCCCCCCCGACTGACGTATACGTACATGTATATAAATATCAATAAATACATATTCAACGCTATAAATGCTTGTAATAATAATTAAACATTCAAAAATAATGCATAAGATGTAAGTAAAATATAAATACACACACATACAGATGCACATGCACGCACTCAAATGCGCACCGCACATAAAAATGTAAGTAGTTTTGACGGGGTTTTTGGGTTGTTTTTTTGTTTTTGTTTGTTTGGGTTTTTTGCATAATTGGCCTTGTTTTGTGGAATTTTCCTTAACTTTCCCCTGAATTATTATTTAATTTCCTTATTTCTTAATGTGGTGAATATTTAAAAAAACAAAAAAAATGCGATGCATTCAAGCCACATAAATTTATGCGCGAAGTAGAGTAGCGAGGGATCCCTGCACAGCCTTCTTCATGGGACAAAGGGTAATAAATCCATGCATGAGGTGTCATTGCTTTGTAAAAATGAGTGGGAGTGAAACAATTACGACTGAAGTGTCATTAAACGTAGCGGAAAATATGCCATGTGTTTGTGTATACAAGCAGATGTTTCGATGGTGTATGTAAATATAATGTAGTGGTATGTTCCTTACTTTATTGTATTCAGAAATGTTCTGGTTTATATCTGATTTGTTAGCTCCCACCCTGCATACATTTATTGTTGCTGATATCTTGCCTTTTTGGAACTGACACATCTGCATCCTGTTCTCATGAATTCACTCTCTCATGAGAGTGAAAACCACATTATGACCTTTTCAAATAAACTACAAACAATCAAACATATTTTACCAGATCGCAACTTATGTAAGTAAAAATCACCTGCTGATGAAAATAAAAGATTTCCTGTGTCACAGGACAGTTTGGAAAGTTTCCCTTTGAGAATTGAATTGGGTACCCTGGATTGACGGTCAGCATTTAATTGAGTTTTCAGAAATATTATTGTCTGTTCATTGAATATTAGCTATTTTTTGCATCTGTGATTCATGAAGAGTTTCTTTCTCAGGCTTTTCTTAATGAAGGTGGATTCACAAAAAGATGAGACTGAACTCGTTCTTGCAATCTATATTTAAAGACATTTGTTAATCTCCACGTTTCATTTAATGCCTTTTCTCCTCCATTGTTCATTTGAACTTACATTGCTCAGAAGATAATATGAACAATCGTATATAAACAGAGGCCTTGATTAACCTCCACATAGCATTACATTGTTCCAACACTGCACTTACAGCAACAGATACAACAGAACACTAAGTATAACAGCACTTCGAGCAACATTGCTTTTTATCTTTGGCAGTGTACAGTGGTCAAAATGCTAATTACAACACAACAATAACGGAAAGACAAAAAATATGTATTTGAAAAGGGGGGGGGGGGGTTGAATGTATGCCGTGTATTGTGTATTATCACATAATATATTCCAGCTGCCAACATGAGACCATTTTGCTTTATTCTTTCTTACTCATGGATCTGTTCCTCTCACAGACAGCAAAAAGAATGAAGCTCACATGTATCAGTGTATAATGTAATGCTCACATGTATGTTGGGGCTTATAATCTGTGCACCAGCTCCGTCAATCAGTGAAAAAAAATGAAAAATTCAATTCTAAGGGAATTATACAGAAAGAGTGAAACTGTATGCAATTTGTATTTATTTAGATTTCTAAACAGTTACAGAGAAATAAATAGTGCACAGTGGAGCAGCTGTGTCCTAGACCTTGCGGTATCATTCTTGTGCCCCCCCCCCAATGGGATTCTGCCATTTCTGCTTCATATTATTTGAGCCCAGGATAAACTACGTACGGTAGTCCCACTGTCCTTTTTTTAAATAACCCACTGATTGTTAACAATTAATTTAATTTGCTAAATTTAAATTGGGTTGCACCCCCCACCCTTGCATTTATTATATAAAATTGTTTCACTACAAACCATTAATAAATATAAATAAGAATGTTTTAATCCAAAGTGATGTTACCAAGATTACTTACATCTTCATGCTAATATGATTTAATTCATCCAAGGGTTAAATCAAGCTAATTGATTATCAAAAAGATTTCAAAATAAAAGATATTATAGAGGGGCAGTGGTGGTCTAGTGGTATAAGGCGCTGGATCGCTGATCCTAAGGTTGGGGGTTCGAGTCCCACTCTCCACAAGGTTGTCACTGTCCCCGCCCAGTGCAGCTAACTGGGTTATCAAAGGCCGGCCATGTCTCTCACTGTCTATGGTGTGAGGCATGTAAAAGAACCATTGTTGACTTTCGACAAGAGTACGCTGCAAAGCCGTCAGCGTGTTTCCGCCCTGCGATGGCCTGGCGAGCTGTCCAGGGTGTACTCTGCCCTTGCCCAGAGTTGGCTGAGATGGGCGCCAGCCTCCCCGCGACCCTAATTAGGATGAAGCGGTTACAGAAAATGAACTGAATGAAGATATTATATGCAATTATTAAAATATCTACAAGACGTTATTTCTGATCAAAAGGCGATACTTCCTTCTGAAGACAAGGGTGTTCTTACTTTCTCCACAGAAGACTATTACACCCATTAATATGTCACAAAATTTTTGGTAATTTTATTTGAGCTTTTGTTCTAGTATATCTGCTTTATCTCTCGGCACTATATCAAAGAAGGTGAAACAAAAGAGGGTGTGTTTGTTCAAATACATAAAAAAATTAATTTTCCATTGAATTTTCCCAGTCCCTTTGCATGACTCTCAGTTCCAGTCACACTTACACTTACACAACAATGTATTGTATTACAGCACTTTGGGGCATGCTAACAGAATATTTTTCAGCCTTATCTTCATGAGGACTTCTATAATTAAACAGTAACTTGTATAAAAAGTCATTGACATTTTGACTGACTTGAGCTGAGGTCATGACACACGGTTTGCTTGAACACTTTGTCTTTTGATAAGATAGTCATAATAAGCAATTATCAAATGAGGTAAAGTATGATGAAGAGAATTATTCAGTAATGAGGTTGTTATTCTGTTTTATTATTCGTTAAAAATGTTCAAAGTAGACAGTCACATTAATAAATTGTCAGTCATGAAATAATCATTTAACGCATCCTACTGTATAACAACAAGAATTATTTGACAGCTTACTACCAAACAAAAAACAAGAAAATTCCTGTCATGATTAATGATAATAAATAGTAATGTAATAATAATAATAATAATAATAATAATAATAATAATAATTACTATTTGCCACACTAACTCTTCCAACCTTTTTTATCTGCAGATAGTCCTCGCTGATGGGGCCAAAGAAAATAAATCAGAACGCTGTGATCGGTGAAAGAAGAGAAAGATTTCTTGCTGTGAAGTCCAGCTGTTACTCAATGCTCTAGGAACACACCCTTCTTTTAATACCACATTTGAGCGAATCTCTTTTGTTCAATGATTATTCAAGTTTTTACTGTTTCATACTGTTGTGGCTGGATGTTACAGAATAACTCTTTAGTTAACTGTGGTCTCCTTTCAAATATCTTTGTAATAAAGGCTTGAAGGCCAGCCATGAGGTGTAGTAGAGACTTGAAACCCTATCCTCACCATGCTTAAGCGCGAGATTTGTGTTTGTTTCACAGTCTCAAGGTGAAGAGCTCTGATAACAGACATTGGAGATGTATCACAGAATACATTGTAGAATGGTTGATTTGGATTGTGATGTTTTTTTATACCAAAATATGACTTGATTTGGGACCAAGGCAAACACAATTATTTCTTGATTATGATATCAAGCCTCATAAAAAGTGAAGAGATGTGTAACATCTCAGCTTCCTGTAATGTTGATTCCAACATCGATCATTTATTTCAGCCAGTGCTATACATTGTTGTGATAATTTTTGGCTTTCCTACAAATTGTATGGCTTTTTGGGCGGCCTACTTGCAGGTGAAGCAGAAAAATGAGCTGGGTATCTATTTGATCAACCTGTCTGTGGCTGACCTCCTTTACATAGCTACATTGCCACTTTGGATTGATTATTTCCTCCAGCATGATAACTGGATCCATGGCTCAGGGGCTTGCAAGCTCTTTGGCTTCATCTTTTATACCAACATATATGTCAGCATTGCTTTCCTCTGCTGTATTTCTGTGGATCGTTATTTGGCAGTGGCCCATCCGCTCAAGTTTGCCAGGGTGCGACGGGTCAAGACAGCCATCTTGGTCAGTGCTTTTGTCTGGATTATAGAAGTTGTGGCCAACTCAGCACCCCTCTTTTATGATGAACTTTTTGCAGCTCGTTTCAACCGTACCTTCTGCTTTGAAAAATATCCGATGCAGGACTGGGTTGCAGGCATGAACCTCTATCGCATCTTCCTGGGATTCTTGACTCCCTGGTGCTCTATGTTAGCAGCATACAAAGGAATATTGAAGGCAGTGCGGAGCAATGTTTCCACTGAGCGGCAAGAGAAAGCAAAGATCAAAAGGTTAGCGCTTAGCCTCATCCTTATAGTACTTCTTTGCTTTGGACCATATCATGTGTTTCTACTGTGGCGCAGTGTGCTCTTTCTCAGCAACCCCTGTGACTGTGGGGTGGAGGAGAACTTATTTACTGCCTACCATGTGGCCCTCGCTCTCACCAGCCTCAATTGTGTAGCGGACCCAATCCTATACTGCTTTGTGAATGAAGGGGCCCGCAGTGATGTGAGCCGTGCCCTGGCAACTCTGATGACTGCTTTTCACCGAGGACAAACCACAGACATGCTAATAGGGAGCTCTATTACTGTAGAAACACCCCTGGCCAGAAAGAAACAAGATTTCTACGGAGAAGTCAAAGCTAATTCCTATAAAATTGAAATTACATCACTGAGAGAGGAGTGTTTTCAAATGACTATACTTGGTGTTAAAAAGTGAAGCAATGCAGTATGTATTTAGGTTCGCATACTTTACTGTATATGATAAGATCTTCAGGGACACGAAGCGTCAAGTTTCTTCTCAGATGATGTCACAATGTTACCGTTTAAATAAATTGTTAATGTAAAACCAAGTTTCGTGAATGTTATACCAGATTAATTTTAAAATATACGTACATCTAAGATTAGAAACCGGAGTGCCATAAAGATATGAATTCTTATGTTTTACCAATTTACTGTCTTGGGGCACAATACTGTAATTTGAATATTTTAGTGATACATGTACACTATAGAGCAATATTTAAATTATTTTTTATGTTCAAATGTCACCCGTCACAGCAAAGTGTGTCAGAAACTGTCAGAAATCTGAAACAATTAAATACTTTGCAGAACTTTGAATGTGGCTTTCTCTAAAGTTGCATGCTGAAAAGGCTCAAAATTCTGGGAATGTTTTTGTTTAAAAAATAGACAATTATGTTCAAAAAATTTGTATAATTTTCAAGTTTATCTGTCGGCTACAAAATCAATAACCTAATTAATTATTAATTTCCAACTTCCGTGATGGGTCACTAATCAACATCAATTAAATTTGCAATTTTTTCAAGTTATTGTGGTCTTAAAGTGATATAGTGATGAGTACATCTGCCTCACAATACGAAACTCCAGGGTTCAAGTCCCATGCCTGGTGAGGATGCCTCTATAAGGAGTCTGCATTTTGATTGCCCCATGCTTGCATGGGTTTGAATGTGTTGGCATTGCAATTAGCATAGAGTGTACCCCACCTTTGCCCAGTGTCTGCTACCGAATATACAGGCTCTAGCCTTTCTGCCACAATAATAAAAGGTAAAGGGGTTTGGAAAATGATGTAATTTATTTAAAATTTAAAAATACTAATTTAATACTCAGTAGAGTTCAATGGCTCAATATGTCAACTGAGTCATGTATCTCTGCTGTAGTAAATCTTGTAATATGAATTTTCATTTTGAATACAAATGGTATTTATATAAATAATAAGTAAATTTAAGCATACATCACTTGTAAATGCTTTCAAACAAAATTCCATCTTTTCGTAATATCTGTCTTGGAGGTTTTCAGAGATTTTTAACAGTAAAATGAATGACGTAAAAACGTTTTCTCTAAATATATTTTCTGAATATGACCATGAGCACTACACATTATGCATTAGCTGTGTATTATTCATATTTAATGATGTTTTATTTATTTCAGATAAAAATATATTGACAATAATATTTTTAGTTTTAAACCCTCTGCCAAATTAAATGTGCGAATTAGATGATTCACTGTGGTGACTCCCGAGAAAGGGAAAAAGCCGAAAGGAAAAGAAGAAGAAGAAGAAGAATGAACAATACCATTGCGATGCTGAACTGATTTTTCAATTCTGATCAAAGTTTTGAATGTCGAGCTGTGTTGTGTTTTTTAAGTGTTTGGGATTTGGACCAACTGTTATAGGAAGTGTAAATCATCCAATAACTAAAGCACCTGCGGAAATCAAGACATTATACAGTATTACCAAGGGTGGTATGTGTTTGATATTTAATATTAATCTAGATGTAATGTAGATGTTAAAATACATCTCTCATTCATTTGCCTATTGTATATCCGTATTCAGTTACCCGTATACATCTAGAATCAAAATATATCTAAATAACACACGTTCAGATACTTTCTTGAAATTTTCCACCAGAAAATCATGAAGGTCTTTGATTGCTCAAAGGTTTGCAAGTGAAACCAGAATAACAAAATAAATTATGTTTTTTTTATTATTACTTTATAGCTTGGTTTTGGCTTGTGCTCATATACAAAAGGACAAATAAGAGAGATGGTACCATAAAGCAATGTCTTTGTGTTCTTTTTTTCATATGTAAATGGTGACATTTCAGAATCCCCAGATTTGAATGAACATCTACATATATATAATACAACAGGAAATATATTAAAAGGTAGTGGTGGCTCAGTGGTTGAGACTCTGGGTTACTAACCTGGAGGTTGGTGGTTCAAGCACTACTAGTACCAATCTGCCACTATTGGGACCTTGAGCAAAGTTCTTAACACATATATATATATATATATATATATATATATATATATATATATATATATATATATATATATACGCACTGTGTATATATAGAGGATTTTCTGAGTAGATCCTTCCGTAGGAGAGTGCTCAATACTTTTTGGTAGCGCAAATAACAAAAATAAAAGGACAGGACAAAGACTTTCTATTGAAACTCCATTTATTACTACAGATCTGTTTCGAGGGGTGGTGAAACCATCCTCTCTCTTCAGGTGATTATAGAAGAATCTATACTGTGTATATATATATATATATATATATATATATATATATATATATATATATATATATACTGTATGTTTGTGTATATATATATATAAAATATACTGTATATATATATATATATACTGTATGTGTATATATATTTATATAGATATATATATATAGATATATATATTGAGCAGACATGGTCTAGTGGTATACGTGGGTACAAGTCCCACTCTCCACAAGGTTGTCACTGCCCCCCCAAACTGGGTTATCAAAGGCGGGCCATGAAAAGACGATATATAGTCGGCCCCCAACTTACGAAATCAATCGTTCCAGAGCGCTGTTCGTATGGTGGGGATTTCGTAAGTAGGGGTCACATCTTACATGTTAAACGCCTAATTTGTTCTAAGGCTCCAGTCTTTGGACTGGATAAACCCCGTAAACCCTTTAAAAATGATAAAAGTACACCAATCTTGGATGAAATATGTGTTAAAAGTAAAAGAAAGTTATTTATTAAACCATTTAAACATTTTATTAACATATTAAACCATTATTAAACATTTTTTATTAACACACACCCCTCTCTCTCTCTCTCTCTCTCTCTCTCTCTCTCTCTATCGCTCTCTCGCGCACCACGCCCACAAGATGTGGAATTCAAAAGCGCATTCCCTGCTTGACAAACTCAACTTTAATTTGATTCCTTGAGGGATCGGAATTCCAGATGCACCCACATTTATTAAACATTTACTGAATTAAACAACTTAAAAAACCAAACTAAAAACTAAAGCGCGAAGCTTCCTTCTGTCTCTATCTGGGAGGCCAGCGGGGCGGGATGTCGAGAGACAGCCAATAAGAGAGCAACTCGCGCGTCGTGTGAAATTTTGATTAATGCGTTTGAATTTGGAATTTCTTTTCGTAAGAGGGTGTTGTTTTGTATCCCCCTCAAGGAATCAAATCGCGCACGAGAGAGATAGAGAGAGAGAGAGAGAGAGAGGTGTGTGTATGTGTGTGTGTGTGTGTGTGTGTGTGTGTGTTAATGAAAATGTTTAATAATGGTTTAATTAATAAATATGTTAAGAAAATAGTTTAATATGTTAATAAAATGTTTAAATGGTTTAATAAATAATTTTCTTTTACTTTTAACACATATTTCATCCAAAATTAGTGTACTTTTATCATTTTTAAAGGGTTCATGGGGTTTATCCAGTCCAAAGACTGGAGCCTTGGAATGAATTAGGCCTTTAACATATAAAATGTGACCCCTACTTACGAAACCCCAGCGTTATGAAGATGGCTCTGGAACTGATTAATTTTGTAAGGTGGAGGCCGACTGTGTGTATGTATATATATATATATATATATATATATATATATATATATATATATATATATATATATATTTCTGTGTATATATGTGTGTATAAGTGTATGTATATATATATATATATATATATATATATATATTTCTATGTGTGTATATGTGTGTATAAGTGTATATATATATATATATATACACTCGGCGAGGGCAGAGTACACCCTGGACAGCTCGCCAGGCCATCGCAGGGCGGAAACACGCTGACGGCTTTGCAGCCTACTCTTGTCGAAAGTCAGCAATGGTTCTTTTACATGCCTCACACCATAGACAGTGAGAGACATGGCCGGCCTTTGATAACCCAGTTAGCTGCACTGGAGGGGGACAGTGACAACCTTGTGGAGAGTGGGACTCGAGCCCTCAATCTTTGGATCAGCGATCCAGCGCCCTATACCACTGAACCACCACTGCCCGAATTTGTTATTTATGTGAGGTTTTCTTTCATGGAAAGGAATAGAAATAAATATTTTTCTGACCAAATGAATTCTATTTAATAATATGAACAGGTCAAGAGCTTTGATTAATGTTCTCAAAATGTGGTCTCAGTGACTATGACATGTGTAAGGTTGTGGTGCCTGATGGGATGGTTGGTTTATTTATTTATTTCTAAGTACAGAATGTGACATTTTTGAGATCTCCACCAAAACCCAAGAGAATACAAACATGAAGGACATAAAATTTAATCAGGAAATTCTACTTTCTTTGCATTTGATCTTATTGTTCTCTGGAGGAATCTAATGAGTTCTCTGTGGGTGTTTTATATTTGGTCTGATTATATTGGTGAGAATAATTTGGAATTGTTGAGGTTCAACAGACTAAAGTATATACTGTATAAAATATATTAATCTTCTTCTTTTCCTTTCGGCGGTTCCCTTCAGGGGTCGCCACAGCGAATCATCTGCCTCCATTTCAACCTATCCTCTGCATCTTCTTCTCTTACACCAACTACTTTCATGTCCTGCTTCACCACATCCATAAATCTCCTCTTTGGTCTTCCTCTAGGCCCTCTGCCGGGTAGTTCCAACCTCAGCATCCTACTACCAATATACTCACTATCCCTTCTCTGTACATGTCCAAACCATCTCAATAAAGATGATAATTTAAAAACTGCGAATAATGGTTATATCAGAAACAAATCATTCAATCATTCATTCATTTTCTGAACTGCTTAATCCTAACTAGAGTCGTGGTTCATCTCAACCAACTCTGGGCGAGTGCAGGGTACACCCTGGACAGTTCACCAGACCATCACTGGGTCTCTCTGCTAAATGTTATTATATTAGTATTCAGAGTTTAATCGTGTAAACTGGTGGCATTGTGCCATCGTGGTAAGTACATCTGCTTTACTGCAAGCAGATCCTGGGTTTGAGTCCCTGGCTTGGAAAGGACATTTCTGTCTGGAGTTTGCAAACTCTCTTCAGGTTTTTGGGGTTTCCTCTGGGTACTTTGGTTTCCTCGTACAATCCAAAGGCATTCACTTCATTCAAATTGCCCCTAAGTCAGTGCTTCTCAATTATTTTCTGTCGCGACCCCCTTGGAAGAGGAAAACACTCCCCCCCCCCCATATAAATAGTGTTATTTGTCTCAAAATTGTTATAAATAATCATCTGCATAACACTGTATCCTTATTAACATAATAAATCATTATTATCATTATGGAATACAAAAAAATGAAGAAATATAAATCAACTTCCAAGAAAGAATAACTTTATTAACAATTTTTTAGTCTTTAAACAAAAAGATTTAAAGTACATCAATTTGCCTGAAATCAAAAAAGAATTCTTACTTAAACTGTAAACTGTTTTTGACCACCAATTTGAACCATTTGATACTGAAAAATAAAATAAAATAAAATCAATAAATAATAATAAATTCAAATTGATCAGCAATATTAACTCAGGAGCACAATATATAAAACACTTTAACCTACAATACAAAAATGAATAAAACAGTTATTATTATTATTATTATTATTATTATTATCATCATCATCAAAATGATTAAGTCCAGATTAATGGTACAATGAGCACATTTCGCAGTGCACAGCTTTTCGAAGCCGGATTTAAAGCTCGATACTGAACTCTCAGCTCCTGCTCAATGCTGAACTGGGACCTGCATATAGGCGAATGTGACAAGGGATGTGGTTGAATTTCCAAAGTTCCTAATTCTTTTTTAGAAATAATCTCAGAGTGCCCAGACGAGGCCTCACGAAAGATGAGGATATTTGGAACAGAATGGGCAAAGCTTAGCCCCTCCCATAAAAAAACTTTAACATAACTTTAACTTTAAACATAATCTGAGTTTATTCATTCATACATTTTCTGACACATTCTGACACAAAATCATAATTATAGTCATAGAGAGGCTGGTGCACATCTCAGCTGACTTTGGGCGAGGGCAGAGTCCACTCTGGACAGCTTACCGTTCCATCAAAAGCAGAAACATGCTGAGGGAAATCCGATGACCGACTGTTTATGAACAACGGCGGTGGTTCTTTTACATGCTTTTCACCACAGACAGTAGGAGACATATCTGGCCTTTGATAATCCAGTTAGTTACACTGGGGGAGACAGCAGTTACAACCTGGTGATAGTGGGGCTTGAACCCCCGACCTTCGAATCAGTAAACCAACACCAACTGAGCCATCACTGCAACATAATCCGGCTTTTTTCCTCCAAATTATATATGCGACTTAGGATTCACTTAAATTGCTGAGAAGAACATCAAGGTTTTAAGCCTGACTATCCACAAAATGTCAACTAAAAAGTGTGTCAACCATTTAATCGGATTTTAATAAACAGAAACATAAACAATAGTTCAAGTCTATATTTGTACTGGTATCTTATCCATGACGCTCCTGCTCTGTGCCCTGGCTTTCTAAGGTCGGTCCTGAATAAACTGTGCCACTGAACTAGAAAGTTTTAGATTTTTTAAAGTTTTAGTTTTAATTTACATTGTTTTTTATGGTGCAAATCATGCAAATGATATGCACTCTATTTACAATGGCATGTTCATAAAATAATATTTACTGTAAACAAACCACTATAATAAGCCAGCAAGTGAACATAACTTAAATATGGGCAGATATTTACTATTTCTTAATATGAGATTAATATGATTCAAATATGAAATTACGTATATGGCTGTTGATAAATACTCACGTTGATTTTAAGCTTGTATAAGTTTAGAAATTTGCAAATTTTTTGATTAAACATTGTGTTTAATGTACTTTTAGGAGGAATGAACATAAGTCTGGAGTCAGAATATAATTTTCAAAAATAGGGATGCTTTCAGACATAGAGATCTTGTGCCTGAGAGACTCGTACCATGAGCGTAAATTAACACAAAAGTGTAGCTAATGCACTGATAACAAACATCTGGTTGGTGGTCAGTCTGTTGTGTCTGTCGATGGAGTGTAATTCAGGTACCAAATGTTCTCCAGTCAATAAGTCATTTATCTTTTCATTCATTTTCTAAACTGCTTAATCCTAATTAGTGTCGCGGGGAGGCTGGCGCCAATGTCAGCTAACTCTGGTCGAGGGTGGGGTACACCCATGCCAGGTCATCTAGGGCCAATGCTCATCCAGTCAATAACACTTTGCTGATATGGTGACCTTTTAAATTGCCTGCAGCATCAGGGTACAGTAGGTGTACCTTTTAAATGCAGTGTTCTATACATATGTGAGTCACAAAACATTTTCCAGACTGTACAAGACAGTTTGACTTTTTTAAACTCAAAATGCAAAGAATAAAATATCATTTGCCTTCCACATATGATCCACTTCCTCCTGCAGAAATATTTGACATTGCCTTAAAGAAAACATCTGTAGATATGAATATAGTTATGACAGAAAAGCAGAGTTTTAGAGAGGTGGACTTGGAAGATGCTGCATGGTGTGCTTTCCCACAGCGCCAAACTTGGGAAAATAAACAGTGTGGTGTAAGAGAATCCCAGCTGCATGTTGCAGTAGAGTAATGTCTCTCCATGTCTGATATTTTACCAACATTCCTAAGTGTATCTGATCTTCTGCATTGACATCTATCTGGTTTTATTCATAATAAATAAAGCTAATGAGTGTATTGACATCATACTCATATTCATGTTTCCTCTCATGTAGTACTTAGGATGTAGTAAGGTTGTAGAATTAACACAATGAAAGATGTTTTAATGTTTATCAAATCGAGAATTTAATAAAGGTGTATAACAATAATACAGTAATATTTTCAGTGTTACAAAACTCTGTGTGGAGACCCCTATTGTTTAAAAAAGGACATTGCATGAATGTATCTGTGTGTGTGGGGGGGGGGGGGGGATACTTCACGGCTCATATAAAAACAAATAATTCAGGAGAAAAATAACAAAAATATTAATACTTTTTTCTCAAAACACACAATATAATTATTACTAAACCGTATTTATTTGAAAATCATACAAAGCAAATAACTAATATTTAACATTTATATCCTTCCCTCGATTGGTTGGCTCACTGAGTGTTTCCGGGTCAAAGTTCGTTGTGTAAGACCACGTGCTTCTCATGCAACAATGTTGTTCCGTTCATGTGAAATGGACTGAAGTTGTTTACCATTGATTATATCTTTCCTCTTCTGCTGTAATATTCTGTCAGTATGTCGCATACATTTTCTTCGCCTAGTTCCCAGGAAGAGGATAATAGAGGTGAGGTCTTTTTAACTGTGTGTAACACTTTGTTTATCTTTATTAAAGTTATTTGTTATTTAATATCAGCGATGAAATGTTGAGGTTCTCTTTGGTTGTAACGAGATGGATAGGATCAGGAATGAGTACATCAGAGGGACAGCACATATAAGATGTGGGACAGCACATGTAAGATGTGGGACAGCACATGTAAGATGTTTAGGAGACAAAGTCAGAGAGGCTAGATTCAGATGGTTTGGACATGTACAGAGGAGGGGTAGTGAATATATTGGTAGTAGGATGCTGAGGTAGGAACTACCAGGCAGAAGGCCCAGAGGAAGACCAAAGAAAAGATTTATGGATGTGGTGAAGGAGGACATGAAGGTAGTTGGTGTAAGAGAAGAAGATGCAGAAGATCGGGTGAGATGGAGGCAGATGATTCGCTGTAGCGGCCCCTGAAGGGAACATCTGAAAGGAAAAGATTTGTTATTTAATATCATTGCATTTTAATCTGTAGTCTGGTCGGGGTAGGAGTTGTTGGTTGGCAGTGATGTTCATACATTTCTTTGCAGGTTTTAGATATAAATGTCCTGCAGACTTTTTGCCTCTTCAGTCCAGCTGTCGTGAGAAGTGTGTGTTAAACATAGGAGCAAACACTGAGCTCTGGCTCATTAAAGCTCCAACTGGCTTCAACCCCAGCAGGTGAGGAAAACGCACATCATTCTTTAAACCACAGCAATATAACTTTTTTCCTTGAATGTCATTTATATCAGATATGGACAAACATACGTCACAGCAATTTTTAATGCAAGATCCAAATTTCATATGTATTTAAGCAAACCATGAAATACAGAAACTGGGCCACGTATAAAAAACCCACTTTAATATGTTGGGTTTTTGGGTCTATTTAATCTTTCACCAGTTCACTGATTCAGTGGATGAAGCTGACAGTGTTTGAGAGCCACAGGTTTTTCTCTGCCTGATTAGGCCTGTCATAATATCTGATCTGCAATTGATCAGATGTTCTCATCTAAATTTAGTTACTTGGTGTTTGGTAATAAAGTTTACTTCAACATTAGATGTCGTACATACATTCATGAGTATTATTTCAGACATGCAATGGGATGAAAAATCATGATTTTAGTATTTTAGTTATCATACAGTCAACATCTATTTGGAAGACGAGGACAAACCTTAGGACTTGGTCAACAATTTAAAAATTATACATGTGTTTTGTTATTAAGTATGACTAGGAACAATTAGAATGATGAGGCACAATATAAAGACAATGTCCAAAACAGATGTACATTTAATAAGTTACGTCATGTCGTGGTGGTAAAATGTATTGTTGTCTCAGAACGCAGATGATTTACCTTGTTTCTCTGTACATACAACAAGATGGTTAGCTTGAACTTTCTGTTTCTTGGTAAAAGTCTTGACCGTGGCTCCAAGAATGAAAACACAAATATTACAGGAACCGATAATAAATATAACAGTCTAGGCTAAAAATTAGTTGGAAGTTGGAAGACCACATGTCTCTTCTCTTGTGCTGGATCAATTTTCTGACATTTCTCACATTTCCACAGCTGTAAATGTTCATTTTTCAGCACTAAGACACACAAGGTGGTGATTCCGATGGTTAGGCATCACAACAGTTAGACTACATGCCTACACGTGCTCCTGTAGTGAGGAACATCAGTGAACTTGACACATTTGTTGTGGAGGAATGTAAAAACACAAGCCTTAGTCAGTTAGCTTATTTATTATAAGCAGAAGACTGCAATTGTTGTTACACACTGCTGAAAGTGTAGCTCAAACATCCTGATTGAATATTAATAAAATTTTATTTAATGCTCTTCGTCCATTGAGAATAAATAAATTAATTAATCAATGAAAGAAATGTAACAGGAGCAAAAAGGTGTAGGCTTTACCATTCGCTTAATATGCATATGCTTTGTATAATTATATCAGTAAAATTACAGAAAATAAATATACATTATTCAGGCTGATATTCCACCCAGTGATCTTAAGGTCCCAGTCATCGCCACAGCGAATCATCTGATTGGCATGTTTGATTTGGCATTATCCATCAAAATTTAACTTTTATGTCCAGATAGGATCCACTGATTTTTATTTCCATTAAATTGCACTCATTAATACAGATTAAAACGATAAGTACATCAAATGTCTTCATCTTTTTGATGTTGCATTTATGTTTTTTTTTCTGTGTACTATATTTAATGTCAGTAAAGCAACTTTTAATTTTTTTCCCAGTTATGTTCAATATCGTACCTTGGTGCTTATGCAAACATTTTTACCTATTTAAAGCTAGGTATCTGTAAAGCAAGCTTGTGTGCTTTCCAGGATGGATATTTAATTTTATTATTCCTTTTTTTTTTTTTTTTTTTTTTAATTACTTTTCCAAGAGGGTGCATTTAGTGATCATTTGTTTTACCAACCAGTCAGCATAGCGCAAAGAAAAAACATGAAAGTGACCCAGGTTCTTCAAGGAGGAGAAAGTACATGTACTGTGCATGTAAAGGGCTGTTCCCTTTTTTTTCTGGGGTCACCACAGCGAGTCATCGCATGTTTGATTTGGCATAAGTTGTTACGCCGGATGCCCTTCCTGACTCAACCCTTTAGCAAGGGGCAGAAACACACTGACGGCTATGCAGCTACTCTTTACGAAAGTCAGCAATGGTTCTTTTACATGAACCTCTCATCATAGACAGTGAGAGACATGGCCGGCCTTTGATAACCCAGTTAGCTACACTGTGGGGGGGCAGCGACAACTTTGTAAAGAGTGGGAATCGAACCCCCAACCATAGGCTCAGCGATCCCGTGCCCTTTACCACCAGGCCATCACTGCTCTCTGAGAAATTGTGTGTATACAGAACGATATTCTGCTGTATTAAGTGTATTTTTCCAGCTTTGAAGGATGTGATCCCATGAGCACAGAACTGCTAAGGTGATCATATGTTTCCTCTGAATCCATACACTGTTCGTGTCATCCTTTTGATTTGCCTTTGTTTCATATACGTACATGCTTGTTTTAAATTAAACTGTTATAGCAGGTTGACAATGTGAATGTATAGTCGTAATTAATTTCTCAGTACAATTACAGTAAGTTATTGGGTCTCACACAAGCATCTGATATTTTTGATAAGACGAATGCATGGAATGAAGGCTGTGAATGATTGTTCTGTAAGTGAATGGATTTCATGAGTTTGCTCCATCTCCTTTTCAGCCTAGCAAATATGAAGGTGTCCTTATCAGGCTTGGAGATAATCCAGTCTACTGGTACATCTTCACAAATCTACAGTGTCCTCTCAAGCTGTTCGAGCCCAACTGACCTCCATCTTCTTACATCCAGCGGTAAAAAGCAAAAGTCTTCTTCGCTTTCTGACTTTACTGGAATCCTTAGTATCAGTGAAAGTTATGGCGACTGCAGTGAGAATCGGAGCCCAATTCCTGTCCCAGCAGCCCTTGCTCCGAGTTTCCCAACAGGTCTGAAGCAACGTTTCCAGCCTTTCGGCAGCTCTACACCTGCTTGTGCACATGCTCTCTCACCACCAAAGAAAGCAATGTTGGAGTCCGAAGGGACTGAAAATAAGACGAAAAAGAAGAAGAAGAAGAAAGAGAAGCACAGCAGAGGTGAGACCACCGAAGTGTCCCACATAAAGCAGGAAGAAATCTCATCTGTACATCATGAGCTGTTCGTTCCAGAGCTGGTGGAGGAGGTGGATAGTAGAGCAGAGAGAAAGAAGAAGAAGAAGATTAAAAAGGAGAAGAAGGAGGCTGTTGATGCCAGTTTTAATGTTAAACAAGAACCAGTGGACGAATACTTAGATGATCTTGAGACCTTGGTGAAAAAGAAAAAGAAAAAAAAGGAAAAACATCATTAGAAGCATCAATGTTGTAATGATAGTTATTTTGAAGCATCTATATCAGGAAGGATGTCTCCAACAGTTAGTCCAGTTGCAACAAGCTGTATTAAGGCTGAAAAATATATAAGTCAAGTTCTTGCATCTTTCTGTGGCACTGTGGTGTAAAAAAAATACTGAAATATATCATGCAGAAGCCTTTAATTTCAAATCATATTAGGCTGAACAAAACTTTTCCCATAAAATTGATCACCAAAAAAAACCCCCATTAATGTGTCTTTTATGAAAAAAAAATAGACATTGGTTGGGGGTAGACAGCTCAGGGTTTTAGATATTCTCCCGATACTGTATTCTGACCCATGTAGCCGTGAATGCAACGTGCAGTTCCGAAATGTGTATGCCGTAAATCGCTTGTTCTTTTTTTCATCCCAAAGTTTTCTGTACAGACCCAGTGAACCACATTAAACTCCTTCTTAGGTTCATGAAATCGAGGCTTTGCTTTGTGATTTGGTGTATTATCCTGTGCAAAAGTGGGTGTTAGAAGATCACTAAATTGCGGCCAAAGTCCGCAATAATAGTCAGGTTGGTGGCCATACAAGCCTAAAGTGTTCCAAGAAATCGGTCCCGTCTTTACACCACTGTCCAGGCTGATGAGATAATATACAATGTACATGCTATACGGACAAAAATGTACAGTCCATCAGACCCATGTGTAACTTCTTCCCAAAGTTGGTGCCACAAAGTTGAAAGCACAGAATTGTGGAGAATGTCTGCTGTTGGGTTGTAATTTCCCTTCACTAAAACTAAGAGGCTCAAACCTGTTCCAGCGTGACCGTCCTGTCTCTGCACACACTGTGACTTCGAGCTCTGTGGAGATATGCTAAGGTTGCAGTGGAACAATGCTAGCTGCATGAATGATACTTCTGTGGATGAATAATCATGAATCCTACAACCACGTTCCAAAATCTCGTGGACAGCCTTTTATTTTAATGTATTAAAACAGCAAAGACCTGAACCCTGGAGTGTAGTGGTCAAGAAAGATATGAGTTTTATAGTCAAATGTCCATACATGTCCTCCTTGTGAAGCAACTCGAAGTACAACTCCTACTGCATGGGACGCTAGTCCATCGCAGGTTACCTTCCCAGTATATTTTTACTGGTCCCCAATTATACTGCTGGGTGAACAGAGGCACACATGCAGTTAAGACCTTGCCCAGGGGGTCAGGGGGCAACTGGGATTTGGACTCACAACCTCCTGATCATGAGCGCATCACCCTAACCACTACACCACCGGCTCCACTGTCCATATGTACAGTAAAACCTCCGCTGACGAACGCTTAAGCTCACGAACTTTTCGCCTCAAGAACATTAAATTTGCGAGCATATAGTCTCTGCTGACGAACTAGTTTTCGGCGGACGAATCAAACCACGCGGTCGAACAGCGCCACGGTGGCGGCCACGAGAAGCTGACGCACGCTCACGGTGTCACAGTTCGTCACACCCCTTTCTTTGAGTGCGGACGTGGTTTGTGTTTGCTAGACATTTTGGACCATATTGAGTGTACTTTTGCTATTATGGGACCGAAAAAGACCCCACCACAGGCGGAGATCATTGAAAAACACGAACAAGGTGTGCGTTTGTGTGACTCAGCGTCCCAGTACCAGTACGCTAAGTCTACCATTGCTACCATCCTTAAGAACAAGGAAGCTATTAAGGGTGCGTGTGTGGCTATGCGTGTTTCCAAACAGTAGGCGTTTCCAAACACTCCTTCCAAACAGTAAGTCCCTCCCTCCTCCTCCTCCCACTCCATTCCATCAAGCCGTCAACTACCATCACAAAGGTAAATAAAACGACTTTATTATACAGTACAGTTTATTTCTTTAATTACAATACAATAGCACATTTATTATACGTAAAATAAGGTAGATTTTTGTGTAGTTTTAAGGCTTATTTAGTAGAAAATTATGTTTTATGGGGACCTGGGAACAGATTATTCTCATTTTAATGGTTTCTTATGGGAAATAAATGTTCGGAAGACGAACTTTTCGCCTCACACACACTTTCTGGGAACCAATTATGTTCGTGAGCAGAGGTATCACTGTAATATATATATATATATATATATATATATATATATATATATATATATATGTATGTTAGTATAGTGTGTGTGTGTGTGTGTGTGTGTGTGTGTGTGTGTGTTATATGGTGAAATACAGATGCCTGAAAATTTTTTTATTTTTGTACTACACTATTCCTGAAACTCACAGCTAGAGCTTTGAAAAAAAAAAAAAACTTTAGATATGTTTGTTTGTGAAGTGTTGTATATGAAAATTCATGAGAGGAAGCATTTACTTGGACATACGTCTGGACTTCCAAAGGAAAGACCAGTATGATTTTCAGTATTTTTAACTGTTCACATTTTGACTCACTTCTATAAGCTTAAATCAAATACAGTCAGCCCCCTACTTACGAAGCCCCTGGGTAGGAAATCCCCGGGGTTACGAAGAACTTTTTCCTAAGTTTACGTCCTTGGGAAACGAAAACACCCCCCTCTTACGAAAAGAAACTCAAAATTCAAATGCGCCAATCAAAATTTCACACGATGCGTGAGTTGCTCTCTCATTGGCTGTCTCTCAACATCCCGCACCGCTGGCCTCGCATTGGCTAGGAGGGATGACACAGAACCAGAAGGAGACCTTAAAGCAGAAATACAGTGCAGACCTCTGACCTTTCAAAAGGTACTGTAATTCCGCTTTAAATAAAACATCCCGTGTGTGTGTGTGTGTGTGTGTGTGATAGAGAGAGAGAGAGAGAGAGAGAGTGTGTGTGTGTGTGTGTGTGTGTGTGTGTGTGCGCGTGAGAGAGAGAAAGAGAGAGAGAGAAGCTTAACTCTTTAGTTTTTAGTTTAGTTTTTTTAAGTTGATTAATTCTGTAAATGTTTAATAAATGTGGGTGCATTTGAGCTAATCTGGAATTCCGATCCCTCAAGGAATCAAGTTAAAGTTGAGTTTGGTCCTCCTTTGTCAAGCAGGGAATGCACTTTGAATTACACGTCTTGTGGCCGTGGCCCGCCACGCTAGAATAAAACATGTATTGTATATATTGTAATGCGTGTGAGAGAGAGAGAGAGACAGGGGTGTGTGTGTGTGTGTGTGTGTGTGTGTGTATGTGTGTGTTAATAAAAAATGTTTAATAATGGTTTGTTTAATAAATATGTTAATAAAATGGTTTAATATATTAATAAAATGTTTAAATGGTTTAATAAATATTTTCTATTACTTTTAACACGTATTTCATACAAAAGTTGTGTACTTTTATCATTTTTATAGGATTTATGCAGTTTATCCAGTCCAAAGACTGGAGCCTTGGAATGAATCAGGCGTTTAACATGTAAAATGCGACCCCTACTGACGAAATCCCCGCATTACGAAAAAGGCTCTGGAACAGATTGATTTCGTAGGTCGGGGGCCAATTGTCCTGGAGTCGATTGGGGTGGGTTGGACACTTCCTACTTTTGTAGGCAAATCAAAGCAATGTGACATAATAAACCTGCGAAATCAGAGTGAACTGCAGTACATGCTTCATCGAAACTATAAACTAAATCTAAAACAACTCTTCTCTGTCCTATTTATCTGTTCTAATGTAACTCGTGGACTTAAAGTCTGCAAGTCCACTTAACAGTGATAATCTTATTTTCAGAAAAATCCCGAGCTCCACCTACTGTGTTAGACAAAATTTCTTCGTCCATGTGCACTATTTTGGCTGTTCAAGTGATGTTTTTGTTTTCGGAAGTGTATGCTTAGGTTAAACAAGACTGACGAGTGTCTTTTCATGTATTTTAAACTTGGTTTTTGACCGTGATTCGCAAGTGAGGTGTCGAAAGGTTATTTACTTCATTTCCCATTATCTTTGCAATAGCTTTTTTGCAATTTCTATCTTCAGCTCAGCAGACGAGTACAGGGAGAAATGTGCGTTGGTACTTCAGCACCATTTATTGCAGCATAGTCAAGTGGTGTCGTATGGTTTTATTCTGATCAGTTATCTTTTAAGCTAAGCCTGAGTCCTGGATGTTAGTTCGATTTAGAGGCTTGATGAGATCTAAATTTACCATCATGACTAATTTATGGTGCAGTATTTATTAGTGTCATGATTAGAAAGTAGGTTTCCTGATTCCCTTTCCTTTCATTGTTTAATTGCTGTAATATAAGATTTATTGTTTATTTGACATATATAATATACAGGGCTTTTAAATTAACCCGATAGCCGGTTGGATTTTAATCTAACTTTCATTTTCAAAAAAACAAAATCGTGCCTCGCGCCATCTTGCACACGTGTCATATTATAAAATATTTTTGATAACTTGGTCATCCCTTTGATTACTACAATGTGTTAAAATCTGACACGAATCATTACAGGGTGCGGAAAAGGCGAAAGAGTGCAGTACAGTTCAGCAAACCTTATAGACTTTAGCTCTGTAGCACCCCATGTTGCATACGTGCAACAAATTCTAATTTTTCCCATATTGCTTTCTGTGACTGGGTTCTACGGTGTTGACGTTCCATCCTAGGGGATCTTGATGAGCTTCGAAACACAATTCATTTATGTTTCCTTTCCGGAATGACAGCTGCCTCTTTTTTTTAACCCAATGCTCATAAATCATGGAGATCGTGAATGTTGTACCCTAGTATAAACCCAGGGCTAAAGAGAACATCATGCAGAGTGTAGAAAAAAAAAAAAAAAAAAGGAAAATATGGATCTCAACTTACAAGTTTCCCTAATAATGAATTTTCTATGATACGAGCTTCAATCCCACCAAAAATCTGCCCCATCCAACGAGCAAGTTTTCTACTTACGAGCTCTGCTGGGGAAATGGCTTTTCCGGGTTGATTAGCCTTGTATTCGTCCGCGTGTGTACCTCTGTGCTCCGAGAATGCCTTGTGCAGTGCTTCTCAATTATTTTATGCCCCCTATAGGAAGAAGCCCCCCATCCCCACCCCACCCCACCCATAGCGCAAGACTGTAAATACTGTTTACTGCACTATCGTTTGCTCTGTGCTTTTTCTCTACACCAAAGAAAACACAGTGAGAGCGTTGCTGCCACCTAGTGTAGAGGATGCACAATCACACTTCAGGCTGGTCCACCAGCATGTTAGAAAAGCATGTCAGTTGCCGCATTTGTCACGTGCACGCGCAAATAAGTTTTTCTTTTCTGTGGTTATCTGAGGAAAGATCAGGACTCGATGATGAGATGGAGAGGCTTCTCCTATTGTGGATGAAGTCGAAAGAGATCAACGGCAATGGGAGTTGTTAATTACATTGTTGTTACTGGACATGTGTTGTTATTGTGAAATGTTTATCTTAAATATATTACGTCAAAAAATACATGTTTGTTATATGATTTTGGGGGGGGGTTGGAATGGATTAATTGGTTTTCTATTGCTTCCTATGTGAATTTTTGTTTCATCTAACGAACGTTTCCACTAACGAGCTGGCCCTCGGAACGGATTAATATCGTAAGTCGAGGTATCACTGTATCGGCAATGCAGTAATCTATTCAGTTTACTCAAGGAACTTTGATTTGAACGAGGAACTGTGAGTTATTTACTTTTTTCGGAATGACTAGTTCAATTCGGATTTCCTGCATAATCTCTCTGCTGATATAATACAGGATTTTTCCTTATCAATGCAAGTTGGAAAGTTAATCTAGTCTTTTACACATGTCAAATCGATAATTTCACAGGTTTAGTTATTATAAACCTCTTTTGGGTAATTATGCTCGGACACGGAAAGAGCACATCCCAGAGAAAAACAATTTGTGTCAATAATTTTATATATAAACAAATTGTATAGCTATACTTATATATTTGTTTTATTTATTTCTGAATCCTAACCTTTTTTTGACTCAACCCTGCTGTTTAATCCTAATCAGGGTCACAAGGAGGCTTGCAGCCATCTCAAACGACTCTGTGGGCGAGGGCCAGGTACACCCCTCACAGCTCGCCAAGCAATCGCAGGGCAACAAAAGAACCATTTTAAAACTTCATTGTCATTCCCAGGTGTTTTCAGTCTTTTAATCAGTCATTCACCCAGTTTGATGGTGGCCACTGTGTAGTTTGGTGTCACTGTGTGCACCACACTAAACAGGGACGATGTTAGAGGTAAATGTTATAAAGCCCTCTCTAAGCAACTTCACGTTCCTGTGTCTACTGTTGCAAATCTTAATGAAAAGGGCGGAGGGTCCGTGGGGCTGTAGCCAACCTCCTAGGACGTGACTGTAAGAGGAAACGCAACCCCAGGTTCATCAGAAGGATTGTGCGGATGCTAGACAAAGAACCATGGAAAACATCCAAAGACATTTAAGCTGAACTCCAAGGTCAAGGCATACGTCAATGCACCACTGCACCAATCGTAGCTGTTTGGCTCTTTATTTGCACTTGGACTTGGTTGCACATGCAATTTTAAAAATCAAAAATGTTAAATTATTTCCATGTAATTTTACTAGTATGTCCATCTTAATAACTGTTTATCGTGTAAGTAAAAAATAAAAATTAGAAATAATTTCATTATATTACAAAGTGCCACCACTTTCTTTTTTTTTTTTTTTTTTTTTCTTTTTTTTAATACTTGGACTAAAATTGCCAATTTTCTGCCATGAAAGACAGAAATAGCTGGTCAAGTTCAGTCTTGACAAATAAATATTAAATTCACTTTTTTTTTTTTTTTTTTTTTTTTTGAAAAACTATTTTGGAGCATGAAAAAGATAGTTTAATGTGTGGTTTTGCGAATTTGGTTATTTTTTAATGAGATGGGCCTTTGGATGTAACATCTGTCAAGATCCATATATTTGATATCTTGGTCTGTATGATGTACAGATATCTGTACTTGGTCTTGGTGAACTGAAAAGACGGAAGTGTTGGTTGTACTCGGTGAAGGAATTCTAAAAATCCATACAGGTCGTTCTATTCTCGCACATTCTCGTCTATCCACCTCGCTGCTACCATTTATTTATTCATTCATTCATTCATTCCACTTCACTCTGAATCCATATACATATTATCTATTTCAGTGTTCAGTTCACATTCATAGGTACAGAGTTTACATTTCTGTTTTATTTTTTTACTTAAGTACTTGAGTGTACAGAATTCCTTGTTTATATTCAGCTCCTAACAATGTTAAATGCAGTTTATTGTCTCATTTGCACCTTTTTAACTTGTTTGCACCTTTTAAATCTGAGAGCCTCATATGAAATTTCATTGTATGTGAACATGATGACAAAGACTCTTGAATCTTGAATCTATTAACATGAATAAAACACAGATGAAATGCCTGTAAAACCAATTGCATGTGATGTTAATTTATAAATCGGTTCACATTCTTCACTTATACCTTAACATCCGAGGATGTCGTTGGGGCGCCTTCATGGCGAGACTTGGGCTGATTTGGCCTGGCGGAGCTCATCCCTCTCCAGGTCGTAGAAACACGCTGACGGCTTTGCAGCTCCTCTTTATGAAAGTCAGCAATGGTTCTTTTACATGCCTCACACCATAGACAGTGACAGACATGGCCTGCCTTTGATAACCCAGTTAGCTGCACTGGGAGGACAGTGACAACCTTGTGGGGACTCGAGCCCCCAACCTTCGGATCAGCACTCCTGTGCCCTAACCACTAGACTACCACTGCCCTTGGTTCACATGTCAGTGAGGGGAAAAAAAACCCTGAAGCCAAGACCAAGTCTCATAAATATCTATTACAACTGGACATGGTCAGTGGTCACTTTTTCAACTTCCTTCATTTTAGCCATGACCTGACGTGTCCATCAATGTTACGTGAAATTAATATAAAGGGGCTTTAGAACTTATTCTGTGGATAATATTATGTTTTATTGAACATTGTTTTCTTTGGAGTTTTTTAACGTTCCAAAAATTTTAATAAATATCGTCCAGAATGTCCCCAAGACCAGAAAATTAGCCTTTTAGCAACAATGGGCTCTATGGAAGAAGACCAATGGGGATACTGTTATTGAAAGAGAAACCAAACCGCTGGATTACAATTTGTGAAAAATGCATCTTGATTAGCTGCAGAACTTACGTCAGCTGTTAACTGACAGAAAAAGTAAGATTTCACAAGAAAGGACCGCCCCACACACACACACACACACACACACTGTGAAATGAGTCTCTATGTTTTGCACTATGGGGTACCTTAAATTAATGAACTTTCAAGACAATCAAGGTATGTTGGAAGGAAACCCACGACCCAGTGAAAGAAAGCTCAACCTCATTCACAGATGGTCGTCCAACTGGATGCTGACCCAAAACGCAGCTAAAAGCACCCAGTACATTATCTTTGAAAACTGACTCTTCAGTTGCTGCATTATATACCCCACCCCAGGGCCAATACCACTGTTAGTGAGTTTAAAGTTATAAATAATTGGTGTGTGTGTGTGTGTGTGTGTGTGTAAGCACCCACATGCATGCATGTGCACGCACCAGTTCAGCCAAAAAAAGGTGTACAGATTTATCTTGAGCTGTCCAATATTCATCTTTAGAGTTAGATTTTTACTGTTTATTTTTGATAAACAGTAGTTTGTCTACTCCAAAAAGGAGTTTGGTGTTCATGCATTTATTTTTTACTTTAATTTTATTTTAGCTTGCAGATCTGTATTTTGTAAAAATCTGCCAGAAGCAATGGGAAATACTTCTACACTCAGGTTCATGTAAAATGGTATCCTATTGATGTGGTATATTCATGCAACATGACCTTATAGTTGTAGATGGACAATTGTTTTTTTTTTTTTTTAATGCATTAAAGTTATTAAAATTAAAAGATAAAGTATTCACGTTTTTCGTATCATTCCATTCCTATGGTATCATGACATTGTCACAGCTTTTGCTTGAGGTTTTCCGGTTTTTAGTGCAGTGCTTGGTGTGAGCGATAGATGGTGCTATTGTTCACTTGCACATCGTTAACTCTTGGCTCCGACTATCCACTTGAGGTTTGCAGTGAGTTCTGCACTGAGGTATGGCCATGTTTTTAAATGAGCATTGAGCATCCAGTGCATGCTGATTTAAAACCTTCTCGAACGATTTAATCACAGCTACATCAAATTTCTCATCACATGCAGGGCCGTAATTTCTCTGTATTTTCTGCTTAAGTGTATGAGAGAGTGCAGGACACTGTCTTTTTTTTTTTTTTTTTTTTGTCAAATGATGATTATTATCGTGATCATTACTGTATGACAGAAACTGGATTTTAAAGGAACTTCTGAAGCCAGTTTCCTTTATGTGCTTTGTATTGAAATTAGGTTGATGGTTGTACCCATGCTTTTGTCTTCTGATTGTGTACCTGAATACAATGGACATTGTTGAGACATGGATGATGGAAGAGCTAGACATCCCCCATACACAGGGGTCAACAAAATGCAGGGTTTTCCCACCGCTTTTACTCTCCTGTCCAGCACTAAGGATGTGTTCAGGTTTATTATTATAGTAATTTTTGTTGTTGTTCTTGTTGTGTGCTGAACCATCAGTGAAATGAGATTCTGGAATCACACTTACTGTCTGGCAGATAAATAATTAAATGGAGTCTGAAGTTTGGGAGCGACGTGTCCAGACTGCTGAACAGACTTGAGCCCCAAGTTCCCCAACTGATGCAAACAATAGCATTTGGAGGGGTGTGTGTGTGTGTGTGTGTGTGTGTGTGTGTGTGTGTGTGTGTGTGTGTGTGTGTGTGTGTGTGAGTGTGTGTGAGTGTGTGTGTGTGTGTGTGTGTGAGAGAGAGAGAGAGAGAGAGATTTCTCATTTGTGCAGTGTCTGTCAGTTCCCCCTCTATCTCACATTCTCTCTCCCTTCTCCATCCCCTCTCTTTCACTGCAGCAATCTTTCCTTGCTGTATGCTGTAAAGCATTCAGTCTTTCATTCTCTCTCTCTCTCTCTCTCTCTCTCTCTCTCTCTCTCTCTCTCTCTGTCTCTCTCTCTCTCTCGCTTTACGGCCTGCGGCATTTGGGGGAATGTGTATGTGTGTGGGGGGTGGATAGTTTGTTACCATAGCAACGCAGACTTGCCAAGGACCATAGAGTCGCATTCACCAACATGAGCAAGTGTTCCCTCATTAAAGCATAAAAGAAACCATGGAAATAGCATGCTCATGTGGCCTTCCTTTTGTCATTCCACTTTTTTTATGTGATTGTAGTGTGTATAAGATGTGAGTGTATATGAAGGGTTGTGTATAAGATGTGAGTGTATATGAAGGGTTGTGTATAATTTGTGATTGCACGAAAGCTGAGATTTGCTGTGTATCATGAAGACACTTGAGTGATGCACTAGTTACCTAAATGCATACTAATACCATGAGACAGCGCAGCCAGTCTTCCTGTTTACTACCTAATGGAAACCAAACTGAAGGCAAAATTACTTGAGCATGGATACAGACTTTGATTTCTTCAGAACTCAGATATATCATGTGTTCTCAGCTAATTCCAAATAGAAATAAATGGATTGATTTTGTGGCATTCGCATTTTAGATAATAAAAAAATATATTTTCTAGTGTGTGTGTGTGTGTGTGTGTGTGTGTGTGTGTGTGTGTGAAGTAGGAGACTGATGCTACTGTTGCTATGCACTTACAGACAAGTCAATTCCAACATATGCTATGAAACAGCCTCCTTTCTGCTAGTCTCCATGACAACCACAATGCCATTTTTGTCCCCATTGTTGCCTTGCCCACCTTTCTGCGTGTATTTGGAGGTTGAAGCTGTGCATGGACTCTGCCTTTCATTCAACACCCTGCTTTTGTCACAAAGAATCCTCAAACATTACATTTTATAGTTGATGTTATTCCTTCACAAATGGAATACTGTACTCGGAGATTACTTAAATTTCCTGAAATTGGTTAAATCTAAAACACGAATATGAATATTAAGAGTTTAAATTAGTAGTCAAGTTGTGTGTTGGAGACATGCCAGATGTGTTCGCCGTTTTGTCATTATAAACATTCTTTGAATTGCAAAATCCTAATAAAATTAGGATGATGATATTATAATAATAATAATTTTTATTTATTTATTTTATGGGGGAAAAAAAGGTTTCAAGTGAGACCCCTAATGGTTCTAAGGGTGTCTGTTACAGAACCATTGTAGAAAAAGACTTTTTGCCAGTTGAAAGTACAATATTAATATATTTTTCTGATAAGATTAAATGGAATGAAATTTGCTGCATGTCTATTTTCATACAAGTTTTTCATTACATCATGCTGCTTGATGCACAATTGTGTGTGTGTGTGTGTGTGTGTGTGTGTGTGTGTGTGTGTGTGTGTGTGTGTGTGAGAGAGAGAGAGAGAGAGAGAGAGAGAGAACAGAATAAAGAATCCGAATTTCTGTAAATCTTTGTAACTTTAAATTTATCTTAAATGAAAGGAATTTGGTCATTTTTGCAAAGTTTTTGTGAACATCTGAGCATGAAAACTGAGGCAATGCTCCAATTGTAAACTTTGTAGCAAAGGTTCATTTTGTTGGAGAACAGGGTTCAGTATGCTGGAGGTGAGCTGCATGACCCATTGAGGTGGACCAACTCTGATACTGCCAGGCCTGCTGAGTGCCATCTGCCTAAGGGTCACAAAAAATCCTCTCTCTCTCTCTCTCTCTCTCTCTCTCTCTCTCTCTCTCTCTCTCTCTCTCTCTCTCTTATGCAGTGATGATGTCTTCATGTCCTCTTCATACTCATGGGTAGACTAGATAATTGGGGAAGAGCTGGCAGAAAATGGGTCATTAAAAAAAACCCTGGCCTTTTATATCCCTGTAATGCTGTTGAATTTAACCTTCAGGTGTTAGCTGTTGTTAAATTTGTGGTGGAAAAGAGATGTAGGCTAATTAGATGTGGCATTGCTTTCTTTTGACTAAAAATAATTTGAATATATTCTCGATGAAAAGACTACTATGGAGTCACAGTCACTTATTTGGATATTGTATGTCAAGCACTTTTGAGGAGTTGTTGGTGATTATTTTAATGATCAATTTCCTTGAGATTTCTTGAGATTAAATGGTTACTAGGACATACAGAGACAATAATTTCTTTTATGCCACTGTCTTGTAGGACTATCAGAGGTTTGTGTAGCAATAGTATTGTTGCTACACACCTTTTCAGATAATCTGGATTCTTATCTCTGATCTGGGAGGATCTAGTAAGGGTCTTCTCTTCCCACAGGACATAAGCACCCAAGAAACTTTTCCTTCTATGGTCTTAAACGAGGCTGTGGTCGTGTTCCTAGGAAAGGTCATAACATGACAGGTTTTTTTTTCTCCTGTGGCTCTGTTTAAAAGAGAGATGCCTCCTGTGATTATTAAATCAGTCTTATCTGAGTCTCTCTACAGCAGCTGGGCAAACGCTGGGTGATGAGCAGTCAGGAGGATTCTGCCCAATGCCGTCTGAAGAGCCCACTGAGAGAACCAAGTCCCGATCAAGTGATTATCATTTGTATGGGTTATGAAGCTGTTGCTGCATTGTTGAAGATTCCTATTAAATGTGAAGGTATTTATGGACTGGTTGCAATCCATGAGCTTACTGAGGTCTATATGAAGCCAGCTTCTGAATTAGACCTGATCCTCATGATCGAAACTTTCCAAAGAATTCGAGTGTTTTCAAGTGTATTTAAGTGCTGATTAATTCATTTTGTTGTTTATCGTTACTATTTTGCTGTAGGCACTCCATTTTATTGTATATACTGTATACTTACAACAATCAGCCATTTCATTATAAATATTCTGGCCACTGACAGGTGAGGCGAACAACATTGATTATCTTATTACAGAGACACCTGCCAAGAGGTGGGATGTCTTCTTCTTCTTCTTCTTCTTCTTCTTCTTTCTTCTTTTCCTTTCGGCTGTTCACTTCAGGAGTCGCCACAGTGAATCATCTGCCTCCATCTCACCCTATCTTCTACATCTTCTTCTCTCACACCAAATACCTTCATGTCCTCCTTCAGCACATCCATAAATCTCCTCTTTGGTCTTCCTCTAGGCCTTCTGCCTGGTAGTTCCAACCTCAGCATCCTACTACCAATATATTCACTATCCGTCCTCTGTACATGTCCAAACCATCTCAATCTAGCCTCTCTGACTTTGTCTCCAAAATATCTTGTATGTGCTGTTCCTCTGATGTACTCATTTCTGTTCCTATCCATCCTCGTTACTCCCAAAGAGAATTTTCATCTCTGCTACCTCCAGCTCTGCCTCCTGTCTTTTCCTCTTTTCTTTACATCACTGGGCTCAACACCGTCTTGTACACTTTTCCTTTCATTCTTGCCGATACCCTCCTATCACACATTACACCGGACACTTTTCTCCAACCATTCCAGCCTGCCTGCACACGCTTCTTCACCTCTTTTCCACACTCTCCATTGCTCTGGACTGTTGAGCCTAAGTACTTAAAATCCTCCACCTTCTTTATCTCTGCCCCCTGTAACCTCACCGTTCCTCTTGGGTCCTTCTCATTCATACACATGTATTCTGACTTACTGAGGCTAATCTTCATTCCTCTCCTTTCCAGGGCATCCCTCCACCTCTCTAGATTTCCCTGCACTTGTTTTCTGCTCTCACGACAGTTCACAATGTCATCTGCAAACGTCATAGTCCATGGAGATTCTTGTCTAACCTCGTCTGTCAGCCTGTCCAACGCCATAGCAAACAAGAAGGGGCTCAGAGCTGATCCTTGATGCAGTCCCACCTCCACCTTGAACTCTTCTGTCACACCGACAGCACACCTCACCACTGTCCTACATCTCTTATACATGTCCTGCACCACTCTAACATACTTCTCTGCCACTCCAGACTTCCTCATGCTATACCACAGTTCTTCTTCCGGCACCTTGTCATATGCGTTCTCCAGATCCACAAAGGCACAATGCAGCTCCCTCTGACCTGATGTATTTAGCATAAATAGTGAAGTTAATCTTTTAAATTGATGTGTTGTAAGTAGAAAAAATGAGCAAGCATAAGGATCGAGTGACTTCAAAAAGCACAATTCCGTGATGGCTAAACGACTGGGTCTTTTCTCCAAAATAGCCGGGCCTTTTGGATATTCCTGGTGAGTATCTTGAAAATATAGTCCAAGGAAGAACAACTAGTGAACCGGCAAAAGTGTCTTGCCAAGGCTCATTGAGGCATGTGGGGAGTGACAGTCCAGCAGGTCTTATTCCACAGAAGTGTCACAGTTGCAGAAACTGCTAAAACTATTAATGCTATGAATGATAGAAAGGCTTTTTGGACTGTTCTAATATGATGATAATGACGTTAATAGTAAAAATAAAATAAATAAATACAAATAATAATGATAATTCAATCATCATATAAGCCGGATGGTAGCGCAGGGTATAAAATGAACAGCTTGCCAGGCCATCACAGGGCAACAGACACACACACACACACACACACACACACACACACATACACACACACACACACACACACACACACACACACACCTATGGTTTGGAACAGTCAGTTAACTGTGCATGTTTTTCGACTGTGGGAGGAAACCCACACAAGCATGGGGAGAACATACAAACTCCACACCGAAACGCCCAAGCCCAGGAATTGAAACCAGGTCTTTTTGCTGTGAAGGCGGACATGCTAACCAATGTGCCATGGTACCACCTAATAATAATAATAATTATAGGGAAATGGTGGCCTGGTGGTAAGGTGCTGGATCACTGATCCCAAGGTTCGGGGTCAAGCCCCACTCAGCGGGTTGTCACTGCTCCCCGAGTGCAGCTAACTGGGTTATCAAAGGCTGGCCATGTCTCTCACTGTCTATGGTGTCAGGCATGTAAAAGAACCATTGCTGACTTTCGGCAAGAGTAGTTGCATAGCCGTCAGCATGTTTCTGTCCTGTAATGGCCTGGTGAGCTGTCCAGGGTGTACTCTGCCCTCGCCCAGAGTCAGCAGAGATGGGCACCAGCCTCCCCTAATTAGAATTAAGCAGTTCAGAAAATGAATGAATTATTATTATTATTGTTGTTGTTCTTGTTGTTGTTGTTGTTGAAATAATAGTGCTTTACCATTTTTGTATGAATTAAACACAGCAAAATGGAGAGAGTTTTTAAATCCCAGAGAACAAGACTGGTGGTGTAGGATGGGAGTCAGCATAGTTATAGTGAGCTCTATAAGCACACATTTCACATTTCTAGCACTGATTATATATTAATTTGCTTCCATTCCCGGAATAGAGTAAAAATTGAACAGCAAAGAAAATTACAGATGGTAAATCTTCTCTCGTTGTGATTCTAAGAAATCAATAAGGTGGAAATAAAATGGCATAATTTCCCAAGAACTGCTTAGTTTCTGACAGGATGCTGTAAAAATGCATTTATTAAAGCATATGCTCAAGAACAGAAAAAAAAAACAACTGCAGTAATGCAGAACATATCAGTACCATAAAATTGATAAAAGAAATCACTGTACATGTTACAGTGTTTTAAAATCACAGTTTTGCATTGCAATTTCCAAATGTCCTTTTTTCTTCTTTACATACCATAAAATTTTCTTACATTTTTAAAAGTTGATTTTTTTTTTTTTTTTTTTTTTTTTTTTTAAATTCTGAATAATCACAAGTATAATTTGTCAGCTTCATTTGTTAGAAATATAACAACAAAATACTCCAAAACATATAAAACTATCACAACCACTTTCAGTATTTACTTAATGAAACTCGGGCATCATTGCAGATCAGCTTCATGATTAGAGATAAACAGCGAGTTTGGTCATTTAGAAACAGACAGAAATAAGCTGCAGCCTCGTGTTTAAAAAAAGCTGTAAATTTATAGAATCTAGATCACTTGTTACATAAATGCTTGTCAAACAGTGGCATGTGTTGAAATTAAATGGGATGAACGTCTAGGATATTTGGGATCTCGGTACTTGTATATGCTGTGCGTGCACCAGCCCAGCTGCTCGTCTGTGGATCATCAAGTTCACTCTGATTGTTTAGATGTAGAGCTTGAGGAATGATCTACTGCATACCAACAATTACTGATGACTATTTAATAGTAAAAATATGTTACCCGGTTGGAGGAATCTTTCCTGGGAATGATGCTTGGAATCTTGGAAACCAAGGGCCGACTCTTTTACCAGTTGAGGATTTCGGACAGTGTTTAAATTGTTTTAAAAACAAGTATGACTCAGAAAGCAGTTGAAATGAAATGTATATAATTGCTATGAGTCGGCAGTAATCTACAGTAGCTTTGATCACAGTTTTCCTGGTACTGTTTGAGCTCAGATAAAGAGATGTTTTGCATTTTGTTCCATTTTCTAAAACTGTAGCTTGTGAAGTCATTACTTTTATTGCTAATCAAGTAACAGGCCTTTATCTTTAAGTTTTTTTCGACAGACCAGCAGTAATCAGTGCATGATTTAATCTCATTATATGTCGTGTGATGTAAAATGCTTAATGACATCAAAACAGTTTGTAATCTCTTAGTGACCAGTGAGAGCTACAAAATAGATTTTGTTGTTGTTGCATATACTTTAAAATGCTCAGAATGGAAAGCATTCCTGCACTGTGTTCTACAAATAGACAAGTTCAGAAACTGAGAATTCTTATATTCATGGTGCTACGTATCCTAATAAATTATTCTTGTAACTTTTTTTTTTTTTTTTTTTTTTTTTTTTTCAGGTATGGTTCATTGAATTACTGTAATTGCATTTATTTGAATGATTCTTTGCATGGCATTGCACACACCTATACTACAAATAACCTTAGAATAAATACCGCGTCATAGGAAACCTTTGGGTGATACGAAATTTCAATTAAAAAAAAAAAAAAAAAAAAAAAATATATATATATATATATATATATATATATATATATATATATATATATATATATATATATATATATATATAATGTCAAAGAATGTGGACTATGTTCTGTAATATATTAGTGAAGCAGTATCGGCCTGTTTTGTAGTGCTTAAAATATTTTATATATGTAAAAAAGGGGGGAGGGGCAGCTTATTACTACATTTATTTAATTACTGATTACCAATTTGTTCATTTTGTAACCACATTACTCCTTCGGTGATGAAAGTACTAGACGTATTAGTTATTTATAATAGTTTGTGGTTTAGTGAGGGAAGCAAGAGGTGGAAAGAGAGCTTCTATCAACATTCTCTGTGTTAACGTACTGGATTAGAAACTGGAGATCTTTGTACATGTTCCACAGGTCTGATTTCCAGCACTGGGGCTTTATGAAGGCTGAGAGCATAATCATGTCTTCTCTCACACCACCTCCAAGGGGGAGGGCAGTGGGAAAGCTAGGTATTCTGTGCAACAGCTGGGCCCAGACGTTCTCAGATGAGGAATGAGAGGGAAGGGAAAAGCCGCGTAGGAGAGGGAAAATCAGTGTGGCCTCAGGCTGGAAAAAAGTGCACAATTAGAAAGATTGCCTACATTGGAATAGAGCAATAGAACTGAAACTTGCCTCAGTTTAGCTCTGTAATCTCAGAGGACAGCTCATCAGAAACACTTAATTAGTCAGCGTGGTGAAGAAATCTGGAGCACTTGATTGTGTAAAAGAACTTTGACACCAAATGACTATAGATTCTCTAATATAATATTACTGTTATGTACCTGTTCTCGGTATGCATCCTATTATCCCGATAATGTTATAGATTAATCAGACAACTTGAGTGTAATGGGTAGAATATATGCTTTTTTTTTTTTTTTTTTTTTTTTTTTTTTTGCTGCTAAACCTATAACAACCTTCAAGAGCCCTTTTCTGAACACTGGAGGTACTTCTTTACTTCATGATTAGTTTCATGAGCCAGATTTTACATCATGCTGTAAATTTCCCCGGAGTCTCCATTTCAGATCGGTGTGTTGGAAACCAACATGAGGGAATGGTTCAAAGTCACTGAACGACGGCTATCAGAGCAATCAAACTGCATGTTGGCTTGGGAGACATGTCAGGGAAGTGATGGTGGCTTTTTCTGACAGGATGGGTTGGAGGACAAGAAGTGCAAGTGGATGGAAATGAGAAGGAAAACCACATATACAGCGTTACTGTTATTGCACAATATTTACCTTCTCAAATTTAATGCAAGTACCCTGCATATAGGGCAGCATTTTATGTAAAAAAAAAAAAAAAAAATTAGGGAACTGAGCAGTTAGTTAGTAATGAGTGTAGTGAAGGTGGTTTCGGAAGCAAACCATGCATCGGCATGTTACTCTCTTTCTGAGCTCATGTGCATTGTTCCCTTAATGTCTCTCTCTCTCTCGGTCTCTCTGTCTGTCTATCTGGAGCTTTCTCTCTCTCGCTCATATATATCGTAACCCAACATACTCCTTGATTTCTTCTATTCATAAAGGCAGTTGCTTTTATCCTACAAGCCAATGCTTATTTTGTTTGTCCTATTCACATCTATCCATTTCTCCCTTTGTGATCCCATGCTATCCTATTTGAGGTCATATAGAGTTTCTCATAAATTGACTTACCTCTCCTTGGGATTTAGTACAGGACTGATGGTCCCTTATGCACCCTAGCATAACAATCTATTCATGTTTCCCTGAAAATAATATTATATTGTTTATTATCACCTTCACCAGGTACAAATACTGTATGAACAAAAGCTGTACAGTAACAATCACATTTTCTGATTTTCTTCCAGTACCGTGACAAACACTGACACCAATGGATTTTATTATTAGTAACTAAAATGTAGCCTTAACTTTACACTGTACCATCCATTTGAACATTTCAAAAACTTGGCATTGCAAAAAATAGGAACATGCAATGTTTTAAAATGTGTCATTATCACATAACTACATATCACAAAGAAATAATCATTTAAAACGTACTCATTTTGGAATTTTTTTTTTTTTTTCCCCATTATTAAAGAACTGCTTTTAATTTCTACACATTCTTTCAACAGCGTTGGTCTCGGTAAGGTTGTAAACATGACAGCATTTTGCTTTGCTCCTTTAGAGGGGTGCATATCGTTCTTACCATTCGAAGACTTGATAAACAATCATACATTGTAATTGTCTTTGGGCTCCTTAGAAAGCATGAGGGACAGCTGGATTGTGATTCTGTCAAATCACAACATAAGGTAGATCAAAGTAGACACCCTGAGAATCACTGTTCTGGATCTTAACTTTCCTTTTTCTTTTTTTTTTTCTTTTCTTTTTTTTTTTATTTTTTTTTTTTTAATTCTAGTTGTCTTTTGTTTTCTTTTTAAGTTGTCAGGTTGGACCTGGCTCATAAAGGATGGTGGCGAATTATGAGGGGAGGGAGGCTGACTGGCAACGACCTCCTTATGAGAACAGTGTTAAGGTGGATTTGGTTGAGTAATATGTTATCAATGAGAACATCACATGGTGTGAAGTGTGTGGCAGGGGATGACTTGGAGAGGAGAAGGTAGTGGTGGAGAGTGGTCGGGAAACGGGAGGTTATGGACGATCAAAATCAACTCGGCTCACAGGATGGCTTTTAGCTATAACATCAGCAGGTTCCATTGATAAATGGAAACCCTACAGATTTTAGCTTTAGTGAATAGAACATCCATCCATCTAAGCCTGTCATTCTCATCCATTTTCTCTCTCTCTCTCTCTCTTGCTCTCTCTCTCACTCACACACACACACACACACACACACACACACACACACACACACACACACACAGTCATGCGTCATGATACCTCCAAGATTGAGCACATGGTTTCAGGCACAAACTTGCAATGTGTTACTTGATGAGTTTGAGTGTAGTGGGAGGTGAAGAATAAGACAACAGAAGACAGGTGATGCTAAAATGAACATTTATAATGACTGTTGTTGTCGTCGGGGGGAAAAAATCTTAAAAAACGACTTAATATATATTAGCACTAAATTGCTGACTTCACTGGTAATCCACAAGTCAAGAAACACAACTCACTATTTTTACAAACACAATGCTACAATTACATTAAATATTCAATACTTTTCTTTAAGTCAGTTAATGAATGGTGTTAAAATAATCCACTAAAATACTAAAAACAAAACAATTAATTCATCTTTCCAGTCATTTCCCTTTTTCTAGTTGTTTTCATTTATTAATAATGTAGAGTAGTTTGAAAATAAATAAGTCCATGAAGGGTTACCCGAAAAGAAAGCTGGCAGCATAGAAACATTTAGATGTGGAGCACGACGCTCGGTTATGACTCATGGACTCATGGTCAGTCTTTTTCTCCTGCAGGGAAACAGGACATGGAACAACTCATGCTCCTATCAAACACAGCTAATGGACACAGTTTACAGTTGACACAGCTGATACGTACACTGAGCTCTGATATGTACAACTAATATTAATTCAAGAGTGAAAATCGTTAGTAGCACAAAACATGTGGTCTATGAGTTTTAAATGCAAGAAATGTTTTGGATATGGACTGATGTGAACAGTACTTGTTATGAGGTTGATATGCAAAGCCGCTGTCAGAGATGATAAAGCACAAACTGGCTCGATGTGTGATACACAAGTGAAGCTTGAATCTTAGCAAGAATGTGACGGTTAAATGGAAAAGCAATCAATCTATTATTAAATTAATGAATGAAATTAATTCTTTCAAAACAGCTGCTATGCCTAATTCCTGACAGCAGGGTTTTGTTTTGTTTTTTTTTTTGTTTGTTTTTTTTTTTTTGCATGCGTATGTATTTTTTTAAACCTTTCAATTTTCTATGCAAACTGTCCCTTTTACAACAAGAATCATGGATGTTGCTGTAACATGCTTCTTCATCAATGTCAAACTAGTATTTTTTTGTTTGTTTGTTTGTCCTATGCCACTTATTGAACTCCACAAAACCGATTTTATGCTGCCAGCCCCATTCTGTTGAACGTTCTTCTGGTTACAGTTCAACAAAATCTGACAAAAATATTTACAATGAAAAGAGAAAATTAAGTTGTGGAGAAGCAATTGGGATCTTTTTTTTTTTCCTTTTCTTTTTTTTTTTTTTTTTTTTTAGATTTTTTTTTGTTGTTTTGCTTTTATTCTTTATCTCTGAATTGTCCCCAATGATGATAACAAAAAAAGAAGGAAAGAAAGAAATCCAATCATATCAACTATAATTGCACAGTCTCTAAAAGGTTTGGAGATGGAATGGAGATTTTAAGTCCAAACAGTTGATGAACACAGAAGGGAAGGAAGAAGGTCAATAAAGTTCATGAGGGGTGAAAAGTTCAAAGTTCAGAAGACAGAAGATGGCTGCGCAGCTGACGTTTACACTCCTCAGCTTTTTTTTCTGAGCATGTTTCTATGTTAAAGAAAAAAAGCTGTCATTGAAATGAATTTTTTTTTTGTTGTTGTTGTTTTAATGTTTCCCATCGAAAAAACTTAAATGGAGAGACTTGGGGTGAGGAGAGTGACAAGTGCTCCCAACATTATGGCACACAATCAGTGATGTCCTGGAGGTTGAAGAGATGGCAGATAATTAGGAAAAAGCAGTTTATGAGAGGTAGCCAGCCTTTTACCGTGTTATTCCAGATCTCACATTTTACTGCTTGCTTTTTTCTTTTTTTTTCTTTTTTTTTTTCTTTTTTTTCTTTTTTTAAAGTTAATGTTGAGGCGTCATGACTGACATCATGTTATGGAGTAACATGCTGGCTTCATGGGTGCGTCCGATGGATGTCCAACATACAAGAGAACTCAAAACGTTTGGAATGGTACTGTTGTCATTTGGCACTCAGGAGAAATCTGGGAGGGTGTGAGGGAGAGGTTCGGCAGAAGTGTGGGTAGTGGTTGGAAAAAGGGGGCAGTGAAAGTGCAAAAGGGGGAAAGGGAGAGTAAACAAGATACATATGAATGACATTTTTGTTATACTTGGTCTAGGTTAGAGAGTGTCATACAAACAAAAACAGGTAAATTAAAAAGAGAGAAAAGAACAGTGATATGACAAATGTATTCTAACTTTGCTGGTGCGCTGATGGTTACAAGCATAAGAGTGACCCCAGGGCTTGTGTTGCGGGTCAGGTGGAGCCGGATTGGAGTTGGAAAAGTGCAATGCTCTAGCAGTATGTCCGTGTTAAAAGCAATGACCTTCTTAACATCGCATAAACCATAAATGTACATTAATCTTCACACTACTGCATGTGACAAAGCTGCAAAACTTTGTTACATGAGACAAAACATGAGTCTAATTTATGCAAGAGCACCAACAGAGAAGTGCCACAACATGTCCATCGCATGGCGACAGAGAAAAACCTTCATTTATCCTCGAGAAAATGACCTTGCCAAAGCGTGGCTGGATGCAGTGCAACGATTTGATCAGATCATTTATACACACCGGTACAGACATAACAGACAAGTTCTGCACTTCATCGAAGATGAGCTCGACTACTTTTGTTCAGATTTAAAAAAAAAAAAAAAAAAAAAAAAAAAAAAAAATTGAATGAAGTACATCTCCAATTCTTGAAATTTGTGTAAGCTATCTTCTTCAGATAAACCGCAAAATCTGATTGTTTTAATTATAGAGTGGCATTCTCTTTGTGGCACCCTGACAAAAAACAATAACTCAAAATGCTCATCATTTATTCATTCTTCATCATGTCTTAATGGTGATTGGAGATTAGTGGCTAGCCTGTCATTTAAAACATTCACTCAGCAGAATAGCTTTTGGGGTTTGGAAGTCACAAAATCTGAACAGCAGAGACAGAGGGCTCAGGTGACACGGTTTCACAAATAATTCACTGGCATTTCGAATTTGGGCAAAAAAGGTTTTTAAAGTGCGTATCATCAAAATCATGGGTTTGAGCATCATGTGACTTATAATGTAGCAAAAATAGAAGAAAGCACTGGGCGTAATGTAGCCTAAAGGATGTTAGTATTGGCACACAATATACAAAAACACATCATGCTTTAAAAGTCATGATCGAAAGTGATATGCAAAGTTATGCAGTGGTGAGTACATTTAAGAACAAGACCTCAGTTCAGTGAGAAAGAAAACAATCGTTTTAAACCCAATTTTAATTAGGTTTCTCAGCTATTCTGAAAATCACTACCACATCATCTGGACATTTTTCTCTTGAACTATTGCTCAAAACTGCAAACATAAAAGAAATGCACATGATTATGTATGGATGATCTTGGTTCCTGAAGATGGACAGCAAAACCTCTCAGTTTAGTATCTGCCAAAGAACTAAAAGACAAGTCAGAGTGTGTAAAATAAACTCCAATGCTTTTTGTGTTGGCATGCAAAGATTTGTTCTCGAAATCAACGCACATTGCCTAATGTTTTCTCTCTTGTTTTTTTTTTTTTTTTTTTTTTTTATAGGATTTTCATTTCTTGTTTTTTTTTTTTAATCCACACGTTACTTTTTGATATCATGCAATATAGACGTGCAAAAAAAGATAACATCTATTTTTCACAAAATACATTTTTAGAACTAGAAAAGGCTGTATTAAGAATGCTGATAACGTATTAAACTCATGCTAGCCTAAGCCTACGGCAGTCTTCTAGCCCCAGTGATGTAGCATTCATCGCTACATGGCACTATATGCGTTTGTCAGATGCGCAAGATGATTCTAACATCATCCTTTCCTTTTTGTATCAGTTCATGAGGGGGCCGAAAACCTTTCACTTAACTGCACTATCATCTACTTGGTTCATACTAGTTTAAAAAAAAAACGGCCACTTTTGCGAGTAAATCTTAACTGTGGTTTGTTTGGCACTTTTTCACATTTTTTTTTAACTTATAAAAGTAAGTCTGCTTGTAACTAACGGTGTTGAAATCACACGTTTACAGTTGCTGAACCTGTAATGATCTATTTTGGCACGTTCATGTACTCTGTTTTATATAGAAATTATCTTATCACGTAGCATTTATTACTCCTCTTAGAACTAGCTCACCTCGCTAAATGACTGACCAGATGTTTATCTTAAAATTTAGTATGTCACTTATTCAATAGCAGCATCTTCACAACTTAAAAAATATTAAATATGCAAACCTACTCAACACCTAGGTAAATCGATAGCTCCTACACAGACAGAATAAAAGACGAGACAGGACGACATGCTACTACGTATATTGCTTCCAGTACTGATCACATTTTTTTTTTTTTTCTAGTTCCCCAGTTACTAACAACAGAACGATGCAGATGCCCCCATAATATGCATTTTAAGTACTGAAATATAGAAAAACAAAACACAATCAGGAAGCTGCTCCTAGGCACACTATCATGGTTCTTAGTGTTCACATTAAAATTTCACAGTAATATTTTGCGTTTCTTAATGTTACAAATCAAATTTCTCCATATTTCATGATTTCTCCTTTTCCTCTTTATCTTTTTCCTGAAGAAAATGACAGTGTCTGTGTAAGAGTTGTGTGTGGGTGCATGTGTTTTTTATGGTGTTCATGGTGAGTGACATGAATGTTGTGTCTTTTGCACGCATGTTTATCCGGTAATTCTATGCGCGGGATACATATGCACTCTAAAATGCGGAGGCGCCCCACTTCTCAACTTTCACCCCTCTTTACTGGAAAACATGCTAGCCACAAATCATCATTGGTTTCAGTCATTTGGAAAACACATTAGCACGACTGTCTACTGCAGCATTTAGCGTTATTAATAACTAGCGTCATTAGTGTGTTTAATAAGATGCAAAACTATTTCCTTGTCAGCTTAGGCCAGAGCTTCACCGAAAGGCTTTATGCTAACTACATTTACCCCTAATTCGTAAAAAGCAACTTGTCTTCCTACTACAACGCTACACACAGTCCGTGTTTTCAAAGCATGGACCTGCGATTGTAATCTAGTGCAAGCATGTCCTTTTTTACACAGCAACACCTCGGTCATATCTTCTCTTCTGTCGTGTCATTGTTTTGTGGAAGGGCAAGCAAACATGCACTTTAGCACCAGACATTGCCACCCATGGAGAGATGTGAGAGGAGGGGGGGGGGGGGGGGGTCTCTGAGTTGATGTATCAAAATGGGAGGTGCACGGAAGTACAGAGGGGTTGAGAAGAGGTGAGGAAAGATTGATGGTGTTAGATGGGAATAAAGAAGTCTCCTTACCAATGGGTCCAGATTTACGCTCCCTAGCATTCCAAATTAATAAATTGACGGGAATACAATTATATGCGTAGTCAATGAAGAGAGAGCACACTGCAGTCTAGATTCTGCTCTCTCTCTCTCTCTCTCTCTCTCTCTCTCTCGCGCTCACTCTCTCTCTCTCTCTCTCTCTCTCTCTCTCTTTTTTTTTTCTTCTTCTGCTTCTATTGTTCCTCCAGGCTCTTCGTAAATACTAAAAAAAATGCTTAAAAATCTCCTTTCAGATAAAAATCAATTCCGGCTTTGGAATGACACCATAATGGCCAGGGGTCATTTAAGCATGATGTGGAATTTTCTTCCCATCATCAACATTCAATATGGGAGCAGGAACCATGAATGCAGGTGGTAATTTAGAGCAAACCTGGGAAGTGAAAGTTTGATAGCATAAAATGGTTCTTCTTCATTAGTTCAGGGTTTTCTGTGTGTAGCAAACCAGTCTGCACTAAGCATTTTATTTACTTTTTTTATGACAACCTACACTTCTTGACAATATTCAAAATTTTTGTCATCTGCTTTTTTTTTTTTGTTGTTGTTAATTTTTTTTTTCTTTTTTCCCGACAAAAACCTTGACTTCTGGGCCTTTAAGCATGGCCTCCACACTTCACAGTGCATTAAGATGAAATTCAGTGTATCCTAACAACAAAATGGTATACATGTCTATTGGACTGTTTAGCAGCACACAGGTAGTTCTGATGAGGACAGAGAGACGTTATAACCTAAAAAGAGTTTCCAAAGCTAAAGGATGCCTCATAACTCAACCTATAATCCAGTTGAATAAATCAGTAGACTAAAAAATATATATATTTTTTAATCTCTTTGCCACTTTGATATTGTGGTTATTAATATGAAATTAATAAATCGCATCCCTCTGCTCATCAGAACTAGCGTTTTGTTCATGTTTGTAGTTGTTCAGTAGTATCTGCGCATAAAGACACATATTTCTATTTGATATATGAAACATCTGCACAATTTGTCCACAGCCAGTGACAACTGACTTGAGCAGATGTCATTACTTAGCTTGCTGAAATTAAGTATACAATTGCACCACATTTTAATAAAAAAGAGGAATTTTTAAATGTTATGTGGGAATTCAAGACAGAAGGGATTTGATCTCATGAATCTTGTTCTTTCTTTGTTCTTTTTATCAGTACGCTCCCTTAAGCTTGTGCAATATTCTTAATTTTTTTAAATAATTAGACATGTATATCGGTGAATTGTCTGGTGTCTCTGATTTGTCTACCCTTAATTCAGATGTGGTTCCCTTTTTAATGTATGTGCCTCTATGAGTATGTGTACATGTGTGCGTTCCGTGTATTAACTTGAACATACAGTACATTATACCTGCTCCTATTCTCTTTGATGGTGCCGACGGTGCAGTTGTCACTGGACTTTAAATAAGACATATATTACACTGTGACATACTATTCAATTCACTTAAATAAAAAACTAAATCCAAAATATTGTCTTTACATTCATGTCAACCTGAATTCACAGATTAATAAAAAGAAAAATTAAAAACACCTCAGTCCCGATAGGTGAAATTATATTAATAAATAATGTCAATGGTAAGGATTTTTTTTTTTTTTGTAAATAGAGTCGAATTACTATGACTACTACTAATAGCTTAGTGTGATACCAGATGCATATTGCCACATTCTCTGTTGCTCTGGTTGTAATTTAACCCAAGGAGGTGCATTATGCCTGGTTTGTCTCCCCAACCAAATCTATAAACTTCCCCTTATTCGAGCTAAATCTGTATTAGCATCACATGGCATGCACCTGGTTTAAAAAGGACTCCAGGTTTTATTTAGGTAGTAGCAAGAAAGGGAGACCCTAATCCCATGCAGGGATTGAGCTGGTTTGGACTTGGACAATGTGTAAGTTGGCATGGAGTACCACTGACCACATTGGGGAAACTGCCTTAAGTTTAAAGCCCAATCACTTGTTTGCTGTCTAATCAGATCCATAGGGGTAAGAAATCAAACTGAGGAGTTATAAAAATAATTATTATTATTATCTTGTCAGCTGGGAAAGGACTGGCAATGGGTGCAGGGCTGATTCCAGGTAGGCTTAAATTCAACTGATCCACCCTGTCCAACCAAATCACTTGCTGGGAGCTGCAGCAAACATGCCAGTCTGAAATACCATTTACCACTGTCCAGAAAAAAAAAAACCTCAAAAAAGAAAAACAAAATCAATAAAAAAAATCTAAACCAGATTTTCAACCAATAAAAAAAAAAAAATCCTGAAAGATGAAAACTTAAAAAATAAACCCATATATACATTTTACATGTTTTTTCTTGGTTTTCGTATTTTACTCATTCCTTTTCTTGAAAGGTGGACTATTTTCCTTCTTTTTTTTAAAATACTGAAATATGCACGTAGCACATAGTGAATGATTTCCTTCAAAACTTTTCCCCTCCTTTCTCTTTCTCTTTTCATCCTTCCCCACTCCTTTTTTCTGCCCGTTTTAGCCCACCTTCTGCGGATTGGTGGCCCTCACACCCTGCTCATATGTGATTCGCTGGCTGATGAGATACTGGGCTGCCTGTGTGGCAGCGGGTGATCCTGTGATGGTGACTTTTCGGTTCCTAGTGCCAGGAACAAACTCTCCCTTTTTTGAGATCTGGATTCGGGCTCCTGTCAGTTCTTGGTACTCCACGAGCGTTTTGCCACCTTTGCCCAAGATAGCTCCCACCAAGTTCTCAGGTACGGCAATCTCCACTACATCCTTTGCACCCTCAGCCAGCTTCTCGGTGGCCAATAATGAACTTGCTACTAGTGGGGAAGCTGCACTCAGGTAGCCATTGGTAGCCCCAGTGGCAGCAGCTAGCGAACCCAGTGTAAATCCTCCCAGACTGGTGGCAGGGTGACCAGTACTGGTGGAGGCATCATTGGCGTAGGAGGCCAGCAGGTTGGCGGCTGCAGCAGCAGCAGGGTTTGCACTAGCTGCCACAGCGGCGAGGACCCCTGAGGCAGCAGCTGGATTGAGCCCCAGACCAAGGGAATTGGTGTTATATCCATAGCTAGCCAATGTGTTAAGAGCTGATGTGATGGCCAGGAGGTCATTTCCTGATAAGCTGGACATGGCGGTGGCAGGAAAAGCACCCACCCCTGCCAGACTGGCCTGCCCCAAGAGGCTGGAGGCTGTGGCAGCAGCCGCAGCAGCTGCAGCGGGCATCACCTCTGCTGAGTTAGCATACGGTGAGCCTGTTGGGTTGGAGTTGGCCACGGGGCCTGTGACATTGGAGTAGCTGATGTTAAGGCAGCTGCTGCTCTGTGGATCCTCCTGGATTTTCTGAACTATAATCTCCACAGCCTTGCGGTTCTGCTCAGGTTCACCACTGATGGTGACAACACGCTCTTGCAGGTTGATACCCTCTGGTTTCTGTGAAAGCTGCACCCATGCACCCGACTGCTCCATAACGGCCTTCACTGTAGCACCACCTTTACCGATGATCAGCCCTGCTGTGCTGTTGGGCACAATCAGCTTGGCCTGGAAAACACAAGCAAAGAAAACAAAGCAGAGACGATCATCAACACATTGATCAAGTGATTACATCCAGCTACACCGAACCTGTGCACAAGATGAACAACATTTCTTTATTTAACTGAATTTTACCTTGACATTACTGTAATTAGTTTCAACTGTGTGGGACTTTTTTGGCCTGACTCTCCTTGACTAATATCTGTAGCTGATGGATAACGTGATTTAAAAAAAAAAAAAAAAAAAAAAAAAGACAAAGGACGTATAAACATTGGTTGCCATGGGATCGTAAAGTTGAAGTGCAATGTTTAACATTTATTCGGGTACACAAAGTTCTCCCTGCATATTGATCTTATTAAAGTACGGTTCATTCTGCTGTATAACAAACATGTTCAGGCATTCTTAGTCACTGAGGAAATGATGTCAGAAATGAAGAAACAGTTATTGGCTACGTTTGTGTTCAGAGTGGATGAGCTGCAAGCAGAGTTCCCTATTATGTAGCAGATGTCCCCCTACTCTCAATTTCAAACAGTGTTTTTAAAATGAAATACAGTTCAATGAGGAGAACCATGCATGCCAAAAAGGCAGAAGTCACATGATGCAAAAGAAAAGAAAGAAAAGCATGAAAAACGCCTTTAGGTTCACAACACATATATTTTGCTATTCAGAATTTTACAGAAACAAAAACCGAATGAGTTTTACATTAAAATCCTTTTTTTAAAAATCAGAGATTATTACATGGCATAGAAAGAAATAAATGAGTGAGCAAGTGAGTGTAGGTTTTTTTTGTTTTTTTGTTTTTTTTTGTCCTCATACTTTCTGCACAGTGAATCACTGGGTAAAATGAGGCTCCTTGTGAAAAGCATCGACTCCCAGGGGTCAGTGTTTCCATGGCAACTCGACTCCAGCATTCAAGGGGCGACTAAAAGGGAGACGTAATAGTGCATAGCAACCAACCACCCTTTTCTACACATGGAAACACAGACACACACACACCTGCGCACACAGATATACCACCTTGCTCTTAGAATGTGTTCAACTTGATTTAAAAAATATTTGTCGACACAAGAATAAATACGTACAAGTGTTACATCATGGTCCCAAATATTAAAGACAAACATATGCCTCTTTTGTTGTTTTGAGAAAGAAGAAGATGGCAAGCAGTATGTTTTTCCTTTATTCATTCACAACCAGAAATCTGTCTAAATAGCATCCTGTGTTTAAAACAAATCTCTGAACTTGAAGCATCGATGCGCATAAAGCACATAAGACATATAACATGAAGGATGGCGTAGCCACGCACACAACAGATGCTTTGAACATCTGCCAGTTAATTAGTTTCATTTCATACAATGGACCCACCAGGCTGATAGCCACATTTATACAATTCTGAATTCAGTGTGTTTGCATACTGTCACAATGACTGATAGGAAGAATAAAATCCTTCAAAAAAAAAAAAAGAGGGGAATCGCAGGCTAACCGAACAGAGAAGATGGAATATGAGAGAGAGAGAGAGAGAGAGAGAGAGTGTGTGTGTGTGTGTGTGTGTGTGTGTGTGTGTGTGTGTGTGTGTGTGTGTCAGAGTGAACCAAGTGAATAGAAAACGAGTGAGGAATAAGTGTGAGTGTGTGTGGGGGTGTTTGACTCAGTCTTGCACTTGTTTCTTTTGTTTTGTTTCCTTTTCACTTAATGCTTTATGCTGCAGTGCGCTGCCTGCAGACATGGCGCTCCAGAGGCTGTGGTACTTCACTGCCATGGTTTAATCTGAAGTATATTTACATAGAAATTGAGGGCAGGAACTAACATTCAATTTCTCACCTTAAATGAAATGTAGAAGTGTGTTCAACCGGTGAAATGTGAAATGTGCTTCTCCCCTCCACATACAATTTTTTAAATGCAATAAAAGTAAGGTCGCATACTGTGCAAGCATTGAAAACCATCGTTACCCATGAACAAATACTAGTATATTCTACAGTAGTCATATACCAAGCATAATAACACTGAATATTTCTATTACATTTAGATTTATTATAGCCTACCTGTAAATACAGATTTGTCAAGTGAAAATTTAAAGTGAATTTGATTTCACTTTTATTGCAAATAAGATAAGATAAATGAAGACTTTTTTTTTCATTCCACACTGGCTAAATTTACTTGTTGTTAAAGCTCAAAAAATGAATTATATTTGTATTTTATTAATGTATCGCAATTCTGATTTATTTTCTTACTTATGACGAGGTAAATCAATGAGCTCTAAATATATATATATATATATATATATATAAAAAACACAAGAATTTAAAACACAATTTTAAAACAAATTTAAAATTTTTTATTGTAAAAATCAAGTATTTCTTCAAGATGTTTTTTTTTATAAATAAAATAAAATAATGACATGAATATTAACAATAATGTAGAAGAGTTTATTATGGCATTTAGTGTACTGTGGTAGTTTATTTAAATTTATTTAATTAATATTAGATTCCCAAAACCTTTTCCATTTTTTAAAATAAAAATTTTGCAGGCATTTGGTGAAAAGTGGCTCACAGGTTGGTGTACGAAAGAACAAATAATGCAGGCTCACCACAAGGAAAGCATTAAAGCTCAAAGCTGGGAGGAATATCTCCTGTTCTTCTAACAGTCACGTTATACGAAACTGAGAGTGGTGGGGGGAGAGGGGGGGGGGGGTCAAGAAATGGATAAGAAATGAACAGCAGGATAGAGAAATAAAGAAGAGCATGTAAAGTGTATGTTTGAACACGAGTGAGATCTGTTCCTGTGTTACGAAACTGGGTATAATCAGGAATATATTCCCAGTTCTGATTTGTAAAGTTCCTGGTTTATGGTGATTTTACGGCCATTTTGAATTGCCTCGGCTATGTAAGGCAAATAGCTTTATGTTGAATTCATCTTTTGTCCTGTTGTGTGAAATTGAATATCAGCAGTCAGCTTATGTTCAGATCTAACTGACTTGATTTAGTAGCCCCTATGAATGGCTTCTGGCATCAGGATGAATTCCCAAAGTTCGTGAAATACTAATTTTGGGCGGTCTTGCCATGATCTTGTAATTTTCATGCTTCGTTGCGAAGTTTTCAGTTGATGTCATCATGGAGATATTGAAATTCCGGGATGGTGTAAGTCTCCACCTCGATTTCATGACAAGATTTTGGTGGGTTGAGTACCGTTTACCGCCATTTTGAACCGGGTGTTTAGCAGTCACGGCTATTATTTTTTTCTAGATCTCTTATTAATTGAATGTGTGAAATCCTACTTTGTAAATATTGTTAGAGGTGTATTTATTCGCAGAAGATTTAGCACGGTAGACAAGAGTCATCTATTCGTGTGTTATTGTCCTTTAGAAATTACTGAGATATGTTGGATTGTCACTTGTAAGGTCTTATGTGCCGTTCCTTGTGTCAAAAGTTTTGACCCATTTGGTGTGACTCGTCCGTCTAACCCCAGAAACTGAATTGGAGCGTCGTAGAGTCATCTTTCGAAATTCTCCTGTTAGTCTAAGTTGTTAGACATTGGATTGCACAATACAGTGGTACCTCACTTTACGAAAGTCTCACCAAACGAAAAATTCTGTTTACGAAACGCATTTTCTTAAAAATTTTGTCTCTGGATACGAAACAAGTTCACGTTACGAAAGCGCCATCTTAAAAATTCAAATGCGCCATTCGAACATTAAAACGTGTCATTCAAACATTAAAACATTCAAACAATGCACGAGCTGCTCTCCCATCAATGATGTTCAAACATCCCACCCCGCCTGCCTCTCATTGGCTAGGAGGGATGACGCAGCTACCCCCCATTGTCTATCTCCCAACATCCCGCACCGCTGGCCTCCCATTGGCTAGGAGGGATGACGCAGCTCCCTCCCATTGGGTATTATGGAGCTGCATCTACCATGATGCTTTTCGTGTAAAGGACAGAGTTACTGTTGTTTCATGCTTAATTTCTTGACTCAAGCTTTTAACCTTCCATAAACATTTGTAAGATTATAATTCTGCGAAGAAGACATGGTCAACACACACACACACACACACACACACACACACACACACACACAAACACGCGCATGTGATTTCTGGTGCGAGTGAGAAGAAGAAATGGGCATGAGTGATATCAGAAGGGAATATGGCCAAACCCGTCTACCATCGGTACGATATTGAAGCAGAAGAAGGTCTTAAAAGGTATGCTTTTATCATTTTTAAAGGGTTTCGGGGGTAGTATTGGGAGCCTTGGAACGAATCATGCGTTTTACATGTAAAATGCGATTCAACTTACGAAAAATGCAAGTTTTGAAAAACGAGCTGGAACGGATTAATTTCGTAAAGTGAGGTACCACTGTATATCATCTATTTTGATAGTTTACTATATTTAATGACTATATTAATGCGGAATTCCTTACTGGAAAGTAGTTCAATTATCATCTCACTTACCTTTTGAAATCAGCCATTGTTTATTGTAAATCTTACTAATGTATTTATATTAATTGGGGTGTCATAAACTTCGAATCAAACTGTTTATTGGAGTTGTCCCTTTGAACACTTAGTGTAACCTAAATTAACAAGTCGTGTGTTTTAAGAACCCGTGGTTAAGGCTAATGTGCCTTAGATGCTTTTGTGAAAGTGTCTTGACTCGACTGTAGTAGAAAAGGGTCAGCACCGTAACATCCTGGACCTCCATCCATAAGGAATTACTAACTTCGATGAACTTTGAGCATGTGTGTAGTTTACAGGGGGGTTGTGGGTAATGGGTAGTAAAATGCAGCTTGGTCATAAAGGATCTATGCATTGATTCCTTCTATTTCAAGCCACACTTTGTTTCTGGGTTACATCTCAGCTTTACAAAATAAATAAAATAAGAGCCTGAGCCCAGCACAAATTCAACAAAGGAAAAGTGTTCTTTCTGCTGAGCTTTCGCTGAAGCTGCAGATGAGTCCTCCTGAGCCTGTGCAATTACACGTTTAGAGATGCTCTCCAACAGACCATTATCACACATGCAGCATCGTATACAAATCCTCTGGAAATACTTCACCCTAGATCCCAAATAAACACAACACCTAAATACTATACATTTATTTCCTGGTTGTAGAAGATTTAAAACCGAATCCAACCTAGAACTTTCTCTGAAACACACATTGGGAAAGCATTTGTACAATACTACAAGGCATTTACCGGCTCTACCCAACCCTCCAAGGAAAACAACAACTGTTCCCCTTCACCACTGTCTCTGTACCCCCGAGTGATGTGTGACTCTACTACCGAAGCTGTTTGCACTTTGAAGTCTTAAGCGCTTGATTCTAGGATAATCGCCTGTCTCCTGATCCCAGGCTTAATCGGCCATCCCTGTGCTGCATCTGTGCGCCCTGACCACTGGCATTAACACAGAAAAAAAAACCTGGCAGCTGGTTAAAAATAACACCTTGTCCTTTTTTTCACCTCCAGGGTCTGAAGGTTGATTGAGGCTGCACTTCTCCAGTGATGGAACAAACCCACGTTCACAGGCCTCATGCTTTTGGATTGAAAAAGATCCAAATAGCTGTTGACTTTTGTTGTCGTTTTTTATTCGACATGCAGTGAGAAGTTTGCTTTCGCCTGGAGGATCACACTTGCCTGTCATTTCCATCCCTTCCTCTGTCACACTGCTTAACCTTTTCTTTCCTTTTTCATCAACCTCTGTTTAAATGGCATAAGTGAAGACAAGTATCGAGGAGCAGAGGGGGAATTATTGAACCATAAATATCACATATTAAGAGCATGTGATATATATAGTGTGACATACATGTGACTTACCAAGTTTGTTGATTATCTTACATCATTTCATTTGTGAGTTGGGAAAGTGTTGCTGTTAATTGAAACTTGAATTAGCATTTCTTCTGATATGCTCACACCAGATAAAGTTGTACATCCAGTAACCCCCAGCAGAACTTGCTTCCCCCCAGTGGAAAGTAATTAAGTGTCCATAAATAGTTTGGCCTATAGCATCTCCAAATCAAAACCAAATCCACCAGCTGCCCCGCCCATATTGGCTCACATACTGTTCTCTGAAGGGGTGCAGTCTGATCTAAAAAAAAATTGCAATATTAAATCTCTGGGATTATTACAGTTTATTCCAGGCCTGACCGATACAGTCCTGAAACTCTATATGACCAAAGCTAGTTTATAAAATTTGATCTCTTCCTCTCTCACCACTGTCACAGAATCTCACCTGAAACATGCTGAAGAACCTTAAACATGATGACACTTTCACTAAGAATGCACTGTTGCTGTGGACATGTGTACTGCTCGGTGCTGTAGTGGTCAAAAAATAAGTGAGTACACTATGGCAGTAAAGCTGCCATTCAAGGTCGTGAAATGGGGGTTTGGTGGGGTCACCCCCATAAAATTTTGAAACTTGAAAGGCATTTTTGAGCATTTTAACTTTAAAAGTAGTTCGTCTGAGCTATTATAAAATTTACAGAACTTGACAATTATATCTGAAATAAGAAAAAATAAAACAAAGAAATTAGTAAATAATACTATATGTTCATTTTCATTTAAAGATAGACATTCTATCGTTAATGTTCGTGCTGAAATCTTTAATGAGTATGTTATATATGTATTTTATCTAACAATTATGAAAAACTGCATAAAAAACACAGACAAGTTACTTGGTACATGCATTAGAAGTACAATATGCAAACCACAAATGATAATATATTATATATGCACAGTGCAAGACATTAGGCCATTTCCAATGTTCCATATACAGATGTAATTATAAAGAAGTGTTGTCAGTGCTAATTATAATTATTAATTCCTTCAATAACTAATGGTGACTTATTAAATGAAGATATCCAAGAAAATACTTGTTCAATATGGATAGGCATAAAATCTTTTAAGATAGATATTTTCATTGTAAAAATAGAACATTTTATTCAGTTCAGTTCATTTTCTGTAACCGCTTCATCCTAATTAGGGTCACGGGGAGGCTGGTGCCCATCCCAGCCAACTCAGGGCGAGGGCAGAGTACACCCTGGACAGCTCGCCAGGCCATCGCAGGGCGGAAACACGCTGACGGCTTTGCAGCCTACTCTTGTCGAAAGTCAGCAATGGTTCTTTTACATGAACCTCACACCATAGACAGTGAGAGACATGGCCGGCCTTTGATAACCCAGTTAGCTGCACTGGGAGGACAGTGACAACCTTGTGGAGAGTGGGACTCGAACCCCCAACCTTTGGATCAGCGATCCGGCGCCTTATACCACTAGACCACCACTGCCCAGAACATTTTATAATAGATCTAAAGTATATAACATGTTTACAATGTTAGCTTGGATTAACCATTTAGTTATTACCAAAAAATAAGGCCTGTCAACAAGGACAAACAGGGCATAAATCCTTGTTTGATCTTAAAATAACAGTTTTCTGGGATGTTGGTCTGTCACCGGGTGTGATCGTGTGAACCAAATATAAACACTGGCTAGCTTAGCCTTACTTACCGGGGACTTTGTTGGACTCGGCTTGCAAGCTTTCTGCGTTCTCTACACGAGTAAACCCATGCATGGCGAATGAAAGCCGGACGTTCATTGGACAGAAATCTTGAGCTCAGCTAGCAGTATCCAATCAGCGGTATAATACTATAAAGCTGGTTTGTGGTGTTTATGGAATCATGTTTATGACTAGATTTACTAAAATAACCTTTGGCTTTGAAACTATTTATCACTTCATCTCCGCTTTTTATTTACATAGTCGCGGAAATTTACGTTGATCAACTATAATGTAGACCAAATTAAGTCAGTACACGCAACTGAGCCACTAAAACAAGTGGGTCCACGGCGTGTACCGGCGTGTTCCCACCACTACAGCACTGGTACTGCTGAAACAAAAACCGCAACCAATTGATTAACCCTTAGAACCTCATTGATTGTCGTGCAAATCCTGTTGTTACTTTGGAAAAAAAGTCTCTTTTTCATTGTATTGATCTGAAATTTACTTTTGACTCAATCCAAAATGTCTCCCTACACCCTATACAAGTGATTAAGATAAGATAAGATAAGATAAGATACAGCTTTATTAATCTCACAATGGAGAAATTCACTGTTACAGGCTCTTGAGGTACTATCAGTAGGGGGTGCAAAAATAGATACAAGTATGAACATACACACATACATATATATTATATAAGTAAATAAATAAATAGATACATAAATAGTATAAATTACTAAACAATAAAAGAAAAGAATGGAGCAACTTTATAGATTGGCCTCTATTAAAGTGTAATGTATCTGAGTGCAGAGTAGATGGGTTGATATGGTTGACAGTCAGTGGGGTAGATGTGGTTGATTAAAGTGCACGGGGTTTTTATTGCACATAACCGGTATTTTCACAGACAGTTACAAAGTGGCGTTGTACAGTCTGATAGCGGTGGGAATGAACGACCTGCGGTAGCGCTCCTTCCTGCACTGAGGATGCCTCAGTCGTACACTGAAGGAGCTGCTTAGCTCCTCGACAGTCTGGTGCAGTGGGTGAGAGCTGTTGGACAGGATGGATGTGAGCTTTGCTACCATCCTCCTCTCACTCACCTCCTCCACAGAGTCCAGTGGGCAGCCGAGGACAGAGCTGGCCCTCCTGACCAGCTTGTTCAGTCTCTTTCTGTCCCGCTCTATGCTGCCCGGGGCCCAGCAGATGGCAGCGTAGAGGATTGCAGAGGCTACCACAGAGTCATAAAATGTTTATATATACTATACTATACTAACTTAGCAAATAATAATTTCTATTCAGCCAAGTCATGCTCATTTCAGCAATGTGTGACTCATTCGTTTTATATTCTAAGAAGTGTACAAATAAAAGAAGTGAAGATGATAGAATATAGAACAGATGTGACTTTGTCAGGAGAAAAAAAATAGTAAAAAACCTTACAAACTAATGCATAATCAGTACTTGAAAAAAGATAAGACTTGAAATACATCAACACATAAATTCAGATTTTTAATACAATAAAACACAAACATTTAACAGAGCTACTGTCTATTTTTAATATTAAAATTATGAACTAACACAATATACGATTAAAGTCCAAAATGTTTTATTGTATATTTAATACATACTTTAATTTACGTTGGAAGAACAGTCTATGTATTCCTGTTGGCTAAGTGGTTAGTGCTGTGATCTCACAGTGAGAAGATTCTAGGTTACACTTTCAGCATTGGCTTTTGTATGGAGTTTGCATATTATTCCTATACTGTACTTGTTTACGTTTCCTCTGGGTAATCTGGTTTCCTCCTTCATCCATAAAGTAGACATGCACATTAGCTCACACCATGTGTTAATGCGATTGTAAATAATTGTTTCTGTCTGTATTATCTTCCTGTTGACCTCTGGAGGGTATACAGTGTCTCTCACCCGAAGTCAACAGGGAATAGCTCCAGCTTTCTCAGTGACTCTGACAGAAAGGTGGTATACAAATTTGAGTGAGTTGAGGATGGATGGATAAATTGGATTGATGTATTGAGCACCACAGAGCATAACAGGATACTCCAAGGAGAACAGTGCAGGTTGGAGAAAGTCATCGTCGTCATCATCATCATCATCATCATCATCATCATCATGATCATCTTCTTCCTCCCGGGTCGGGTCGTGGGGGGCAGCAGCCTGAGCAATGAGGCCCAGACATCCCTCTCCACAGCCACTTCTTTCAGCTCTTTCAGGGGGACACTGAGGCATTCCTAGACCAGCCGAGAGACATAATACTTCCAGCGTATTCTAGGTCGATCCCGAGGTCTATTCCTGGTTGGACCAGCCTGAAACACCATACCTTGGAGGCATTCTAACTAGATGCCCAAGCCACTTCAACTGGAGCAGCGGTTCTACTCCCCAGTGCCCCACTACCCGGTGAAGGAATCTCATTTCAGCCTCTTGCATCCGCGATCTTGTTCTTTCAGTCACTACCCAAAGCTCATGACTCATGAAATTGAGAGCTCAGCTGACTCTTCACCACGGCAGACCAGTACAAGCTCTGCTTTACAACAGGGGCTGCAGCAATCCGCTTGTTGATCTCCTGCTGCATCCTTCCCTCACTCGTGAATAAGACCCATGGATACTTGAACTCCTCCACTTGGGGCAGGACCTCATCCCTGACCTGGAGGGTGCATTCAACCAATTTCAGGTTGAGAACCATGGCCTCGGACTTGGAAGTCCTGATTCTCATCCCGGCTGCTTCGTACTCAGCTGTGAATCGCTCCAATGAGAGCTGGAGGTCCCGGATTGATGATGCCAAACGGACAATGTCATTCGAAAAAAGCAGAGACGAGATTCGATGGCCACCAAACCAGAACCCCTTGATGCTTCGGTTGCACCAAGAAATTCTGTCCATACAAATTATGAACAGAATCAGTGACAAAGGACAGCCTTGGCGGACTCCAACCCTCACCGAAAACGAATTCGACCTGTTGTTACCAATGCGGACCAAGCTCTGGCTCCAGTGATACAGAGACCAAATTGCACAAAGCAATGGGTCCAATACACCATACTCCCAGAGCAGGCACCACAAGATAGCCTGATGGACACAGTCGAAAGCCTTCAGTAAATCCACAAAACACACGTTGGCAGATCCCTCCAGGATCCTGTGTATAGAGCTGGTTGAGAGTGCCGTGACCAGGTTGAAAACCATATTGTTCCTCCTGAATCAGAGGTTCAACTATCGGTCAGATCCTCCTCTCCAGGACCCCTGCATAGACTTTCCCAATTTGGCTGAGGAGTGTGATTCCACGATAACTGAAACACACCCTCCGGTCCCCCTTTTTAAAAAGGGGGACAACCACTCCAGTTTTATGTGGGGCTGGTGGTGTAGTGGTTAGCGTGCTGGGCTCATGATCGAGAGGTTATGAGTTCAAATCCCACTGAGACCCCCACTGTGCTGACCCCTGGGCAAGGTCTCAACCACAAGTGTGCCTCTGTTCACCCAGCAGTATAAATGGGTACCAGTAAAAATATACTGGGAAGGTAACCTGCGATGGACTAGCGTCCCATCCAGGAGGAGTTGAACTCCTGGTCGCTTCACGCTACGGAAGCCGGGGATAAGCACAAGCCTGATGAGCCTCTAGGCTCGGGTGTAAAAACCCAACAGACTTACCACTCCAGGTTGCCAATTCAGAGGTACGGAGGAGGATGTCCTTGAAGTATTCCTTCCACCTCCTGACAATGTCCCCAGTCGAGGTGAGCAGCTCCCCACTGCCACTGTAAACAGTCTTTGTGGAGAACTGGTTTCCCCTCTTGAGCTATTGGATGGTAGTCCAGAACCTTTTTGGCCAACCGATAGTCGCTTTCCAGGCCCTCACCAAAGTTCTTTCACTCCTGAGATTTTTCACTTGCAACAGCTCGGGCTGCTGCACATTAGGCCCGCCGATATCTGTCTCTTGTCTCAAGAGTCTCACAGGGCAATAAGACCCGATAGGCCTCCTTTCTCATCTGGATGGCCTCCTTCACCGTAGGTGTCAACCCCAGCGGGTTCAGGGGTTACCACCATGACAGGCACCAATGTTGATTTGAGAAAGTGGATTCTAGATTTACACAAATTTAAAATGTCTCATTTCTAAACACTTGTAGATTTAATTATCACCATTATAAACGATCATATGCATATGCTTCCCATGAACTAGAAGTTGCCAGAATACCAGTCTCGCTGTCTACAGTTAATCATGTTTCATAGAACCATGGACTTAGAAGATGACATCCAGGAAAAACACAACTGCTTTAAAAATGATCAATTTCTTTGACCTTCCTACTGACACCTTTGACAAAGAAAAAATTTTCTGGGGAAAGGTTTGGCCACAATGACTAAAAGTGTTTTGAGATGTAAAGGAGAGACATTGAAATTGAAAAACATTTTTCAAACAGTTAACCTTGGTGGTGGGTGGTCACAAAGTGAAGGAACAATTTGAAGAATAAGGACTACCTCAAACCATCTCATGCTGTCATATACTTGGACAAGTTTAGGTGTTCCAACAGGACAATGACTCTCAATATATAAATGTATAAAATATGCAATTATACAGAAGCTGGCTAGGAATTCATAAAGCAGGTTAACTACAAGCTTCTGTAGAAACCTTACAAAATCCTGATCTCAATCGGTAGTACATAGACTGTACTTAAAATCCAAGTCTGTGTCAGGAAGCCACCATACTTTACTGAGAAGTTGTAAAACATCTACCATAATTCTGCCTGAAGCATGTTGCTGACTATCAAAAGTGTCAGGCCAATTTGAAACAATCTGAGGGACCATTAACCAAATATTACATGTGCTGGAAGTATATTTTTTGCCCCGTATGATTATATAACCCTGAGTCAACCATATATAATATCTGAATATATAACCTTGAGTTCCAACATAAACCTCAAATATTTTTAGGAGGCACGGTGGTGTAGTTCAAGTCCCAGGTATTTGGCAAATGAGTGAGTGAAATAGACTTAAACGTGTGCACTACATTCTTATTCCTGTTCTATTAAAGATGTATGTCATACAATCATTCATTCAGGCAGGGTACATTCTGAACAACTCACCAATCTATCACAGGGCCAACACATACACAAACCATTCACACTCACATGTGGGACAATTTGGAAAAGCAAATTAACCTAATGTGGACTGTGGGTAAAAACCAGAGTACCCAAAAGAAATACACAAACATGGGCAGAACATGGAAATACTCCAGACAGAAACTTCCTTGCTACATCTGTGACTAGAACCCAGGAACTTATTGCTGTGAGATGAACATGCCGACAACTACACAACTGTGCCGTCCACTATGCAAGTGTTCTACCCTAGAAAAAGATCAGTTCCAAGCAATTACTAAATGCCCAATGCTGCCATAAAATTCATGTCCAATAAATGTCTTTCTATCTGATACACTGTATCACTTGGGACATAAGGCGCACCAGATTATAAGGCACATCAAGCAAAACAAAAGTCAGATAAGTCAGACTTGATTCAATTCCCACAATAGCTCTCATCATTGCTCAGCTGTAACACATAAAATATAAAATAATACACTTCACAATAACTTTCGACATTGTTCAGCTGTAACAATATTAAACAATAAACTCACTTTTTCAGTTCATTCCTCTTCCACAAATCCATCAAATTCTTCATCTTCAGTGTCTGAGTTTAACAGTTGCGCCAGGTGGACATAAAGCCCGGATCCCTCTATTATTTTTTATTATTATATTATATTATAATATTTTATTATCTATTATTCCCATGTTCATGGAGTCAAATTAGAAGTCGATCTGGGTCTTTTCTCAGCCACGCCCCCTTAAAGAGACAGCACATTATTATTGTGTTCATTACAGAACGGAGGACATTACTCTTAAGGAGCTGTATCAGTGTAACGTTAAATTCAAGAACTTTAATCCAAGGTCTCAGGAGGACACCTGTAGCAGTGCTTTATCCCAGTATTTGGACAAAAAGCCGAGATTCCTCTAACTTATGACCTGGACACCAATACCTAGCGGTTGCAGTTCTTTAGTTAATCCACCGGAATGCTGATAAGCTCTGAATTAGTTTTCTTCACTTGGGTTTTGACGGTGTCAGTGAAATGAAGCCGAGGCTGCATCAACACACAAGGCGCACCAGATTATAGGGCGCACCAGCAGCTTTTTTTGAGTATTAAAGGCTTTGAAAGTGTGCCTTATGGTCCGAGAAATACGGTATATTCTCAACATTCATTCATTTTCTGAACTGCTTATTCCTAATTAGGGTAGTGGGGAGCCACTATGGCTCGGGGGTAAAGAGCCCAACGGACTTTACCTTTACCTGATCAAGCATTGGATGGCATGATAGCGGTGATTAGCACATCTGCTTCACAACAAGAAGGTCTTAGGTTGCATCCTAAGCTGAGGCTCCTACAGACCAAGAACATGCACATTAGACTAATTGGCTGTTCCAACCCTAACCCTCATTGCCACTAGGGGTGTGTGTGTGTGTGTGTGTGTGTGTGTGTGTGTGTGTGTGCGTGTGCGTGTGTGTGTGTGTGTGTGTGTGTCTGTGTGTGTGTGTGTGTGTGTGTGTGTGTGTGTGTTGCCTTGAAATGGCCTGGCGAACTGTTCAGGATGTACCGCAACATCCCCCATTGTTGACCGATATAGTCTTCAGTGTCCCCACACCCCAGTAGGATAAAGACAGATTGCATCCTGCATTAATCAAAGCATTACCCAACTTGCCTCCCTAGGGATCAGAGGTAATCAGAAAGTGTGATGAGACATAGTGTTTGTAACTCTGACACGGAGTTGGCATAAGATATATATTCCTCAGCAGTGCATGGTGGTGTCATGGTTAGCTGTCTCACAGCAAAAAGGCTCTGGGTTCGATACCCAGTCCGGGCGTTTCTGTGTGGAGATTGCATGTTCTCCCTGTGTTCGCGTTGGTACTCAGAGGTTGATGGCTGAGATGGGCACCAGTCTTGCTTTCTTTGGTGTAGTTTTAGAATGCAATTTATTGTTATTGTTGTTAGGGTGGCACAGTGGTGGAGTGGTTAACACATTCGCCTTACAACAAGAAGGCCTGGGTTCAATTTTGGGTTCAATTAGGATTATTATTGCAATAATACATTAATGACTTTCAGTTAAAGGATGTACACAGTTCTAATCTGTAGCAGGTTTAACATAGAGACACTCACATTTACACCTTCAGCCAACTTATGTGACATAATGCATGGACTGGATGGTAGAAGGAAACCAGATGACCCAGATCAAAACTAACAGGCAGAAGGAGTACATGCATTCTCCATACAGAAAAGCTCCAGATTTGAATTTTAAAAAATATGCAAAAATGCAATAGAAAATGTAATAAATGATTATACATAATTACATGATAATGCATAATTTATTTTAAACATATAATAATTTTATATTTATAGAGTGAATTGGTGTTGGTTGAAACAGGTAGAATAATCAGCCTGACAGCAATGTCAATCAGAGCCACATGAGAGCTTCCTTCAAATGCCTTACCACATTTTCCCTCAAAATGACCTACATCTAACGCCACACAAACACATAGGCACACACATACACATCGACTCTGACCGCCAATTTGTAATTCCTTCCTCTAAAAACAGATCTGAGTCTAGCATTTGAGGGATATATTTCCTTGTTAGACAAGCAGTGTTGTGTAAGGTTTCTCCTCAGCACCGGCTGCTCTCTGAATTAGATCAATATACAACGAAAAAGAGACCGACCTTTTTTGTGGTGGGTTGATGGATTTGAAGGTTAAAAATGGCATAAATTATTTCTGGCTACCTTCAGCCCCCCTCCAGAGACCAAAGAGGAAAAAGGATGGGTGGATAGTGTCAGACACTCTTTTTTCATTCCTGATGTTATAGCAATTTCCCTGATGTCGCTTTTAATTTGGAGGATGAGTGTGGCACTGTGCTGTTCTCTCTCTCTCTCTCTCTCTCTCTGTCTCTCTCTCTCTCTCTCTCTCTCTGTGTGTGTGTGTGGGTGAGTGTGTGTGTGTGGGTGTGTGTGTGTGTGTGCGTGTGTGTGTGTGTGTGTGTGTGTGTGTGTGTGTATATTCGCTCCAATGAGGACTCTTATTAGATTCAAAATGCAAGATAATTAAATAGGCTTGTGTTTGGTGGAATCGAGAGGGAAAGGGATTATGTATCAAATAGCAAAACCACTGAAATCACTCCCCCATCATCATCATCAGCACAACTGAGAAACATTAATTTAATGGGGTTATATAATACAGATTTAGGCACTGCCTAAAAGCAGAGCATCCTAGAGATATGTCTATTGATGGTGTCAAAAGCTGGTGTTACAGTATTAGAGTAATGCGGCTCCTTTGAAGAAGAACTAAATCCAATCTTACTAAAAGTTTGCATCCACCAAAACATGTTATTGCCATTGCAACCTTCTTCATAGAAAAAAAAGATAACAAAACCTCAGCATTGTGCTGTGAAAAGTAGAGTGGAAGTCACATTGAAGAACCAGTTACCACTGTAGTGTTGTGCGTGAATGTACTGGGATATATACACTGCATCCATGTAAAGGAACAGATGCCTGTCTGCTGTATGTAAATGTATTGTCGTATTATGTGCAGAAATGCCAAGTTATTTTCTGCGTTTTGTCATATTCAAACTGATGGGACTATTTTCACAATTTAACACTCTCACAAAAGTGAAACGAACTACAAATGGTGGCCTGTTCAAACAGGGTAACGTATTTTCGCAGATTGCAACTTAGTAAGTTTAAGTGAAAAATACCTGATAATGAAAATATAACAGGAGAGTTTGATAGCCTTTCTTTTCATATTCTTTTAAGGATTGAATCAACTTTTGCCCTGAAAAAAAAATCTATAATCTACAGTATAATATCATTTTGGTTAACCATAAGTTATGGCCTGAAGCAAAAGCAGGAAAAGTTCACAGTTTTTTTTTTCACTGCTTTTCACTACCTGATTTCCTCATTCATCTGCACGTGTCCTGAGGTTCATTATCTATTTTATATGTCCACAATCAATGTTCCCATAGTGTTCCGTGTTGTTTTGCTCAGCAAAAGTTTGTCTGCCTACCTAAATTATGTTGTGTGTTTTAATTCTGAGCAAATATGAGTGGTGGTGTATGAGCCTTTTTTCAGTTTCAGTATTGTTAGGAATAAATCTGGTTTTGTATTGCTGCTCATCATTATATGCAACCGTGAGGGGGGCACACGCCAGTGCTCTCGATCATGCCGGTCCCAAGCCCGGATAAATGCAGAAGGTTGTGTCAGAAAGGGCATCCGATGTAAAACCTGAGCCAGATCAAATATGCAAATCACAAATATTACCTCCATACCGGATCGGTCGAGGCCCGGGTTAACAACGACCACCATCAGTGCTGTTAACACACAGGGTGCTGGAGGAAATTGGACTACTGTTGATCAAAGAAGGAGCGGCGGGAGACGTGTCCGTAGGCAGAGAGAGAAGAGGATAAACACGAGTCTAGGACTGAGAGTAAGGACTTTGAATGTTAGAACTATGACAGGAAAAGGTAGAGAGCTGGCTGACATGATGCAGAGGAGGAAGGTGGACATACTGTGTGTTCAGGAGACCAGGTGGAAAGGTAGCAAGGCTAGAAGCTAAGGAGCAGGGTTTAAGCTGTTTTATCATGGTGTGGATGGGTAGAGAAATGGAGTAGGAGTCATCTTGAAGGAATGGTTGGCCAGGAATGTTCTAAAAGTGAAAAGAGTGTCAGACAGAGTGATGAGTCTCAAGTTAGAAATTGAAGGTGTGATGTTCAATGTTATTCATGCTTATGCCCCACAGGCAGCATGTGAGTTAGAAGAGGAGAGATTCTGGAGTGAGTTAGATGAAGTGATGCTGAGTACCCCCAGAGGTGAAAGAGTAGTCATTGGTGCAGACTTCAATGGACATGTTGGTGCAGACAACAGAGGGGACAAGGAAGTGATGGGCAGGTTTGTTATCCAGGACAGGAACGCAGAAGGACAGATGTTGATAGATTTTGCAAAAAGGATGGAAATGGCTGTGGTGAGTACTTTCTTCCAGAAGAGAGAGAAGCATAGGGTGACTTATAAAAGCAGAGGTAGGAGCACACGGGTAGACTACATCTTGTTTAGACAATGCAATTTAAATGAAGTCAATGACTGCAAAGTAGTAGTGGGTGAGAGTGTTGCCAAACAGCAAAGGATGGTCGTGTGCAGGATGACGCTGATGGTGAGGAAAGTGAAGAAGGCAAAGGCAGAGCTGAAGACAAAATGGTGGAAGCTGAAAAAGGAAGCGTGTTGTGTTGTCTTCGAGGAGGAGTTGAAACAGGTTTTTGGTGGTCAGGAAGTGCTTCCAGATGACTGGACAACCACAGCAAATGTGATCAGGGAGACAGGTAGGAGAGTACTTGGTGTGTCCTCTGGAAGGAAAGTAGATAAGGAGACTTGGTGGTGGAATGAGGAAGTGCAGAAGTGTGTACAAAGGAAGAGGTTAGCTAAGAAGAAGTGGGACATTGAGAGGACCGAAGAGAGTAAACAGAAGTGCAGGACACGGCGTAAGGCGAGGGTAGCGGTGTCAAAGGCCAAACAGAGGGCATATGATGACTTGTATGCTCGGCTGTAAAGTAAAGAGGGAGAAAATGATCTATACAGGTTAGCACAGCAGAGAAATAGAGATGGGAAGGACGTGCAGCAAGTTAGAGTGATAAAGGACAGAGAGGGAAATGTATTGACTGATGACAGAAGTGTGTTGGGAAGATGGAAAGAGTACTTTGAAGAGCTGATGAATGAGGAAAATGAGAGCGAAAAGAGAGTAAAAGAGGTGACCGTTGAGGACCAGGAAGTAACAAAGATTAGTATGGGTGAAGTGAGGAGGGCATTAAAGAGGATGAAGAGTGGAAAGGCAGTTGGTCCTGATGACATACCAGTGAAGGTATGAAAGTGTCTCGGAGGGGTAGCAGTAGATTTCCTGACAAGAACATTCAACAAGGTCTTAGAGAATGAGAGGATACCAGAGGAATGGAGGAGAAGTGTGCTGATACCCATTTTTAAGAACAAGGCAGGCGTGCAGAGTTGTGGCAACTACAGAGGGATAAAATTGATGAGCCATACGATGAAGTTATCGGAAAGAATAGTGGAAGCTAGACTAAGGGCAGAGGTCAGCATTTGTGAACAACAGTTTGGTTTCATGTCAAGAAAAAGCACCACAGATGCAGTCTTTGCTTTGAGGATGTTAATAGAGAAGTACAGAGAAGGTAAAAGGAGCTGCATTGTGCCTTTGTGGATCTGAAGAAAACATATGACAGGGTGCCAAGAGAAGAACAATGGTATTGCACGAGGAAGTCTGGAGTGGCAGAGAAGTCTGTTAGAGTGGTGCAGGACATGAATGAAAGATGTAAGACAGTGGTGAGGTATGCTGTCGTCATGACCAAAGAATTCAGCGTGGAGGTGAGACTGCATCAAGGGTCAGCTCTGAGCCCATTCTTGTTTGCTATTGTGATGGACAGGCTGACAGACGAGGTTAGACAAGAATCTCCATGGACTATGATGTTTGCAGATGACATCGTGATCTGTAGTGAGAGCAGAGAAGAAGTAGAGGAAAATCTAGAGAGGGGAGGTATGCCCTGGAAAGAAGAGGAATGAAGGTTAGCCTCAGTAAGACAGAATACATGTGTGTGAATGAGAAGGACCCAAGAGGAACGGTGAGGTTACAGGGAGCAGAGATAAAGAAGGTGGAGGATTTTAAGTACTTAGGCTCAACATCCAGAGCAATGGAGAGTGTGGAAAAGAGGTGAAGAAGCATGTGCAGGCAGGTTGAAATGGTTGGAGAAAAGTGTCCAGTGTGATGTGTGATAGGAAGGTATTGGCAAGAATGAAAGGAAAAGTGTACAAGACATTGTTGAGGCCAGCAATGTTGTATGGTTCAGAAACAGTGGCACTGAGGAAAAGACAGGAGGCAGAGATGAAAATGTTGAGGTTCTCCTTGGGAGTAATGAGGACGGAAAGGATCAGGAATGAGTACATCAGAGGGACAGCACATGTTAAAGGTATTGAAGACTATGTCAGAGAAGCTAGATAGAGAAGCCTAGAGGAAGACCAAAAAAAAGATTTGTGGATGTGGTGAAGGAGGACATGAAGGTCATTGGTGTAAGAGAAGAAGATGCAAAGGACAGGGTGAGATGGAGGCAGATGATTTGCTGTGGTGACACCTGATGGGAACAGCCGAAAGGATAAGATTATATAAATCAGCAATACATAACATCCAACTCAGGCATGGACATGGGACACCATGAAACTCATGTTCTATTCATTTATATCTCCAGTCAGGAGCTATTATTCTGATACATAACTTTTTTTAAAAGTGACAACACTGGCCTGATCGTGTTACCATCACTAGGGGTTATTTGCATTTTAAATTTAAACCCAATTGTTTGTGTTTAATATTTTCAGAAACTAGAGTCTAATTCGATATTGATGCAGTAAAATGTAGAAACTAAATTTCTTTCTATGAAAAAAACTTATCCTTAAATCAGACTATAGGTCCGCCAGCACATACACGACTAAAATTGCTGCATTTCAGAAGCTTTAAGAGTTTCTTTTCTGGTCTTGTGGGGAGAAAACTAAGACTTTTCCACAAAGGCACCTCCAGGGAGTCCAATCAGAACCATCTTAACAGTCACAGTGAGTTCTGATTTCCTGTGCATTTATAGGACACTTCCTGTAGGGAGCAAGCAATAACAGGATGTGGGAAGCAGGTGTTGCATTAGTGAGGAAAAGGTTAGAGGAAACTCTGCCTCTACTGAGGAACCATTGGCGGGTGAAAGAAAATGGAAGAACAAAATGCAGGAGGAGAAAATTGTGCTGTATTTAAATCACCATGAGTGCAACCTTTTCCCTTTCCTTAAAATCACTTCCTTTTGTTCATCTGAAAATGACATTCAAAGAAAACACAAGATGGTTTGAAGGAGTTTCAACCGAAAGTCCACTTTTTTTCTGAAATACTAAAATATGTATTAAATTGAGTGGGGGAATTACTTCAAATACAATCTCTGCCCTCTATTGGACAATCTTCGCAGAATTATACTATCAGTAAAAGGAGGTAATAAATTAATAAGTTTCTAAAAATTCTGAAATACCTATCTAAAATATTTGAAACATGTGAAACTATCGCACTTCATAATATTAAAAAAATGTTGGGAAAAATGCTCAGAATATTATTGTAAATCATATTTAAAATGGTGTGTCCTACATAATTAGGATTTTGCCTGAAACATCACTGACGAATGTGAAGTACTTCAGGAGCAGTAGCAGCGATGCTGACTTGCATAATATCAGTGGTTAACAAAATTGAATATTATGAAACTAAATTTTTCATTTTGAGAGGTTTAACTATAAATCATTGAGAAATATGTGAATAAATCTAAAGACACAAATCTTATACATATTATTCATCGACTTATTCTACCTCTGAGAACTGCCAGCCCTGGCAATTAGCTAGTATGCTTGATCATTAAGCATGCTGATTGAACAAACTGTAAAATGCAATTTGTGCAATAACATATATGGGTGGCATGGTGATTTAGCCCATCCACCTCAAAGCAAGAAAGTCCTAAGTTTCAGTCCCGGGTTCGCGAATGTCATTGTCTGTGGAATTCGCCTGTACTCCGTATGCTTTTGTGGACTTCCTCCAGATACGCTGCTCTCCTATCACAGACCAAAAACATGCACATTAGGTGAATTGGCTTTTGCCACAATTACAAATGTGAATATTTGTGTGCGAGTGCGTGCGTGTGTACGTACGTGCATGTGTGCGCGTGTGTGCATGTGTGTGTATGTGTGTGTGTATATATATATATATATATATATATATATATATATATATATATATATATATATACATATATATACATATATGTGTGTGTATATATATATATATATATATATGTGTGTGTGTGTGTGTGTGTGTGTGTGTGTGTGTGTGTGTGTTTGATGTATGTCAGACTGGGAGTTCTTCAAGTTGTACCCAGCCTTTGCCCAAAGTCAGCTGAGACAAGCTCTAGTCTCCTCGTGACCCAAGTAGGAATAATCAATTCAGCAAATGAATAACAAAGTACTGTATACTCATATTCATTCATTCATTCTTTCATTTTCTGAACAGCTTAATCCTAATTAGGTTCATGGGGAGGTTGGCACTCATCTCAGCTGACTCTGGGCAAGGGCGGAGTACACCCTGGACGGCTCACAAGATCATCACAGTGCAGAAACACGCTGATGGCTATGCAGCTACGATTGAGGAAAGTCTACTCTTATACTGTCACATTTTGATGACAGTACATTTGTAAAAAAAAAATTATGCTGTCCTTTGTAATCCTGAGCATTTTTTTAAATTCTAAAATTAAAATAATTTTTAGCTCGAAATTATGAGTAAAGGAATAGTGACACTTTGCTGGGTCTTAAACGCATCAGTACCCTTTAAGCATCATTTTGATGATCATCAGATTATGATAATGAAACCGATTTAGTATTTAGGAAATACCATGACCCATCATGTACGATGAAAGCCACAGGACGTTCACTGCGTGCTGTTGAGTTGGCATGAGGAGCTGGAGGTTGCCATTATACTGGCTTCAGATGAAGTTTGGTGTTAACTGTCCTCATACCCTACCACCATTTGGCCGCAAGCTTAGTGGCTGTCGATCCTTTCATGAGGCTGGCAGCTGTTGTTTAACATGGCTTCACATCTTATCTTACATCCTTCGGTCATTGTGCCCCTAGGGGCCTGCAGTAATGAGACACATGCCACAACAGCCGCGCTTCTGACAATATGTGCACGAAAAAAAATGTAACACAGAAACAGGATCAAACAGCATTATTGTTCATCGTCCACCCATCGCTGTCTGGCAGCCAAACAGATTACCCAACGGCACCAGTTTGCAAATGTGCTCAGTATCATTTATCACAGTAATACACTTTTAATCATTTATCTAATCATATGAATCAGTTGTAGTAACTTTGCACAATGAAGTTATATTTTGAAGCCATAAAACAAATACAAATCACTCAGACAATCTGCTCTCTTATGGCTGCTGTATAGCTTTCTGAAGAAACGAAGAGACAGCAGAGTTACCATATCTTCAGTGCTCAGTTGTGTTGCCTGTCTGATAGCTCCTGTAATTATGTGCATTAATAAACATGATGACAGCTACACAGAAACAGACAGCCTAAATTTGCCCCCACCCAACCCCGGCACATTCTCCCATGAATCCAGGTTAGGACTCTGCAGAGGCTACAACACAAGTATAAAAAACACAGTGGTGTTGGCTATGTACTCTGGTTTGCAGGAATAGGCATTTCACTGTTTTAAATTATGCATAAATAGTGCCCCATGCTCTCTTTCGCCTGGGGTTATTTTAATTAGGACAACGAGAAATAAGAAATGCAGTCAATCCGGAAAATGCAGTGGCCTTCAGGATCGATTGTACGTAATCATGGAGCTGACTAGTGGTAATAATTGCTTAAAGAGGTATCTGGAACATAATCAATGATGTGTATAATCGAGCCATATGATTGCAATCTTTGTTTATTTGCTTGTAATCCAAAAAGGCCAAACCAACTGGTTCATTTTTTATCACCGAGGACGTCAAGGTTTACAATGTGAGTTAATATGATTCGAATGTTGCTCCTGATTTTCTTTCATGTGTTTACAAGATTTTGATTATTTTACAGATGTTAGCATGCCTAGGGTCATTTGGACAGTTCCATCCACATTATCACCTCCTAAAACAAATGCATCTGAAAATCTAACCATGAATCCCAATGCAAAATCTCAATAACCAAGCTGAAGGGAGTTGAGTATTCAGGATAATACGATGAATCAGAGTTAGATTCGGTCTAAAAGAGTAATCTTCTTTTTTTTTAAACTACGTACTGCAATCAGTACAGAACTGTGCTCCATTGAAAACATCTGTGATGCAAATGAAACAGGAAATGGAAGTGTCAGCGTGATGGGACGACAGCATGATGTGATGATGCAGGGTCTCACCTGCTTGATGCGGTCTGGGTTGACTGTGGTCTGTGGCTGAAGTATGCTGACAGGCTCTGTTTTGGAGGCACTCTGAGGCATCTCCCGAACCTTCTCAGCTATGAAATCATGGACGCTGTTAAGGGCCTCTACAGTGCCCTGGATCAAACACACTCGCTCAGTCGTTCCTGCCAAACACAGAGAGTGAGAAAAGCAAGATACATTTTTTGATTAGGTTACATGATGACGCGGTGAAAAGATGAACTGCATGTGACTACTGAATGATCTGTATGAAAAGATCGTTATGGGTTTCTGTGGGAAAAATACATAATGATTCCTGACACTTTTCCACCTCCAATTCTGAAGTTTCACAACTCATCCAGAGTGGCTTGTACACTGTTATAAATGGGATTCTACCAGGATTTGTCATTCTGTACGTCTGTTAATCGGCAATAACTATAATACAGTACTTTACAAATTATTTACTAGTGCTTCGCATGTTCTTGGTGTTAATGGCTTTTGGAGTGGTAGGCACAGTGATGTAGCATATTTTACCAACGAGCTTTCACAATCAACTCTAGTCGAGAAACGTTTTCTGGCACAGCCAGCATAGCGCATTTCATCAACTAGACTTACAGTATGAAATTTCTTGGCTGCTGCTGCTGCAAATTCATGCACATAATTAAATATGATTAATAGTTCCCTGTTAGTGATAAATATCGAGAATTAAAACATGTGCACATGTACATACTATCAATCGGTGTACATGCAGACTAGACTTCTGAAAACAGCTGCACTACCAGTGCTTCTATTCTAGGCACTCACAGATGGTCCTCCATTAAATAGATGCCCAAGTTTCCAATTTTAATTAATTCTGATCTGATATCAGCTCTCAACATGTTTTAAGGGGCAGCAGGAGTTTGTCACTAACGGAGCACAAGTAGTGTGAATGTCTGTATTTACAATACACAGTACTCTGTATAAGAGCTCTCGTACATTCGGCATTGTTCCAGCGAAAGCGCCAAGCTTCTGGTTTCATTTCAAAATGATGGCTGTACATGAGAGGATAACGAAGTGTCACCCATGCTTCAGAAGCAGCCAGGAATGTGGGTGCGAGATTCCAAAATCACAATAAACATGTGTGTGTGTGTGTGTGTGTGTGTGTGTGTGTGTGTGTGTGTGTGTGTGTGTGTGTGTGTGTGTGTGTGTGTGTGTGTGTGTGGTATCATGAGAGTGGGGGGTGGAGAGAAAGGGAATTAGGGTGAGGAACAAAAAGTATAAACTAATCCTCAGCCAGAAACTCTCTTGGCCTTAGGGAGGGTGGTATGCAAATGGACCCTTATCAGCACTCTGCAGTAAGGGCTTCCGTTTTCCTCTAGCCTGCCATTGTTTTTCTGCAGTGAATGTGATTTGGTCGGATCCCACCTTACTGCATAGGGCTCTTCTATAAATAAACCTAAGTGAAGGAATATCACACTCATGGTTCATGTTCATAAAAAAAGAGAAAAGAAATCTTTGCTAAGCTCCTGACAGCTGGTGGCCCAAGAGTAATCTGGGACAGACCAATCAGGGAAGCAGATTACTGAAGCAGAGATCACCATTGTTTTGGCAGAAAGTTGAGAAGGGCTGTGTGGGAAGGGGACGATATGTCAGAAAGAGCTAAAGTCCATGGACACATCACAGCCAAACACATTCAAACGTCTTAGTTTGTTCAACATGAACACAAATGTGCTATTATAGTTAGCATGTTGATATTTTGTTTATTGTTGATGTGTTGACAGCCTGATATAAAAGGACTTGGCAGGCTAAGTGAGTATGATAGATGGCACTGAGGGGCATGAGAAGGTCAGCGGGTTTCTCCGCCACTTCAGTAGTGCTGCATAGTGACAAAGATTATTCTTCATGCAGTGAACCTGTGAGAAGATGGTTGGTGTAAAAAGAGGGGGTGGGGATCTCCAAAATTATTGAAAGGGTGTAAAATCAACAGCAATAGATCTGGACAGTGTGCAAAAGTCATCCAGACAGACCTCAGCTGTAACATTTGGATACAGATACAAGTCCTGCCGGTGACAATGTGGACTTTGGGTTCTGTTTTTTTTCTCCCCCATCAGCAAGATGTACCTTCCAGGAGCAAAGACCAATCCAACATACTGTATTTATCTACAGCCGCCTGATATATATATCAGCATATGTGCAACTCGCACATGAGGAAATGTCATCTGCATCAGGCACAGAATGAAAAAAGGCCTTAAAATGTATTGTCCAGTTCATGGGTTTTATACAGTCACCGAGGGAATGCCACCATGGCTGTATGGTAAATTGTTTTTGTGGAATTGTTAATTGAGTGAGTCATCCATTCTTCCTTTTTGAAGGCTACATGGAGCTCCACTTGACCAATTCTGCTACTGTGAGCATTTACACATTTTACAACAAATATTGTTAAAATAACCCAACACCCATTCGAATCAAATTCTAAAGGGCTATTCACAAAATAAGATGCGTTTTGGAGGACAAAGACTAAACAGGCCACAGGGTTTTTTTAATCATTACAATATTAAATACTGTATACAGTATATTAAAGGTGTGACACTGGTTAGGAAATTATCTTTTTGTAATATTTGCTGAAGGTCCTTTAAAGGAGCAGTTCTTATGTAAATTGGAATTCGCAATTTTTTTTTCCATGAAGCGAATGACTTTGAGTTCAGACTTTTTTTGAGGCCTGTTTTATGCCAACTCTGGACATGCTTCTTTATGTACACATATAATATCAACATTTTGGCACCTGCACAAACTATATATTTTGGAGTGATCACTGACATGTATGAAAGCTCCAGGCAATTTCACATGTGTGTTTGGATTTATTTCTTCATACATTCACAGTATGATTCAGAAGCAGTTTCGCAACCAAACCCCACTGTGTGAATGCGTTTGGATTACCTCTGTGTACACAAAAAAATTCACATACGCAGTGATGCCCTGGTGGTATAGGGCGCTGGATCGCTGATCCTAAGGTTGGGTGTTCGAGTCCCACTCTCCACAAGGTTGTCACTGTCCTCCCAGTGCAGCTAACTGGGTTATCAAATGTGGGCTATGTCTCTCACTGTCTATGGTGAGAGACATGTAAAAGAACGATTGCTGACTTTCGTAAAGAGTAGCTGCAAAGCCGTCAGCGTGTTTCTTTCCCTTGCTAAAGGGTTGTGTCAGGAAGGGCATCCGAGGTAAAAAAAAAAAAAAAAAACCTATGCCAAATCAAACGTGCGAATCATTCGCTGTGGCGACCCCTGATAAAGGGAAAAAGCCGAAAGGAAACCTTAATACAGACATATGGAATGATGGGAATGTACAAAGTATGATTTGATGCTCATTAAAAAAATCACTATAGATTATGAGTCAGTCATTTCGAAAATCACCCTTTAAATTCAGAAAGCTCACTGAAATTTCCATTAATATTGTCCGTACAACGGCAGAGTGGGGGAACTAAAAAAATTCTAGATGATTTCAGGCAAGAGATGAAATCCTCCCTGAACATGTCACCAGCCTATCGCAGAGCTAGCCGAAACATAAACAACTATTCACAGTCATTTCCTGCTACGGACAAATTAGGTGACCTAAACTTAATGTCTTTGGACTGTGGGTGGAAATTGATGCACACAGAGCCTTCTAGCATTGAGGCGATAATAAACTGAACCATCATGCCACTCTCAACAAAATATCACCACAAATAAATAAATAAATAAACTCTGCTGTTTACGCTGCTGTGTAGGCTATGACAATTGAGGTGGTGGAGGAACAAATGGCATGGACCATCAATATTCAACCAATGAGAACATGTAGGTACTGAATTTGAGCTTTTGAATGAGTGCGAGCCTGAATCCTAACGAGCTCATCATGAATACCCAGGGTCCAAAAAATTGATACCCAGCATTTGCCAAATATTTGTAAAAATCTACATTGACAGATTTAAAATATTAGATCGATCAGGACTGTTGTATTTTTCAAGTTGGCCTGCTCCACAGAGCTCCATCTACTCCATGTATTTTCCCTTCAAACTGATTCTTGTGGATTTAATATTTTTGAGTGGCATTCCAGGGGTCCACATCAGAACTCTTTGGGTTTCTGACGGCGACCACAGCAGACTACAGGTCCTTACATTGTTTAATGTGTTACCTGAAATTAGCAAGCCTTTATTATTCTGGGTTTTTATTTGCCTCTTACGTTGTTCTAGGATTCTTTATTTTGCTGCTGAGGACACTGTACTAATTTTGGTTGCTGCAAACACCCGTAAGCTGATGTACAAGAAAAGATGGTTGGATCAGCAGTAGGTATAGAAGGATGTAGTGGATAATATTATGTGTTTAAGGATGATCATGTTGATCTTCACACCACTAGATTTGTAGTAGTGAAGATTTACTAGTAAATGAGAAATAGTTCGAACTAATTTCACAGAAAATGGTGAAAAATCAATATATTGAAAGTGAGTTATACGAAATATATTATAGGTCCTAAATTATGACAGATAAGGAAAGGTCTTTCATATAAAACTGGAAATCCCTTTTCTACAATCATTTCATGTTTAAAAACCAGGCATATGTTTTGTCAACAGCTGAATATTACATTTTTATTTCAAAAAGAATCAAATTCAGCTAAATTATATAAACATTACCAACTATACCTTTCAAGCTCATATTCCAACAACATGCTAAGACTGCGAATAAAAATGTCCAAAACAGGACATTTAAGAATCACTGCAATATTGATAAATGAGATATGATCTACTAATCAAATTAAATTCCTGCAGTGGTTCTTTTAGTTCTGTAGTGAACACCATGCTCTCGTTTGCAACCTGAATTCCTAAAAGCATGCCCTTGAAGAAAGGAGACAAATGTCTTTCGAAAAAAGTGCCGATCACTAAACATCTCATTTCAATGGAGGAAGCCGGCAGATGGATTGCTCAGTGAATTGACAGGGCACTAAACCACAAATTATAACCACACAAAACTCAATAACCAATTACAATGCCATGTGCATGGTAACAAATGAGAGAAACTGTTGGAACCAAAGGAAGATCCGTCTGTCTCCGAAGATACACAGAGAATGCTGTATCCAGGAAACGTTCTCCATGCCGAAGCCGATTATCTGAGCACATTTTGGCTCGTACTTGAGTAACTCCTTCAGATTATTCCAACTGAGGCCCATGGGAGCTTTGGTGCATAGGCCCTTACCCTTGGACAAGTTTATAGATGTTTCCTGGCTTTGCACTCAAATAAGATATGAGAAAATGTGCAGAATATTCTGTGAACAAGGAGAAGTCTGAAAAAAAAAAAAAGTGCAATCACCCTTCTTCTTGTATGTTCCTGTCTATCTAATACAAGCCAGTTGATTGCAGTCACCAACCAGATGGGTTCTGTCAGAGACGGCCGTCGAAAACAGGGAGTGGGATGTCTGATGCAGTCCAGTCCAGTTGTTTTGGTGGTGGTGGTGGGGGGACGGGGACGGTCCAGGCCCTATGACATAGCTCTATCACCATGGTAACTGGCAGACCCCCTGAAAATATTGTGGGGCAGCTGCAGATGATGTAATGTGTTATTATTTAAAGTAAAGAGGCGACATGCAAGGCAGCGACTGCAAAGCAGCATTGCATGAGCTTAGGTCATTCTGTTAAAGAAGTTTGCAAATGGTTTCCACACAAATCACTTTATGTTGTTGAAACTGGCCATGCAGTTAATGTGTCGGTTTACTTTTGTGTTCCCTTGTGAATACTGCCTCAGTTGACTCGACTGAACTACAGACTTTTAATTTAAGAGAGCGGGAAAAAGGATCCTGTGACCTTTACTTTGTTCTCATGTTCAGTTATGCAGCACAGCTTTTCCTGCTTCATGCAACAGACAGGGAAAACGGTGCAGGAAGGATAAGAAAGTCTCGAAAGAATAACAAAAGCCTTGGAAGAAAGAATAAATTCCTATTCGGTGATGTCAGTTTTATTGAGAGTCTCATGTCCCCACCTCCCCATGGGTTCTCTCTTTAGTTTCACCTTATCCTGAACCCCCTACAACATCCCCTAACTCTCCACCTCACCAAACACACACACCCTACTGTAAAGCCATATCGACATGGGGCCCGTAGTAGGAAACTGCTGGAGAATCATAACTGTGGAAAACTGCCTTTATCTTCACTCGCAAGCATGCTCTTTCTCTCATTGCTCCAAAATCTGAATTCACAATTCACTGGGAGGTTCGAAAATAGACATCGCATGGTCAGAAGGAGAGTGGATTATGAAACATACACAACAAAAATATGAAAAGATGGGGGAAAGTCGGATTTTCCCCCTTTATTTTCTAACACAACCTTACTTGGCGAGTTATCCTGTTGGCCTACGCCGTAGATCACACTTTCAGAACACCTACCATAAAATACATCATCAGAGTTTACCAGTACTATTTTATAGCAACACACAAGTGTGAGCAAGCACATAAGCACGTGATTGATGTCTCACATCATGTAACTGTGTAAATTTTGGAAAGTGCTTTGGTGACTCATTGCCTGATGAGGAAGTGACTTAAAAGCAGAGTGCTGCAAACCAGATGGGAACGCTTTGCAGATTTAAGAAAAAGGGTTCAGGAACTAAATCTACTACTTCGGTTGTTGTCAAAGGCATACAGGGCATTTTCTTTTTTTTCTTTTTACTCATATGTACCGTATGCATCTTTTGTGCACTTTATAAACAAACAGTTCTGTAAATAACGACTTATACTCTGAATAAAAAGATATTTGTATATAATTAATATAAAGATAGGGGGCAGTGGTGGTCTAGTGGTATAGGGCGCTGGATCGCTGATCCAAAGGTTGGGGGCTCGAGTCCCACTATCCACAAGGTTGTCACTGTCCCCCCCAGTGCAGCTAACTGGGTTAGCAAAGGCAGGCCATGTCTTTCACTGTCTATGGTGAGAGGCATGTAAAAGAACCATTGCTGACTTTCGTAAAGAGTAGCTGCAAAGCCGTCAGCGTGTTTCTCTCCCTTTCTAAAAGGGTTGTGACAGGAAGGGCATCCGACGTAAAAAACCTCTGCCAAATCAAACGTGCGAATCAAATGATTCGCTGTGGCGACTCCCGAGTAAAAGGGAAAAAGCCGAAAGGAAGACAGACAGACTCTGAATAAAGTACTACAGTGTTTCCCCGAAAATAAGACAGGGCTTATATTAATTTTCATACCGAAATATGATACTCGGGCTTATTTTTAGGTGATGATGTATTACATGTCTTATAATATATCTTTGTCTTAATATATTCTTATTTCGTTATATTTCTTTATTTTTTAAATATTTTAACCAGAACCGAATCGAGCGATTTTAGCGATTTTTATGGACGCAAGTGTATGTCCTTGTTTTAAAGCAGTCGCTGACCTCAACGCGCAAGGATTGATGCTTTGACAGCGTAGCTTAGGTAAAGCTGCCTGATAGATGAGTCAGCGCTTTCACCTAGAGCCCTAGATTGAGCGAGTAGCAGGCCAATGAATTGCTGCCGCTCTCAACTAGGGCTTATTTTAAGGGGAGCGCCTATATTAAAATCATCTTGTAAATTCATGCTAGGTCTTATTTTGTGATTAGGTCTTATTTTCAGGGAAACACAGTAACTGTACATTTGTTGACTGCTCGTGTCTATTCAAAATGCGTAATTCTCTGGAGGCGGTTGGAAAGTGGCGATTGGTTTAAGACTCCATGGGAAGCCTGGCTAACCCTAAAATTGCAATATAATGCATATGTAATATAATTTTTACCAGTGTCTGTGATCTTCATCTACCTTGGTGTAATCCAACATTTTAGCAAATCGAATGATCACTGCAATATCGCATTGTTTCTTCAATAAGCTAAAACTGTTTTTTTTGGTGAGTAGTACAGGTTGCATGAAACAATCCAGAGCAATGGAGAGTGTGGAAAAGAGGTGAAGAAGTGTGTGCAGGCAGGTTGGAATAGTTGAAGAAAAGTGTCCAGTGTGATGTGTGATAGGAGAGTATCGGCAAGAATGAAAGGAAAAGTGTACAAGACGGTGACGAGGCCAGCGATGTTGTATGGTTTAGAAACAGTGGCGCTGCGGAAAAGACAGGAGGCAGAGCTGGAGGTAGCGGAGATGAAAATGTTGAGGTTCTCTTTGGGAGTAACAAGGATGGACAGAATCAGAAATGAGTACATCAGAGGGACAGCCCTTGTAAGATGTTTTGGAGACAAAGTCAGAGAGGCTCGATTGAGATGGTTTGGACATGTACAGAGGAGGGATACTGAATATATTGGTAGTAGGATCCTGAGGTTGGAACTACCAGGCAGAAGGCCGAGAGGAAGACCAAGGAAGAGATTTATGGATGTGGTGAAGGAAGACATGAAGGTCGTTGGTGTAAGAGAAGAAGATGCAAAGGACAGGGTGAGATGGAGGCAGATGAGTTTCTGTGGCAACACCTGAAGGGAAAAGCCGAAAGGAAAAGAAGAAGAAGAAGAGAGTGCAGGTTGCATGATAATCTTGTTTGAAGCTTCCACCACAGTGCTAACTGACATTCAGATTGAAGAGCTTCTGTTAATTTCTGTTAGATGTTTGTGTACTCACTGCTTTAATGGCGGGGGGAGATGCTCACAGAGCTACAAACTACAGTATTCATGCATCATTTTGAGCACTGCTGAATAGATGGGAGTGAATGCAGTATTGGTGGGTATACAAAAAAATTACAATTCAACATTTCTGGAGCCAACCCATCCTATTCGGATCAAATGCAGGGTAACCACTGAACAGCTCCCCAAACCATCATAGGGCCAAAACACACAACATTCACACCTGTGGCTATTGAGAACATCCAATTAGCCTAATGTGCTTGTCTTTTGACTGTAGGAGGAAATGGGAGCACCTGGGGGAAAGACATGCAAGTATGGGAAGAACATGGAAACTCCACACATTAACATCTTGTCCGGGGATGGGGCACAAACCCACGATCTTGCTATTAAGTTCAACTTATCTTGGAGAGTTTTTATCTCTCCTCTACGTAGGTTTGAGGATAGTAATGAACACCAATACATTTCATAGAATCACAAATAAAGTTTACTACCTATGCAAACCTAACCAATCAAGGAGGTAAATCTTGAGAGTGAATTCTGAAAAATTTACCTTCATTCATTATTGAATAAAACCCTAAGGCAGAACTCTTTGGCTTGCTCTAATTGTTTTAATATTAAATTACTTAACACACTTTCATTTATCACCAGTGCATAATATTTAAATTCTCCCTTTCCTCTAAATGTCATCAAGTCAATCCAAATTTCAGACATGATAACGTTTATATTAATTGTGTACTAAGCTAGCCATGATAGCATAGTTTAGCAATTTTGCAGATTTTCTTTCTGGGTGTTGTTGCTACTGCTATAGCCATGAGTGTCCCAATTATTATGCACTAAGAGTAGTACAGTGATACCTCAGCTCACGAACATAATTGGTTCCCTGAAAGTGTGTGTAAGGCGAAAAGTTCGTCTTCCGAACATTTATTTCCCATAAGAAACCATTAAAATGAGAATAATCCGTTCCCATTTCCCCATAAAACATAATTTTCTACTAAATAAGCCTTAAAACTACACAAAAATATACCTTATTTTATGTATAATAAATGTGCTATTGTATTGTAATTAAAGGAATAAACTGTACTGTATAATAAAGTCGTTTTATTTACCTTTGTGATGGTAGTTGATGGCTTGATGGAATGGAGTGGGAGGAGGAGGAGGGAGGGACTTACTGTTTGGAAGGAGAGTTTGGAAACGCCTACTGTTTGGAAACACCCTTAGCCACACACGCACCCTTAATAGTTTCCTTGTTCTTAAGGATGGGAGCAATGGTAGACTTAGCGTACTGGTACTGGGACGCTGAGTCAAACAAACGCACACCTCGTTCGTGTTTTTCAATGATCTCCGCCTGTGGTGGGGTCTTTTTCGGTCCCATAATAGCAAAAGTACACTCAATATGGTCCAAAATGTCTATCAAACACAAACCACTTCCGCATTCAAAGAAAGGGGTGTGACGAACTGTGACGCCGTGAGCGTGCGTCAGCTTCTCGTGGCCGCCACCGTGGCGCTGTTCGACCGCGTGGTTTGATTCGTCCGCCGAAAACTAGTTCGTCAGCAGAGACTATATGCTCGCAAATTTAATGTTCTTGAGGCGAAAAGTTCGTGAGCTTAAGCGTTCGTCAGCGGAGGTTTTACTGAACTAGCAACAATGGCAAAACTTTATACTTTTTTAATCCGTTCCAAAATGATGAATGTTGATAAAAATGTCTATGCTCAGTAACCAGAAAAAAAAAATTTCAGCATGAATATTTGTTTATGATGGGGCACACATGGCTCAGGAAAAATGACAACGTGCAGGATCACTGGTTTGTGCTGCTCAGGGGGCAGGAGTTTTAAATCAAAACTATAAGAACAGCTTTTTAGAATGTTTAATAAAGAGTATCTGAATATCCTTGAATATAAGTTGTGTATTGATTTTCACATGTGCTATATCATAAAAAGTAATTATTCATCACTCGTACAATGAATTATTCAACTTTTTAACAAAAAGGCTGCAAAGAAACATTCATACCAGACCAGCATGACACTCAAGAACCTTGTCATGTCATCATAAGATGTGTACTAACACATTTTTTAAAGGCTATAATACATACTATTAGTATCGATGATATATTATTAGTAATTGTAGTAGTAGTAGTAGTAGTAATAATAATAATAATTCCTTGCAGGATTGCATGGATAAGATGTAAAATCCATACATGTTTTAATATTCACTCCATGTACAGTGTTTTATTTTCCAGCCAATGCACTTACAAGGGCAGTGGCGGCCTAGTGGTATAGGTGCGGGATCACTGATCCTAAGGTTGGGGGTTCAAGCCCCACTCACCACGCAGCTAACTGGGTTATCAAAGGCCGGCCATGTCTCTCACTGTCTATGGTGTGAGGTTCATGTAAAAGAATCATTGCTGACTTTCGACAAGAGTAGGCTGCAAAGCCGTCAGCGTGTTTCCGCCCTGTGATGGCCTAGCGAGCTGTCCAGGGTGTACTCTGCCCTCGCCCGGAGTCAGCTGGGATGGGCACCAGCCTCCCCGCGACCCTAATTAGGATTAAGCGGTTACAGAAAATGAAATGAAATGAATGCACTTACATATACATGCAGGTCAACTTGCTCACATTTGTATACCACAACCAATACAAATTTTGTCTATTTAATTTCTTATCATGATCATTGAATGTTTACATGAGTATGGTGCTATGAGGATGATGCACTGAACAAATGCATAAACACACACGTTTATTTTATGGACACAAATATACATCCCTGAACCTATTTGCGTTCTCTAAAGGACTGCATGATAAATGCAGCTGGTGTGAATTCCTGGTCAGCACAGCTGATTCCGACAGAGACTGATTCATTATCCTGCATTAGGCTGAGGAAAAGAAGGAGGAGCAATTCCTTTAATCGCTGTATTCCAGTACCCCATCAGAATCCATGGGGGGTACTCAGGTGACCTAATTCTGATCCCTCCCAGCTTGATATAAATAATAAAGCAGTCTGCTCAAGTTGTGGACTGACAGAAAAGTGTCGGAAAGTATGTGGGTGTGTGAGTGTGCATATGTGTACATGTGTGTGCAGGACAAAGGAAAGAACATGCTGAGACCCTCTCTTCACACTGCCTGTCTCCACAGCTGGGCTCCTCCTCCAGGGCCTTTAGATCCCTGCTAACACAGATCACACCCTGCACTTGTCTACTTCAGCCTAGACCAATCTGGAACACAGACACAGTTTCCACCACAGGCGACTGTCTTAACAAGCACTAAATCAACAATGTTAGAAATAAAATTTTGAGAAAGGGAGAAAATTGCTGTCGTTTCAGCAATAATTGGTGCCGCGCACCAATTTTAATGTCTTTACGCATGACGAATGTTAGTAGGGATTTCTGCAACTGGCTGTGAATGCAATACATTTTTGATAATCATAATGTATATATAGTCTGTCTGTCTTCCTTTCGGCTTTTTCCCTTTTTACTCGGGAGTCGCCACAGCGAATCATCTTGATCCGCACATTTGATTTGGCAGAGGTTTTTTTTTTTTTTTTTTACGTCGGATGCCCTTCCTGTCACAACCCTTTTTAGCAAGGGACAGAAACACGCTGACGACTTTGCGGCCTACTCTTTACGAAAGTCAGCAATGGTTCTTTTACATGCCTCTCACCATAGACAGTGAGAGACATGGCCCGCCTTTGATAACCCAGTTAGCTGCACTGGGGAGGACAGTGACAACCTTGTGGAGAGTGGGACTTGAACCCCCAACCTTTGGATCAGCGATCCAGCGCCCTATACCACTAGACCACCACTGCCCCCCATAATGTGTATATAGTGTGCCGGTAAAAAGTAAGGAAAATTTAGTATCAAAAGCAAGCTTATTTTAGAACATCTAGTAACCTGCTTTGCATGTTTCTTCATAGTGCGCAATTAGACTTTTAAGCAGCAAACCCATCATTGTGTCTTACTCGAAGCACCATTTTTTACGAAGAATTATTCTGTTGCTAATTGCTTCTAAAAACAGCAACATTGCTAACATAACATGCTGATGAGATTTCCTTTTAAACCACTGAGATAAACCATGCATTTTCTGATCATATAGAGTGTAAAAAAAGATGAAATTTGTGTTTGTATTGTGAGCATGATGGCTAAATTTATCTCAGTACACTGTACATGTTTTTCAAATGCAAGCGGCTTTTCTCCTGGATGGAAACAAGGCTAGCATTACTGCATGTGTGCATGATAAGATCCCTGCAGCGAAAGTATGGAGGGGTGGGGGTGAAAGTGGGGGGTAGGGGGGGGGTGGAGAGGGAAGTAGCACTATTCCCTCCCTTCTGCTGGATCTCCATGCCTTTACCTTGCTGTCCTCAGCTCATTGAGTGCATATCCCAGTGGTGGTGTTGGGTTCCGCACAAGTGCTCTAAACTCAACACACACCTGTCCTTCCTCATCCACAGTCTATCAAAGTTGTCTAAACACTGCCAGTCTGGGGGAATAGCCAGACTCAATCATTGGCATGGGCTCTTCTGCCTCCAAAGCAGGCTAAATAACGGAGCGCCTCTCCTCATATGGAGTCCAGCATTTTACTTTGCTTCTCTGTCTCAGTACTGAACTTGCAGTGAGTCATACACATGAGGCAGGGAAAGGGAGCCAGACAGGCGTAGAGAGCCAGTACAAAGCTCTGGCTCTTTATCACAACCTTCCAGCACCTCTAAGCCCTGAGCCAGGTTTCCATTCACAGTCTGTTCTTTCATCAGCAGCAAAGTCTCCGCTCCATGTGGTTCACCTCTGCCTTCAACTCCTAGACCAGTTGTCTCTCTGTCCTGAAGTAAACAGATGTAGTTCTTGGACCAATGGGCTGGAGATCCTTGTGACCGAAATGTGTGTGAGTTCGCTCCTTTTTGAGACCTGCATTACTCACCCCAGCTTTGCCTTCAAAAGTGACCTTCTCCATGGTGACTGGAGAATGCTTGCCGTTTTACATCATACACACAATCTGTTCCCTATTTTGTACAGCTGGAATTTCAGTGAGGCAATGAGGTTGTGGAGCCAAGTAAGCATGACCAGAAAGCCAGGCTCAAGAGCTTCAGCGCTGTCCCACACTTTGGTCTTTAGTTTAACTAGTACTGAATATTGAGGATGCAAAATTACCTAGTCACATGCATGAGAACCAAGCTCATCCATAAACAGCATGCACATCATGCCACTGCCTGGACATACACTGTGTAATGGGTGAATTAAGTGTAGGACCTCAGCTGGGATGAGGATGCAGTCATTATCCAGCCAGAAAGAGCCGGAGGGAGCCGTCACTTTGAAATGTCTGTGCATTCGTGGACAAAAACTGCAGAGATGCACAATGCTTAACACTTGGTCCATACTCCATTAGGCTGAGCTAGGTGCATGTACAGCTTTTGCACAGGGAAAAAAAAAACCCTCATCAGCTCTACCTGTCACGAACAGTTTCTTTTAGGACAGTTGCCAAAAATGCATATGTTATAATACAGAGCCCGAGGAGGAAGTGACAGACTCAGGTGTTGCAGCACTCCCGTCAGAATAAGAAGCATCCCCATTAGGGACTGAACAGAAGTATTTCTTTCCTAACTCAGTGTATAAGTGTAGGAGTCTTTTCACAACTGAAATCTGGCCTTTCTCCTCTTTCCTGAGATTTGGCATTGAGTACACTGAGCAAGCCAGACAGCAGAAGAAGACGATAGCTTTTTTGTGACAGAAGCCCTTCTGAAAAGCCAGCTTCTCTGGCTGCACCTGCCCTGTGTGGGAGAGGGAGGTGAATCTGTGGGCAAAGAGCTCTGAAAGCTCTGATTGTGATGCCTGAGATGCACGTGCAGCCTGCTATCTTCATCGTCTGTAGGTCTGGCTACAAACACAGAATACCGGCAGTCATTATGTATTGGGATGGGTGTCCTATACTAAAGAACACTTTTTTTTTTTTTTTTAATATTTGCATTAGTGTTTAACTTTATTGTTCACATGCTCTCATTTTTCTCTAACAAGCTCTAGTTCTGCTGTGTTTGCTGGATGGGTTGGGGGTATTTAAACAAATCTTGTGAAAGCTGGGTAAGAAAATAGCAATTTGCAATCAGCAAAATAGCAATTAGCTATCCATCCCTTTGTGTCGAAAGCTTCATGTGTCTGAAAGGGCAGAACCACATACTCTTGCCAAAACAAAATGGGTATGCTGATGTTACTATACTTTAAGTCAATATGACAAATGGAAAGTATTCATCCATAAGTATCAAAAATATTCTTGAAAGGTAAATGAAAGTAAGCTGCTTTGTTGTTTTCTCTATTCTGTCTCAAACAAGAACCAAAACAAAATGTGAAACAAGTGAACAAAAGACACTAATCCCGTGAGTTAGGATGGTTTTGCCAGGATCCCTTTGTACTAAGCCGAAATAAACTGGCTATTCAATCTTCTTTTACTTTCGGCTGCTCCCTTCAGGGGTCGCCACAGCAAATAATCCGCCTCCACCTCACCCTGTCCTCCGCATCTTCTTTTCTGACTCCAACGACCTTCATGTCTTCCTTCACCACATCCATAAATCTCTTCTTCGGTCTTCCTCGAGGCCTTCTGCCTGGTAGTTCCAACCTCAGCATCCTACTGCCAATATACTCACTATCCCTCCTCTGTACATGTCCAAACCATCTCAATCTAGCCTCTCTGACTTTGTCTCCAAAACATCTTACGTGGGCTGTCCCTCTGATATACTCATTTCTGATCCTATCCATCTTCGTTACTCCCAGGGAGAACCTCAACATTTTCATCTCCGCTACCTCCAGCTCGGCCTCCTGCCTTTTCCTCAGCGCCACTGTTTCTAAGCCATACAACATCGCTGGCCTCAACACCGTCTTGTACATTTTTCCCTTCATTCTTGCTGACACTCTCCTATCGCACATCACACCGGATACTTTTCTCCAACCATTCCAGCCTGCCTGCACACGCTTCTTCACCTCTTTTCCACACTCTCCATTGCTCTGGATTGTTGAGCCTAAGTACTTAAAATCCTCCACCTTCGTTATCTCTGCTCCCTGTAACATCACCGTTCCTCCTGGGTCCTTCTCATTCACACACATGTATTCTGATTTTCTGAGGCTAACCTTCATTCCTCTCCTTTCCAGGGCATACCTCCACCTCTCTAGATTTTCCTGCACTTGTTCTCTGCTCTCACTACAGATCACGATGTCATCTGCAAACATCATAGTCCATGGAGATTCTTGTCTCACCTCGTCTGTCAGCCTGTCAAACTGGCTATTCAATGGACACCTTTAAATATGATTATTCCAAGTAGATAATGCTTGAAGCAAAATGACAGACACTTACAGTATGTGACCTGGATCAGGTAGTGTCATTATAATCATGCTTCAAAAATTTAACCATAAAATCTTTTTTTTTTTTTTAGTTTATTTTTCTTGTGTTTCCATACAGTATATACTGAAACTTTGGAAGGATATTAAAAAACATGCCGTTAGCATTGCTCTACTTGGAGCTCGTGGCGCTGGCCCACTTCTATAATGGTTAAATATGTTTTAAATAAACCAACAATGAAGATGTTGCTTCAAGTTTGTTTTTGTGTTCCTGTGTAGTATATACTAAAACAATTATGCGCCTCAAGTTTGATGGATGTCACTGAATTGATGATAGTCACGTTGGCGTCCCATAAGGACTTTCAGTAATATCCTCCTAGCATAATTGTTATTTAATCCTCTCTAGTTCATGTGAGTGTAGACCTGCTGTCCTGACATGAAAAACAGCTGTGCCTCTGCCATTCTTCATATCCTTCATCACCAGAAGTGGAGGAGAACAACTACAACATCCCTGGCATTTTCTATACAACAAATCAGTTTTTCAGCAAAACCATTTCAGCAGTGCACATAATTTCTTAGGCTTATACGTAACCATGGATGAACACAGAAAACATTGGCATTATTGTTGGGTCAAAGATAATTTGCATTGGTTTATGTGTTGCAATTAAGTAAAGCGCACAGCCTGTGTGCTGAAGGCGATGTTCTGGCAGCTGACAGCTTTCTCGGCTTTAAGAGAAATGAATAATTAGAGTTTGATGGACTAGAGGTAGGATATGGGGGGATGTTTGTAGTTGTGGGTGTGTAAGAGAAAGGCATAAAGTGTATGTGAGATGAGATGAGAGAGAGAGAGAGAGAGAGAGAGAGAGAGAGAGAGAGAGAGAGAGTTACAGGGTCATTCAGTGAGGATTAGAGAAATAAAAAGGGGGAGAGGGGAGGAGCAGGAGGCAGCTGCGGAACTCAGTCTCTTTTAGGGCGCTATGGGGACACAGAGGGGGAGCTTTGTCCCTTATGCGAGGAGGTTGGGTCTACTCCAAAAGAAACCCACCGCTTGCCCTCAATGCACCTCTTTGTGGCAGCTCACCACGTTGGGTTTTAAAAAGAAAGGTGGCCCCCTGCAAGACAATGCAGCTGTCCATTGTCCTGACTGAAGTAGAAGTCGTTTCTTGCTTCAAGCCACGAATGCCTGGGTGTACGTTCTCAAAACTAAGATTTAGCTGTGAAATGATTACACATTACTGCAATGTGAGCGACCGCTATAGTACACGAAAGAGCCCGAGTGTCACGATAGCGAATCCGCAATCAGAGAAGGGTGCTTGAGACCCCTGTATCCTGTGATTGCAGCGTGATCTAACCAAGCACAGGCCAAAAAGGGCTGGCAAGCAGATGGCCTGATTAGCATAGTTGTATTTGATTTTCATCAAAGCTTGCAGTCATGTAATTATTCTGCCTTCAAAGAATAATGTCCACATAAAGGCCACTGTTGTGTGACCTGTCACACCATGCTTAAAGCTTTCACACTGAAGCTTCTGCAATATCTTTTTTGTGTGTGTGTGTGTGTGTGTGTGTGTGTGTGTGTGTGTGTGTGTGTGTGTGTGTGTGTGTGTGTGTGTGTGTGTGTGTGTGAAAAACTTTAATACTCTTGCGGCATGCTGCTCAACCGATTTACAGTACAAAAAAAGAAATAGCACACGTTAATTGCGTCCAGCATGTGCCAATTAAAAAATTATTTTATATTTGTCCCACATATCTTAAGCTTATATCACAGTTTACAAACATTATGAAAAAGCATAATTTAAATTTGCTACTTATCCTTTAGACAGATAGTCAGTTCTGTCCACAATGCATTTTCAGGTTTTCATGTCACTCTTTTTACATCCCATGTTGATCCGGGATCTGATATTTGCTCCATGATGCACTATTTTATATACCAGATATCAAGATACATCCTATAACCTGTTATCAGAGCATGCACAATCTATAAATATAAACTTTTTTTGTAATATATTAAAAAAAAAATTAAGAGACATTCTAAGTGTATCCAAAAATCACATCAACATTAGTTCCTTTTTGTTATATTTTAAAAAGTAAGATGAAAAAAATGCACCCCTTTCTTTATTATTTCTCTCTTCCACACTTCAAAATGGTGGCAGCCCTGCTGCTTTCTGATTTGCTTGAAAATAACAGGGCCTCGCTACGTGCCCAGACTTTGAAATCACACATCCGTCCTGCGGCTGAGTGACACAGCCACACGCCATCTCTCTTAGATTCGATGGTGGAACAAGAGGACAGGATAGAGACAGTGAAGTGCCCGGATGGTCAGGATAGAGGGGGATCTCTTGCCTTTGGAGACATCACTTTAGTTTGCATCTCCCAGGCGACTGTGTGTGTGCATGCAGACAAAGCTCCTTTTGTGTGGGGGATGGAAAGGCGTGTAAAGAAGGGTGTGTAAAAGCCCCCCGCCACCCCCACCCCCACCCCACCCCCCAGGGATCTGCCGCAAAAAAAAACAACAACCCAAAAAAACAGTATGAACCCACTTATATAGAATCAGCTATAGCATGTTATTATATAACTAGCACCATCACAGAGACAAGTCCATTGTAAACATGGACGTAGAACTTCCTAAATAACAACTATTATCTAGAGATGTTTAAAATTGAGTTCGTAAAGTCTGGAGAATGTACATGGACCTAAGGAATATTTTCTCCCCCATGTACCTCAAGCTGAATACAAATGGCTAAACTTTCAAAATAAATGACAGTAATGTATAACCGACAACGCGTACCACCTGCAGTGAATAATTTTTTTTCATAATTCCTCCTACATGAAATATATCAACTGAAACAGAAGAATAAAATAATTTAAATCATATTTTTAAATCGCAGAAAATAAATTATACAATAAACCTAGCAGTCAGGGTTCATTTAATCAGCTCCTTTTAATTATAGCCGAGTTGCATTTAAACACATTTCACTAGTTTATGTGATGGATAGTCCACATGACAGCACTGGTGCGTGTTAGACTCATCAGGACGCTGTTTTAATGAAAGTAAACACATAATTTCCTGAATAAATTTTGTCAAGTCGCTTCGTTCCTGAACATAGAGGGGGGCTGAACAGATTTACTGATGAGCTCATCAGAAACCGCAGAGAAAGAGATAGGTGGGTGGCTTTCTTCTCGAAATGTAATCATCAACTCATGTCCGCTCACAAAGGGAGACGAAAATGTAGCAACTGGCCTAGTTATGCAACATAACAGAACTTGCTGTATCCCTCAGCATGGTTTTATATAATATCTCTGTGCTACTACAGTTTTATTCAGCTTGCGGTGTAAACTACATGCTATGTAGTGTGTACTAATTTTATCTGCGTGTTCAAATTTAATCGTCTCTTGTCAAATCCTAACATTTTCTCCCACTCACTTTGCACTCTCTCTCTCTCTCTCTCTCTCTCTCTCTCTCTCTCTCTCTCTCTCTCTGTGTCTCACATTCAAGCACACACCTCCTAGGGCAGATGGGAGGCCAGGCTGTGTGCCTCTCCCCAATCTTGAGGACCTGTGTGGGTCAGTGACGTCAAAGACCCTATTGTCATTAAAAGTGACCTCGCAATCTTTATTGTCCTGGATGGTCCACTGGATATTCCCATCACTTCTCTCCTCCTTCTGGTATTCTTTCCTTCTCTGCCTACCCCTGCATCTTTGTCACAATAGACAGTTCAGACACTGATCAGCAATAAAACACTACATTAATTCACTACCACCATATTCTTCCTGGTATATGTAGGGTATGTTTATTTCAAATATTCACATGCGCATGCAGATAGAAAGAAGTCTACAGGAAACGGCTGTTTCTGATAATGAATACGAAGATGGCGCAGCTGGGACAAACCATTGTCATGCACGCCACAAAGAAGGGATTGGGGCTCTCCTATTTTTGAACCTCCACACATAAAATTGGCCCATAATCGAAGACCTCCTGCTGACTGTAGCTCTCTATCCTCCCCCAACGAGGGGCACAGGCGACATTATTCTGATCCTCTGTACTTGTTGGCTTTTGATGCTTGAGCTAATGATGCCACCCTGTTAAATGATGCTCATATCTGAGCCCAGTTAAGACAGCATTTACAGACGGTCTGATCTATCTAACTACAAGCCATCTTAATTAGAGAAACTAAGCATTGCATAGTGGCTAAAGAAAATTGGCAAAGCAGCTACTACACAATACAAATTAGAGAAGCCCTACTATTTTTCTTTCCGTAGATTTATGATGTGTTTGGAAAGTCAGCTCAGAAGATTATTGTAATCATTGCAGCTGAAGGTCACCCTGTCAGTTGAGGATTCATTTGAAAAGAACTGTGGCGTACGCTGCAGCCAGGACAGCAAGGACGGTAGTGTGAATTATCAAAATGACTTGGGCATGAGACCAGCTGGACAAATAGGAAAGAGTGATGAAAATCTGAAGGAAAGACACAGGGAGTGGATTGCGCTGTTTCTCTCTCGCTCTCTCTCTCTCTCTCTCTCTCTCGCTCTCTCTTTCTCGCTCTCCCTCTCTGGCACATTTAACCACAATCTCATTTCAAGAAGCGAGTGCTTTGGGACAGATCAATACTATCTATACTGTGTGCCCATAAGGGAGGGTTTGAGCTGGTGGGCTCGTGTGTTGGAGGAATCATTGCTCAAACTTTCCCCAATTGATCCACTGTCTAAAATCTGCATCAGTATATTTATAGTAAGTCCCTTTGTGGCTTTTCATTTTAATCAACTTAAATGCTTTGCGTTCGAACTGAAAAAGTATGGCACACCTCAAGGCCTCAGGAGACAGCAAAGTGGAAAAGATATAGATGGAATGACCTTAACTAAGGACCGTACATGCCATGTTAAGACTGCGGTTCCACATTGATACTTCCGCAGGAATCCCCCAGCAGTTTGAGAGATAATGGCGCTAGGACAAAATGCTAGTCTATAAGACAATCATCATAACTCCTGTCAGTATTTGGTCTCGAAGAACATTCTAATCTGCGCCACTCTGTGTAAGGACTAATTCAACATTGGGGTCTCAGGCACTGACTGGCACTGAGGGCATCACTGAGGCAGTGGCCAGCATGTATAACGTCACATGCAAAGAAAACAAAGCCACGGGAGACTAAGGGAATCTCGCTTCTTCTCTAGACACTCAGCCAGTCCCCAGATGCTCTCTGACAAGCCTTCTCAAACAATGTGGCTTTTATACACTTGAATAGCAATAATGCGAAATGAAGCAGATGCAGCTGGATGTCACAATATTTTGAATATTTTCAGATGTCACTTATGATCAGTTTCCTATAATTCAGTTTTTGATTGTTCCATTTAAAGAATTTGTCTCACCAGAGTTACACTCATTCATTTTATGAACCTCAGTAGGGTCACACTGAAACTGGCGCCCATCTCAACT
>CM045747.1:20063081-20165581 GCA_024760905.1 Plotosus lineatus | reverse complement strand
GTGGAACAGAATATGAAGTGTTCCCAATGCATGCATATGTATGGAAATAAAAGGTATTACTGTACTGTATATTAATTTTGAGCTTTATTCACTTTTTTAACACACTGCTATTATTTTAAACACAACTGTATACATACATTCATACATTTTCTAATTACTAATTAGGGTCATGGGGAGACTGGCGTCCATCTCACCCGACTCTGGAAGAGGGTGGGGTACACATTGGACAGCTTACCAGGGCATCGCACACCTATGGCCGATTTGTATTATGTTTTGAGACTGTGTGAGGAAACCGGGGTGGCTGGAAGAAACCCACACAAGCACAGGCAGGGACAAACTACACATAAGAACCCCTGAGCCGAGAAATCGAACTCAGGTCTTCTTCCTGTGAGGTGGATGTGATAACCACTGTGCTGCTGTACCACCCACAGTCATTAAAAAAATATTTTATTTATTATTAAAAGTATTTTGTTTTTCAGGACACACTGTCGTTGCCCACATAGGCATTGGAGTCTCCCAGGACAACGAGAGAGACCCCAGGGGGAATGCTCTCCAGCACATCCCCTAAAGACTCTAAGTAGTGTGGGTACTCTGAACTGTCATTTGTTGAACAAGCACAAACAACAGTCAGGACCTGCTCCCCCCACCCAAAGTCGAAGGCAAGCTACCCTTTCGTCATCTGGGGAGAACAACTTGTGGGCACCAAGATGAGGGCAACAAGGATTCCCACACTGGCTTGCTGCCTCTCCCCATGAGCAACTCCAGAAAGGTATAAGGTCTAGTCCGTCCCAGATCGGTGGTTCCAGAGTCCAAGCTATGCATTGAGGTGAGTCTGACTATATCTGGTCGGTATCTCTCAAATTCACACATTAGCTCAGGCTCCGTCTCTGCCAGAGAGGTGACATGAGATGTTCCAAGAGTCAGAGTCAGTAGCCGAGGATCGGTCCAACAGAACCAATACATTTGGCTGCCACCCATCTCACAATGCACCTGACCCCTATAGCCCCTCACACAGGTGGTAGATCCATGGGAGGACGGACCCGCATCGGGGCAAGGGAAACTGTATCATTATATGTTTCTCCATATCGGGGTCCTTTGTGTTTTGTGGATTTAGAGAAGGCTTTAAAACTCTTCCTCCAGGCTATCTTGTGGTTTGTATTCAGGGAGTATGGTGTACCAGACCTGTTGCTACAGAGACTGAATTGTTTCTGTAAATATCAAAGGCTATTTAAATGAGTACATAATCAAATGATTAGTAAATGAACAACTGTGCACTTAGTCTGTGTCACCATAATACACAAAAAGTGATAATATCTCATAAATATTGGTTCTGAATAGTAATATGCTGAAACAAAAAGGTGGACTGGTGGCATAGTGGTTAGTGCATCTACCCCACAGGAAGACGGTCCTGGGATTGAGTCCCGGGCTTGGTGAGAGCGTTTCTGTGTGGAGAACCACTTTCTGTGTTTGGCTCAGGCTTTTAACCTTGCATGTTTTCCAAGCACTTACATGGGTTTTGTCCTGGTACCTTGGTATCCTCCCTCAGTCCGAAGACATGCACTCTTCCAAATTGCAACTACAGTGGTACCTCACCTTACGATAGTCCCAACAAATGAAAAATCCAGGTTACGAAAAACATTTTCCTAAAATTTTTGTCTCTGGATACGAAACAAGTTAATGTTACGAAAGCACCATCTCAAAAATTCAAACAATGCACGAGTTGCCCCCCCCATTGGCTATCTCCCAACATTCCGCCCCGCTGGCCTCCCATTGGCTAGGAGGGATGACGCAACTTATATCTCCATAATCCCCATGATGCTTTTCGTGTAAAGGACAGAGTTACTGTTGTTTCATGAGTTTTCGAGTGTGCTCTTTGCAACTTTATTTTTTGGCTCAGGCTTTTAACCTTACATAAACATTTGTAAGATTATAACTTTGCTAAGAAGACATGGTCAACATGAAGTAAGTACCTTAAAATGTATGTTTTTATAATTTTTAAAGGGTTTAGGGGGTAGTATTGGGGGAATGCGGTTCTACTTACGAAAAATCCAGGTTACGAAACCGCCTCTGGAACGGATTAATTTCGTAAGGTGAGGTACCACTGTATTTGTAAGTGATTATGAATATTTGTGGATGCGTGAGCTGTTCAGGGTGTACCCCACCATTGCCGAGTGTCTACAAAGATACAGTACTAAGATATCCAATCTCCCCTCGTCCATAATAATATTAAGTGATACAGCAAATAGGTGAGCGAGTGAGATGAGTAAAACAAAATTAAAACAAGCTAAGGAGCATTACATTTAAACTCAATGACAAACCCTTTCTAGATATTTAACGGGACATTTACAAAAATGAAGAGGTATGTGAATGAGTTCATTCAGTTATACACATTTCAACTTTATATCAACATTTCTGAAACAATATAATACACTGTTAAGAGTTTGGGAATCACACAGATACAATAACTGTTGAATTCACTCGTTACTAAACATATTCACAAATGAATGTTAAATTAATTCATACAGTCATCCCTTGAATATCGCGGATAATGTAGACCAGACCTGGCCGCGATATTCGAAAAACCACAAAGTAGGAACCCCCCCCCCCCCCCCCCCCAATTTCTACCATGTTGTCTCATTTCTATGTTTTCGCGTCTACACAATATCAAGAAGTGTATATTAAACGTTAAACAGTTATATGCATATGTAAATACTGTAATGTATTAATGTTTAAATAGAATTTATATATAAATACTTTGAGTACTGTACCTCTTCTCCGCGGTGCAGGACGTTCACAAACATTATACAGTACAGTAAAGATCACAAAATCACAAAAAATCCTGCGGGAATGTGCGAGGCAACAGCGTCACCCGTCTAAGCCAATCAGCTTGCGAGATTGAGTTGCATGTGTGGGAGGCAACAGCGTCACGCGTCTAAGCCAATCAGCTTGCGAGATTGAGTTGAGTGAGCGGTCCCTGCCTGAACTGGGGAGGAGGGGCACTTCGTTTGGAAACAATGGACGCAACCTGCCTTGGGTCCCTCCCTTCAGCTTGCTTACATGTGAGTTTCAGCACGAATTTTGAAATTTTTATGAATATTTTTTTTATTATTAAAATACCGCGATGTACCAAGGCCGTGGTGCTCAAATTGCAAAGTGGCAAGGGATGACTGTATCTCTATGCATAAATTCCTATAGCACAGTATTACCACATTTCCTCAAAATTAATTTATTCATTAATTTTCTGAACCGCTTAATCCTAATTAGGGTCACAGGAAAAATAAGATTGCTACATTCTGGCCACTGTAAGTTGTGGTTGAAGACTGTACAGGCAGAACTTCACTAAATTATGAGTGTCATTTCCTTGTAAACTTTATACAGGCTTATATTTGGAGTGAATGCATCTAATAAATCGTTTCTCTTCCAATAATGAATGCTGGCCAGTTGCAGACCAATACTGCTGTAGCCAGCTAATTGCCTCTGAATTAAATGCTGCTGAGGCACTTAGCCAAGATGAAGTAAGAAGATAGTCTTTGGTGAGGGATCGTGGTACTTCCGTTGAGAGGTTTCAAATCTGCCTGAATCAGGAATGCCGGACACTGCTTCTAAGCAAAAAAAAAAAAAAAAATCTCCCCCCTACTCACAGCAGGTGGATCTTTTGATTTGTATCCAAGGAAAAGCTCAGGCTCATTTCCATACAGATGCCCCCTTCAGTACAGAGGAAGCCACCCCTCAACCCCACCACCCTCCCCACCCCCACCACCCCGCATACAACACTACACTCCATTCCAACAAACCAATACAGCACCAGTGCATCGTTCCTTTAAATAATATGCTTCCATACATGCAGTATTTCAATTTATCTGTTGAGCCATCCTCATCTACTTAATTAGCCATTTTAACAGCACCGTGTGAAACACTGAAACCCTCAAAGACAATCAGAGCACTGAAAGGGCATATACACGAAAGCTTCTTGTTTACGGAGGTGTCTTGGATCTGACATCTGCTCTGTTCTTATGAGTGTCTCAGGGGGAATAGGACAGAGGTGCCCTGTTGGTCAGAGTAACCGTAGCAAGACACACGAATAACACAATGTTCTTTTAAGATGGAGCTGGAAAGCCCTCAGCAACTTTTCACATTAAAATAGAAAATAGACCGCCAGAATACAAGATTCCAAACTGAAACGAAATCAATCCAACAATTACCAGAGTCCACTTATTATTATGCTGCCCACTGTACCAAGAAAAATTAAGGATCACAACCTTCATTCTACAACTTTGTTTTCCTTCTTGTACAACCGCCTGCATCCTTGCTTGTCTTGATCTGCCACGCTGTGCAACCCTAAGCCTTGATAAAGGCCATGTGTTGTGGCCACATGCCAACGATTACGTCCTTCTCATATGATTTTCATTGAGGATGAAGCTGAGCGCCTCTGGCAAAGACCATACTGTAACCCTTAGTTAAAACAACGTTGATACGTACAACAAAAAAATACAGCCAAGTGTTTATTACCTATAATGTCACTACGTGTGGATGCAAGAATGACAGATTGAAGGTAGAGGTTTAAATAGATACTGATGGTGGACTGCCACATTTCAGAGACTCACCTGGGTAGAAGTCTTTGGATTTGGACAGCTTGATGGTGGCACCTGTCTCTTTCTGCAGTTGTACAATGGTCTGGCCTCCTTTGCCAATAATAGAGCCTGCAGCATAGCTGGGAATCAGCACCTTCAAGAAGTACTCTCCTTCTTCTGAAGAAAGAAAAAAGGAAAATAAGGTTATGGCATCTGATCAGAACATTAAGTGGAATGCGCTCTGAGTAATGGCTCTTCTATCACAAAAGTAACCCTGTATTGATCTGGCGAGTCAATAAGAGCACAGACTCCTAGTAATTACATGTAAAAATTTAATCTCAAAACTTTATGTCTACGAAATCATTCAATAATTTAAAAGGAAAGTAGAGAAACCTGGACCTGACACTGTGCTTTGGAATTTTTCATTTGTATAAAATGGTCACTACGATGGCCTAGTGAGCTGTCCAGGATGTACTCTGCCCTCGCCCAGAGTGGGCTGGGATGGGTGCCAGCCTCCCCGTGACCCTAATTAGGATTAAGCGGTTACGGAAAATGAGTGAAGAAAACCTCACAATCTGTAAGGATGATTCATGGAAATGGCGAGACACACTCGTGCTCCTCTCAAAGCTGAGCTACCACCAGACCAATGTTATTGTGTTAAAATCGATCCCTGTAAAACATGTCAACGGGGATAATTTCCCACACAACTTCGGACTTGGCAACATATCACGTGATTTTGAACTGGATTCAAAAACTTGCAACAGATTGCTGAGCCTGGAGTTGCATATAAAATGAAGACCGTGTAACACCATCGTTAAATATTAATTCTCCTGCATATGATGCATCTACCTTAACATGCATTTATCATAAATTCAACTAAAGCATCTTTGTGCATAAAACAAAGAAATGAAGATAAACTTCAAATAATTATTAACTTCTTAAGTAAAGTAACTGATGTTAATGGAATCGGGATTGTAAAGAAAACTGGCAGCTTGTTTCGGGGCCCAAACAGGTTAAGTTTATACTCATGTGATTGTGCAAAGAACCGGCATATTGTTTCACATTTAGCTTTGTGAATTTTCAAATTGACACCCGTGAGGACATGTTGGAACACACAATGGTGCCTTGCATGTTTATTTACACAGTATTTATTATTTATCATTCACAGAATGGAAAGCGCTTGGAAGCAGGTACGGTCTTTACAGTTAGAAGGTTTTGTGTGAAGAATGAAATTCGTTAGAAAAGAGGACATACAGGCCTAAAAAAGGCTGTGACTGTGTGCAGGTTTTCTTTTTTGGGTCAGTGGAGTCGCTGTGTGCACATATTTGATGCTGTGACTTTAACATGACATTGTATCCAACCACTACAGCCACTTGAGGACACACCTAAAATCCAACCATTATTAATCCATGCTGGCTCCCAGAAGACGGGTGCATTAGTTTGGACTGAAGTTCTGGAAAAGTTATTTAGCTTCTGCAGTCATACTTTTGAGCAAGCTAAGCAATGCGCACTACAGACCAAATACTGCTGGCGAATAAAAAGTGTGCAATTAATGAACAGGCACAGCTGATGAAACAGTGTGACAATAGGAACAAGCATGGTGTACATGGATTTGAAAAAAGGTTAACAATCATAGTACTGCATCTGGAAGCACTGGAAGCAGACAGAGTTGGTTGGGACAGTCCACCTGATAAAGAATAAAAGAAGTTCAGACTCAGAATACTTTGGGATGTAAGTGCGGGTGGTGCTCGGATTAGCATTAATAACTGGGTCGGTTTAACAGTCTCCTAATTATCTAATTGTCTTGTGGTAATCCTTTTAGCATCATCAAGCCGTCTACAGTATCAAGTATGAGAAGCTTACTGTGTGAAGATCTTAGATTAAAAACAACCCCGTACGTGACTCTTACAGAATTCACCCAGGATGAATCATAATTCAAAGATGAAAAAGAGTGAAAAAAAAAAAAAAAAAAAATTAAACCTTGGGGATCAAACGGATATTTGTTTCCCTTCTCTGGGCAACAGCATTGTTTCAAGACACTATGGCCTGACTCAATCCATAAATTAGCACATGTACGTTTTTATTTTTTGCAGTGACCCAGATTTCCCAGAACTGAGGTCGCCCTCCTTTTCATTTGGATGCATCTAAATTTAATCACCCCAATTAACATGCGAGGTTTCATAAACATTGTGCATTCTGCATATTTTAGTGTTTGTAACTTCATAAATATCGAACAAAAGAGACAATACCACGTGCTTGGTTTACTTCCAGTCTACCATGATTTTTAACTTCCTACAGACTGGACCTTGGAAAAGTGCGAAGAATTTGGAAGTCAATCTTTGAAAAAACTTCACCCTAAAAGTAAGAACATCACACTATAATCATGCATAATCATGCATAACCATCCATTATTTCCATCGCTTTTTCGTCAAGGTCATATAGAAGTTAAAGCCGATCCCTGCCGACCTCGGGTGAGAGGCGGGGTATATCCTGAAAAGGTCGATAATGGAATACACACACAAACCTCCATTCACACTCACGTTCATTCCTATGGGCAATTTCTGAGTCACTGAATGTGCATGTCTCTGGGTCCGGGAGGAAACGGAAGAACCCGGAGGAAAAACACACACAAGCACAAGGAGAATATGCCAAATATACAGCAAAATGCCCCAGCATTCTCTGCTACCCATAATCATAATGTTTATTAAATAATATGATAATTATATCATACATATTACAATTACAGATTTTAATCATCCTCCATTTTTATTTTTTTTAAAAAGTACACATTTATGAATAATTAATCCATTTTCTAAGCCACTGAATTAGGGTCACAGGGTGCCCATCTCAGCCGACTCTGGGCAAAGGAGGAGCTGCAATGGTCTGGCTACCACTCATACAACCATTCACATTCTCACTCACGTCGAGGGAAAATTTGGAACAGTCAAATAGCCTACTGTGCATGTTTTTGGATTGTGGGTAGAAACCAGATTACCCCGAGAAAACCCACGCAAACACAGGGAGAACATACAAACTCCACACAGAAATCCCCGAGCGGGGAATCGAACCCGGGCTTTCTTGCTGTGAGGCGGAAGTACTAACCACAATGCCACTGTGCTGCTTTTATGAATCTGTCTTTCACATCTAATAAGTTGTTCCCATCTGATCTGCCAGGAAATAAATCTGAAAGCATACTCATATGTTTTTTTTTTTTTAATTGTTTATTTATTTTAAAAAGATCAGTACCATCTCAGCTCAACAAATTATTCTTTTATTTTACATTTATGGCATTCACCAGATGCTCTTCTCCAAACCAACTTACACCTGAGCCACTAAGGATTAGGGGCCTTGCTTGGGGGCCCAAAAGTGGTAGCTTGGTGATACTGGGGCTTGAAACTCTGACCATCTGATTATTAATCCAGGTTTTCAGTTTCATCATCTCCTCACTGTAAAACTGTAAGGAAAAAAAGAATAATCATAATGGTTTTCTCAGCCAGTGTTTTAACAGGTGCATTAAACCAAATGCAGCAGGCTGTTGGAAACAGAAGCCAGTGCACACTGCACTGCAGGTCAAAACAGATTGCCAGATCCCTCTGTGCTAAAACATTCAGTCCAGCATTCTGCCTCTCAGGATTACTCTGGGTATTCCCAGGTAGTGTTTAATTTCTGGCAAATACAGAAAATCTTTGGTCTGGACCTGTGTTATCACAGGGACTCCCTATTCTCCTCCAACATCAGAGGGCAACGACTCTGCAGGCCAAGTATTAACAGGAACAACGTAATTTCCTCTCACATGTCTGCACAACCCAGCCTGGAAAATCTCAACATATTTCCTCCGGCTATACTGTAACTGAAAGCAATGTTCCCAATTCAGTACTTCCATCACATGATATGGAAGGAACAAAAAAAAATTTCGGCTGGAAACTGTCTGTGTGGACACATTTTCTGATGGTTGATCACAATATATAGCACAATTAAGTCTCAGGTCAAATTTGTCATTCATAAACAAAGATACTGGTTGCTAGTGGATTCAGTGAATGCCCAGAATAGGTCGCATCAGCCTGGGGATTGAGGGTTCAAATCCTGGGATCTTGTGTCAGGAGCCATGTGGGTCAAAAACCCAGACTATGGCTCGAGATTAGTAAAGGCGAATATAGTTTCCATAAGCTGAGTGAAAATCATGATGAGGACAAACCTTGGCTGCCATTACATAAGCTATATATCCCACGTGCTTCTCTTTCTCTCTCTCTCTCTCTCTCTCTCTCTCTCTCTCTCTCTCTCTGTTATAACTGCTTATTTGCCATAAATATTTGTTTTACATTGTCTTTAAACCATGAGGAATCAGGCTTTCACATACTGATGCAAAGTGGCAGAATTTCACAATAGGTCTGTCTCAAAAACCGCCCGAACAACATATATGCCATCATATTTAGATAATGTTCATTCTTTCAGCACAGAGTAAGGCAAGTGTGAGGTGACTGTTCCTTTCCTTTCAGGAAGAAATGGCATAAAGACAGGACCAAATCTTATCCTTTATTTGATCGCTCTTTTCATTGTTCTCATTCATATTCATCAAGCGCCCCATGCTCCATTCCGCTGCAGACAGGCAGAGCAAGACGAGAATCCCTTCCAATCCGGTGCTGCCTTTTCAAGAGCATGGCCCACCCAAAGTCCCCCCCCCCCCCCCCCCGTCCTTGCAGACATTTTTTTAAATCTTTGACGCAGTGCTTTCGAAAATAAAGGGAGGTGAAGAACAGCGCCCCCTTTACGTTAAAATCGTACGGAGATCAAGAGACCGACACAGTGGTGGTTTGGAAGGTAATGAATGGCCTCCACTGATGGAGAGATGGAAAAGGATGTGCAAGGACTACAGCGAGAATTAGTGATGATATAGAGTGTACCATAGTAAAGGTAGTAAAATGGTAAATGTGTGGCTTTCGAAATTAATAACTGCAGCAGCCATGCCGCATGATTAATTAGGGGGCTGGCCACAAACGCAGCTGTATTAGGATTGCTGTACAATTCTGTCAGTCGCGTTTGAATGGAGAGGACCAGAGTGAAGAAGCAGCTATTTGTCCTCCTTGTAAACGTTTTAGGGGGTTGGGGAAAATCTTCAAATCCAGCTGGCAAATCATGTTTATGTAAGATCTCTTTTTGAGAGAGCACCATAGGGCTAGTCTTTTACGAGCAGAAGACATTCTTTTCTTTCTTAAAATAATGCTAATGATGTAAGCTAATGTTAAATATGTGAAGTCCATATACTATGAGAAATGTCCCTTCTAAACCATATAACAATACATTTCCTGTGCCAGGAGCTCTACCTTTATTCCATCTTCCAAAGAGTTTCACTCTCCTTGACAAGAAAACACACACACACACACACACACACACACACACACACACACACACACACACACACACACTCTCTCTCTCTCTCTCTCTCTCTCTCTCTTCCTCTGTCCCATTTTCTGTAAGAGGGTCACCGTCCCATCATGCTTCTCACCAAGAACACCTGCACCCCCTATAACAGTACTGTATACAAGATTCCTCCTGTTCCAGTGCTTTCATTTTCAATTGTACTTAAAAAAAAAAAAAAAAAAAAAAGCTTTAATGAATTTATTCATTTGGCAGACGCCCTGATCCAGAGTGATTTTCAATTATGATTTTTATACAACTGAGCAATTGAGGGTTAAGGGGCCTTGCTCAAGGGCCCAACAGAAGTGATAGTGGGGATTAAACCGCTGAGCTTTGGATCAGAAATCCATCACTTTATCCACTAAGCCACAACTGCCCTACCATGTTCTACTTTATATATTCAGTTAGAGTTCAGGGCACAATGTGTGAAAAACCAAGTGCAGCTTTATAGTGGAGATGAGGTTAAAGCAACACTACTCCCCTCATGATCTTCTGGCTAGCTAACGACTCTCTTTTTTTCCAACGATCTCTCACTGTTATACAGGATTCCAAAAAAATGACATGATGTCACCTTTTTATGTAGGAATCATGGGTAATTTAAATGATCATTATTTTGCTAAAAAAAATTATACAGAACATGATACATATAGCAAGCATTCATGTGCTTTTTAAATACTGTATTAGCAGCTTGTTCATAATTGCATGGAATTTTTAAATTCTAAGAGGAAAAACAAATGCATAGCCTGTTGCCTATTTAAAATAATTTTGTGAAAGTAAATTCGATTTGAAATCAGACAATGTCCTGCTGTTACAAAAGCAATGTGATTAATGGACAGAAAAATATCTAACAGGTATTATCCTGAATATGGGGGTTCAGCATTGAATCCTATAAATCATATACTGTATCACATAAACACAGAATAGAACCAAATGTGCATTTAAAAAAAAAAAAAAATCATGCAGTCAATATGCAAAATACCCAAAAGAGCAAATTTATAAAAACAATAAAACGCACATTAAAACAGTACTGAAAGATGACTGATGCGAATATAGGATAAAGATGTTTGTAATGCAAAATGAATAGAACCACAGGGTGTATTATTTTAGTTTATTTTATCTATTGGACAATCTAGAGATGTAATATATGTGCACTGATATTTTGCTTTAATATTGTCCATCAGTATAAAGTAGAACATGATTGTTTATTTGACTTCGTGCAGTATTTTATTCATCAAATAATGAACTGCTTTTCATTCTATTAAAAAATAAGTCTTTAATATCTATTATCTTGATATTGCCAGTAATTATCATAATATACACAGAGACAGATCCGTGTATGAATATCATTAATAACAATGCATGGCTCTATCAGCACATCCTCAAATAGCCTGCATACTAACAAATCCTAATGTAAGCAATAAATTCTGCTCGATTTCAGGGGTATGATATTATTCTGAAGGATAATATGGCTGCACCGAACATTAAACAGATAATCGTGCTCGGTGCTGCTGCCTTGACGTTACCTTCCGAACAGCCATTTCATTTGGTCGAATGGATGGTGTTTGTGTTTAATATCTCCCACGGGTGTAACACAAGCTTTTTTTCTTTACTGCCGGTACAGAGAACATTGATTTCCTCCCATGTAAACATCTAAAGGTGCAATAATAATCACACGATTAATTATGAGTACCTCTAAATTAATTGTGAAGGTCTGTTTTCAAAAAATATGCCTAATGTATGCTAGATGTAGCGAACGGAACTGGAAATGTCTGCACACAGTGCGCGCGATGCTGCTGACACGTTAACGGGGTTGCCATGCCAATGGTTACGTCCAACACCGCCAATGGCCTAGCGCATAATACACCACTGCACTATGTAGCCTAGCATCTTATATTTATATATATGTATATATATATATATATATATATATATATATATATATATATATATATATATATATATATATATATATATATATATATGCATCTATCGGACACACTGTTTTTTATTCACAGACTACTTTTTTAAGACGGGATTGTGCGTTTCGATCTGTGCAGTCAAAGCCATCCAGGCTCGTTTCCTCAATTGTATAGGCCGACCTAGGCCTAAGCTCAAGCTTACCCTTAATTTAGCAGTTTTCGGGTAAAAATAAGAGCTCGAATTCAGACACGGACTATCCTGAGGCACTATCAGTATACCGGAAGCACTGGTTTATAAATGCAAGGTCATGCACGGTGATGCCAAGGATGCGCTCGTTTCCTATTGTTCATGCCTTAAAGGCATTCCATCGTTCCCTTCCACTCCTCATATTCAGATTATAATAATGATTCTCTCTCTCTCTCTCTCTCTTTCTCTCTCTCTGTCTGTCTCTCTCTCTCTCTATACACACACACATATATATATGCACGCACACACGCACATATATTTATACACACACACACACACACACACACATACATATATATATATATATATATATATATATATATATATATATATATATATATATATGTGTGTGTGTGTGTGTGTGTGTGTGTGTGTGTATATGTATATATATAAAATACACATACACACTCACACACATATGTATGTATGTGTGTGAGTGTGTGTGTGTGTGTGTGTGTGTGTGTGTGTCCACACAGATTTTCCCCAATAGTTAGATAAATACTGTATATAGATGGAGTGTTTGTATGAAGTCTATCCGTCACCCAACAACTCGAGTCTCCGGTCGTCACTGCCATCAAAGGCCGCTGTGATTAGAAAATGGACGCACTGTGTTGTTCTATCCGGGTATATTTGGGTAACGTTTGGTTTTGTTTACTAAACCGCACTGCTCTGGGGCTTTCAACGTAACCTTGAAACGAACTGCTCCGCGGATCAAACGCGGTTAATGAACCTGCCTCGACGCCAGGGCTTTAAGACCGACACGGTCCGAGCGGCTGAGTTAGGCCCGCTGCGTGTTTATTCTCTTACCCCCCGTGTTGGTGCGCTTGGTGCTGCTGGCCTCAGTCGGCGTCTCCAGCGGTCTCTTGCGAGAATCTGGCGGGTCCGACTCCATGTGTGGTTGCTGATTGTGGTGATGTGGATTGGAGAAAATGCCGTTTTGCTGCACTGCCCCGCCGGCCATCATTTTCTCACGGACGCCGATACGCCGCCGCGCTTCTCCGTCGCAGGAAGCGTGTCGAATCCGGTCCTGTCCGCCAAATTCTCAGCCCGGGGTGTAAACGCCGAGGTGTGAGCTGCGGGTGCGCTGGTCTGAATCGTGTTCTTCCCGACAGATGCGCTCGAAGCCCCTTTAAAATCGCGCTCGAAGAGCACACTGAGTCCGGCTGGCAGAACGATGCGCGACTGAAGGATTCACATTAACATTCAGAGCAGGATGTTGTTCTGTCAGACTGTCCGCTGGAACCGTGCACTCCTCTTCCCCTCTAATAACTTCTCAAGTTCTGCTTCGTCTCCTGCACTGGTGCGCTCGACATGGACAGGAGAAAGGATGCTTAGTCCCAAAAAATGGATTCGACAAGAAATGCGTGGAATAAATAATGAGAAAGGAAAGGAGGAAAAGCGAACAAACGGTGCGTCTGATGCGCTCCTCAGCTCTTTGCATGAACGTTGTCTCGATGTGCTTTTGGGTTGGGATGTCACAAAATCCGGAGATGAAGAAAAGGATGTGGTGTGTATGGATACGGGATTCGACGGCGATGCGTGCTTTTTTTTTTTTTTTTTTTTCTTCTTCTTTTTTTTTCTTTTTTTCTCCGGATCCTATGACTGAAAGATGCTGTGGTGTCGCGCTCACAGCATCACTCAGCCTGCCGTTGGTAAGCCGAGTGTCATGTGACGTCACGCTGCCCGCTGTCAAACGCGGTCGACATCGACCCGCCTCCGTAGAGCTGCGATTGGAAGGCTCCGCTTTTATTCGACGAATCCGGACGGTCTTGTTGTGAATAAGGAAGAGAGGGAAGGCGGGACAAAAGCGTGAGCGTCGCTTTGAGCGCATGGGTATTAAAATTCCAGCGTCACAACACATTCACAAGTATTCACAAGTGGAGTGCAAATATAAGATTCATGTGTCGATCATGAGTGAAATATATTTTTGCAATAAAAGCAAGAAATATTCAACACAGATCTGCAGGGCTACGTTTAAAATCGTGGCCACTAAAGGAAGAAAAGCACCAAGATGAGTTACCTTTCTGAAATTAAATTTAAAATATTCATTATAAAAGCAATAACAAAGCGTTTTCATATCTTTACTGTTCAACTAATAAACTGTTTTAAAGGAGTAAGACCCTTATTTTGACACCTGTTCATAAATAATAATAATAATAATAATAATAATAATAATAATGAAAAACATCTGTTTAAAAACCCCAGACATTCAAATGAATAAACACTCCAGTTGGGTGTTTCAATATAAAAATGTATATAATTACATATACATCAGTAAAAACAAAGATAAATTCAAGATACTACATTCATGAACATGAGAATGTAAACATGTTCTCGTTTTTTTACTTGTCAATCACAAACATTATTTTAAATATAGAATGAATTATGTAATTTCTAGAAAGTTTAGATCAAACAAAATGAAAACACTTGCCATTTCAGAATATAATAAACTAAAATATGATATACAAAAATTAATTTAGTATGTATCCTAAAATAGTGTTATCTGATTGGTTCACTATAACAGGAATAAAAATTTCTATTATATATTTCTATTATCCGAATTGTATAATACATGAATTAAAATGACAGATACTCAAGGTTAATGTCAGTCAGTTCAAGCTGGATGCATCGTCACTGCCACGCTAAAAACAAACAACAACAACAAAAAACACCACAATTTAGTTTTAGTTTGCTTTTATTGCTTTTTTTTAACATTTCTAATATAGTACTTACTTACTCATTTGCTTAATCCTACTATGGTGACAGGAAGATTGATGCCAATCACAGCTGACACTAGGCCAAAGAAGAATACACCAGATCATCGAATGGCCGAAACACACTCAACCAATCACACTCCTGTCCACACCTAGGGGCAATTTGTCTATTGCACATATCTTTGGATTGCAGGAGGAAATGTGAGTTCCTGAAGAAAACTCAAGTATAGGGAGAACATGCATAATCCACTCAGAAACCCTTTATAAGACCAGGACTTAACCTCAGGACCTTCTTGCTGTGTGGCAGACTTTGTGACCACCATGGCCAAGGTGTCACCATTTTTATGTTCATGTTGTATACAGTATACCTTAAAAAAATTATGCACTTCATTCGTTCCATATTAGGGAATATTCAGTGACATTCACCTTCTGCACATCATTTTTCATTAGTACAATATACTATATTCTGCAAGAGAATGGATCATAAATGATTATTCCGAGTGGATAATGCTTGAATCGAAATGACAGACTCTGCACTTGGGGAGGAATTATTATCCACACTTTTAAATGCTTGTTTGTGTTTGTTTGTTTGTTTGTTTGTTTGTTTGTTTGTTTTTTGTTTTTGTATTCCCCAAACAATATATATATATATGGCAGTGGTAGCCTGGTAGTAAGGTGCTGGATCACTTCTACCAATGTTGGAGGTTCAAGTCCTACTTTCAACAGGTTGTCACTGTCCACCCCAGTGCAGCTAACTGGGTTATCAAAGGCCAACCATTTCTCTCGCTGTCTATGGTGAGAGGCTTTAAAAGAACCGTTGCTGACTTCTGTCAAGAGGAGGCCGCACAGCCATCAGTGTGTTTCTGCTCTGTGTTGGAATGGTGAGCTGTTCAGGGTGTACTCTGCCCTCATCCAGAGATGGCTGAGATGGGTGCCACCCTACCCCCGACCCTGGTTAGGATTAAATGGTTCAGAAAATGAATGAATGAATGAATGAATGAATGAAACAATATACACCAAAATACCTTTGTGCTGTTTCTTTTTACTGTATTTCTGTAGGACGAGGGTAAACAGAACAGGTGCCGTTTATCTGGCTGAAAGCTCAAAGGTTACCTGCTTAACTGGCCTGCGTCCGTGTAATGATTAAAATGTTGGTAAACATAAACTCTATATAAAGGACTTGTTTTCTTGCATTTTTGTATTATGTACTAAAACACATATTACTTAACAGATCACAGTTTATATTAATTTTGTTACCCTACTTTTGTTTACAAACAGATATTATTTGCAAAACCGAACATTTAGCCGAGCTATTCAGAGTGAATCCCACCTTCAGTGAGAATTAATCCAGATCCCACAGCACACTAAACAGAAAAAGGGTGGGACATAGGATGGTATGGAGTTTCTGTTTAAGCACAATGCAAAGAGTTCACCTCACTTGTGTCAGTGCCATGATTAAAATACTCACTCATTTGCATTCATTATCCAAACCACTTAATACTAATTAGGGTCGCAGGGAAGTTGGTGCCCATCTCAGCTGACTCTGGGCGAGGGCAGAATCACAGCTCGCCAGGCCATTGCAGGGAATAAACTTGCTTACCACTTTTGATACTGAATTGTTAAATATCTGAAATCAACATAAAATGTTGAGGTTCTCTTTGGGAGTAACGAGGATGGATAGGATCAGAAATGAGTACATCAGAGGGACAGCACATGTTAGATGTTTTGGAGACAAAGTAAGAGAGGCTTGATTGAGATGGTTTGGACATGTCCAAAGGAGGGATAGTGAGTATATTGGTCGTAGGATGCTGAGGTTGGAACTACCAGGCAAAAGGCCCAGAGGAAGACCAAAGAGAAGATTTATGGATGCGGTGAAGGCGGACATGAAGGTCGTTGGAGTAAGAGTAGAAGATGCACAGGATAGGGAGAGATGGAGGCAGATCATTTGCTGTGGCGACCCCTGAAGGGAACAGCCGAAAGGAAAAGAAGAAGAAAGAAGAACATCAATCTACATCTGACATTCGAAAATGTGTTCATGTTTTAGAAATAGAAATGAAATACAAAGGCACCTTTCAGCATTCAGTCTGAAAGCTTATTTTTATTATTTCATATCAATTATTGTTTTTTGTTGTTGTTGTTGTTGTTGTTGTTGTTATTGTACATTTCTTCACAAACTGCCAGTCAAATGCTGTCACATACCTTTCACAAAATTTCAATATCCTCTACACACACACACACACACACACACACACACACACACACACACACACACACACACATACACACACACACACACACACACACACATACACACACACACACACACACACACACACACACACACCCTTATGTGTACACTGGCACACTGGATGTGAAGAGGCTCTCATGATTCTCTGGAATTTCAACAAGATGACACTGCAACTGTCCATCTTCCTCAATTTTACACTACTCGGAAAAACTAAGATTAGTGCCAACGAAGTCTCTCATTTAAAACTGTTATAGAAAGATTTACTTATGGATTTGCTTATATACAAATCTGGAGATCAGAAATTATTTCATTTTGAATTCTAATCAATCCAGGTGAACTATTTCAGTACTATAAGAGGGCTGATGTTTCTGTAAAATCTCAGCTTTCTGTACAAATCATTGTCTAGTATTACAGTTGTATGATGTCTGAAAAATAGTGTATGTAACCCCAAATGTAAAATGTTATATTGTTCATGCCAAAGGCTATTATTATCATGCTAATTATAAACACATACATTGCTTTCATTCAGTCTTTATATGTCTCAGACTAAAAATCATAAAAATGTACTGTATTGGTGTTAGTGTGTGTGTGTGTGCATATTTTAATACAAACCGGATCCCAAAAAAGTTGGCACACTATACAAATTGTGAATAAAAACTGAATGCAATGACGTGAGAGTGCCAAATTTCAATATTTTATTCCGAATAGAACATAGATGACAGGTCAAAAGTTTAAATTGAGAAAATGTATCATTTTAAGAAAAAAAATATGTTGATTTTAAATTTCATGGTGTCAACAAATCTCAAAGTTGGCACAGGTAGCAAAAGGAGACTGGAAAAGTCAATTGCACTTATAACAAACAGCTGGAAGACCAATTAACACTACTGAGGTCCATTGGCAATATGCCTGAGTATAAAAAGAGCTTCTCAGAGTGGCAGTGTCTCTCAGAAGCAAAGATGGGTAGAGGATCACCAACTCCCCCAATGTTGCACGGAAAGAAAGTAGCGCAATATCAGAAAGGTGTTTCCCAGTGAAAAATTGCAATGAGTTCTAAGTTATCATCATCTACAGTGTACAACATCATCCAAAGATTCAGAGAATCTGGAACAATCTATGTGCGTCAGGGTCAAGGCCAAAAAAAATCATACTGGATGCCTGTGATCTTCGGGCCCTAAAACGGCACCGCACCATAAGCAGGAATGCTACTGTAAAGGAAATCACAGAATGGACTCAGCAATACTTCCAGAAACAATTGTCGTTGAACATAATCCATCGTGCCATCCGCCGTTGCCGGCTGAAACGCTACTGTACAAAGAAGCCATTTCCAAACAGGACCCAGAAGCGCAGGTGTTTTCTCTGGGCCAGGGGTCATTTAAAATGGAGTGTGGCAAAGTGAAAAACTGTTCTGTGGTCAGACGAATCACGATTTGAAGTTCTTTATGGAAAACTGGGACACCATGTCATCCGGAATAAAGAGGATAAGAACAACCCAAGTTGTTATCAGCGCTCAGTTCAGAATCCTGCATCTCTGATGGCATGGGGTTGCATGAGTGCGTGTGGCATGGACTCTTTCAGAGAAGACCTTGCATTTTAACACATGATAATGCCAGACCACTGCAGCATTAATTACAACATCATGGCTGCATAGGAAACGAATTCGGGGATTGAAATGTCCAGATCTTTCACCGATAAAGAACATTTGGCGCATCATAAAGAGGAAGGTGCATCAAAGAAGGCCCAAGGCAGTTGAATAGTTAGGGGCCTGTATTAGACAAGAATGGGACAGAATTCCTATTTCTAAACTTGAGAAACTTGTCTCTTCGGTCCCCAGACCTTTGGAGACTGTTGGAAGAAGAAGAGGGGATGCCTCACAGTGGTGTAAATGGCCTTGTCCCAACTTTTTTTAGATCAGTTGACGGCCTCTCTTGACATGGGTGGTTCCAGAGCCCAAGCTATGTGTTGAGGTGAGTCTGACTATATCTAGTCGGTATCTCTCCACCTCATGCACCAGCTCCTTTCGTGCTAGAGAAATGACATTCCATGTCACAAGATTCAGAGTCAGTAGCCGAGGATCAGTCCGACAGAACCTATGCCTTCGGCCGGCTGTAACCCAACTCACATTGCGCCTGACCCCTATAGTCCCTCCCACTGGTGGTGGATCTATGGGAGGGCGGACCCCGCTTGGCTTATATATATATATATATATATATATATATATATATATATATATATATATATATATATATATATATATATATATATATATATATATAAGAGATGAAAATGTTAAGGTTCGCTTTGGGAGTAACAAGGATGGATAGGATCAGGAATGAGTACCTCAGAGGGACAGCACATCTAAGAAGTTTTGGAGACAAAGTCAGAGAGGCTAGATTGAGCTGGTTTGGACATGTATAGAGGAGGGATAGTGAGTATATTGGTAGTAGAATGCTGCGGTTGGAACTACCAGGCAGAAGGCCTAGAGTAAGACCAAAGAGAAGATTCATGGATGTGGTGAAGGAGGACATAAGGGTAGTTGGTGTAATAGAAGAAGATGCAGAGGATAGGGTGAGATGGAGGCAGATGATTCGCTGCAGCGATCCCTGAAGGGAACAGCTGAAAGGAAAAGAAGAATACAGTAAAACCTCCGCTGACGAACGCTTAAGCTCACGAACTTTTCGCCTCAAGAACATTAAATTTGCGAGCATATAGTCTCTGCTGACGAACTAGTTTTCGGCGGACGAACCAAACCACGCGGTCGAACAGCGCCACGGTGGCAGCCACGAGAAGCTGACGCACGCTCATGGCGTCACAGTTCGTCACCCCCTTTCTTTGAGTGCAGATGTGGTTTGTGTTTGATAGACATTTTGGACCATATTGAGTGTACTTTTGCTATTATGGGACCGAAAAAGACCCCACCACAGGCGGAGATCATTGAAAAACACGAACGAGGTGTGCGTTTGTGTGACTTAGCGTCCCAGTACCAGTACGCTAAGTCTACCATTGCTCCCATCCTTAAGAACAAGGAAGCTATTAAGGGTGTGTGTGTGGCTAAGGGTGTTTCCAAACAGTAGGCGTTTCCAAACACTCCTTCCAAACAGTAAGTCCCTCCCTCCCTCCTCCTCCCACTCCATTCCATCAAGCCATCAACTACCATCACAAAGGTAAATAAAACGACTTTATTAAACAGTACAGTTTATTTCTTTAATTACAATACAATAGCACATTTATACATAAAATAAGGTATATTTTTGTGTAGTTTTAAGGCTTATTTAGTAGAAAATTATGTTTTATGGGGACCTGGGAACGGATTATTCTCATTTTAATGGTTTCTTATGGGAAATAAATGTTCGGAGGACGAACTTTTCGCCTTACACACACTTTCTGGGAACCAATTATGTTCGTGAGCTGAGGTATCACTGTGTATATATATATATATATATATATATATATATATATATATAAAAAATTTTTCCAAAACCTTACGGAAGTGGCTCATGAGCTCTGATAGCTTTAGCTTTATTAGGGTGATCCAGCTCAACAACTTCCAGACTTCCAGAAAGCGTGCATTTCCCCTCCCTCTTGGTCTCATTTTTTCTTGACTTTTCTTGCACTTTTCTCGCGCTTGTTTTTTGTTCAGCTTCTGAATTTTGTTCAACTTCTGGGACAAAAAATTCTTTTTTGACTAAAACCTGTTTAACTAAGAGAGGCAAAAAAAAAGACATATTTTAAAATCTAATTCTCTGAGAGACATATATATATATATATATATATATATATACTGAATACAACTAAATTGAAAAAGAAGACCAATAATTTGAGAGTATAATAAGACTCATGGTCAATACAGCACGACTCACACGCTGCAGTGTTTGGTATGTGACAGGAAGCGCATCCCAAATTTTGGCAATCAGCTGGTCTGTGGGTTGAAGTTTTTCCATGTCTGTCCATTTGTGTTTGCTTGCCAGCTGTGCTTGGCTTCATGGAAATGAGCCTATCAAAAACGAGGGAAATTTATCTCTTTGCTCAAAAACAACACGTGCAGTCTGTGGCTGTTGTTATAATCCTATAAAATTAGAGTTTGAAGGTATCGGACCCGCCCACACACTGGAGTACAGAAAGGATTGGCTCTCCGCTGCGTGCCACAGTGACGTGGCATTGAAAATAGATGTAAAGATTTAAATGCACAAGATGTGTTAATCTGTTTTTGTTTTATTTGATGGCTTTTTTGTATTTTTATTTAAATGACAGTGAAATTATGTATTTGTGATTCTGTTAAGAAAGGTCTGATCTGAGCGCTAGATACAGTCATCAAAAGAACCACATCTGGCTCGCTAGCCACAGGTTCCCGACCCCTGATTTATAGCATTGAATATGAATTTATTGATATTATATACACATATACATGTACGTATACATGGGCAGTGGTGGTCTAGAGGATAGGGTGCAGGATCGCTGATCCTAATGTTGGGGCTTCGAGTCCCCACAAGGTTGTCACTGGCCCCCAGTGCAGCTAACTGGGTTATCAAAGGTAGGCCATGTCTCTCACTGTCTATGGTGTGAGGCATGTAAAAGAACCATTGCTGACTTTCATAAAGAGTAGGCTGCAAAGCCATCAGCGTGTTTCTGTCCCTTGCTAAAGAGTTGTGACAGGAAGGGCATCTGACGTAAAAAAAATCTATGCCAAATCAAATGTGCAAATCAGATGTTTTGCTGTGGCAACTCCCGAGAAAAGGAAAAAGTCGAAAGAAGAAGAATACATGTACGTATACGTCAGTCAGGGGGTTGATCCTACTTCACTGAATTCTGCGAACGCGGGGGGATCTCGGTCCCCATTAACCATGGAAAATGAGGGATCCCTGTATATATGTTGTTGTTGTTGTTGTTGTTGTTGTTCATCCTTTGAGTTTGAAGATGATCATGACTTCATATCAGATCTGTGATCCTTGGCTGAGGGTCCTGAGGTGGCTAATCAGGCCAATCCGAGCCTGAAATGCTCGCCCACACACAGAACATGTAGGGGTGGGTGCTGTGATGGAAGTGGAAGCAGCTCGAGCTTTGTGTGCCATGCGTTTCTGCTGTGCCTCTGCACTTTGTCACTTCTTTGCTGCACGGGCACCTTTGAAGACTTTGCTTTGCTAAGCTAAGTGGTTGGTAGCAAACTGCACCCAAGTGGTGATGTTTATGTTTATGTCCTTGAGAGACGCTTTAAGGCTGTCTTTGAAGCATTTCTTCTGTCCCCCAACTGAACGCTTGCTTTCACAAAGCTCTCCATAGAGTAACTGTTTTGGCAGTCAACTGTCTGTCATTCTAACAACATGGCCTGTCCATCTGAACTGCGCTTTCTGAAGTAGGGTGTGGATGCTGGGAATGCTGGCTTGTTCCAGGACTTCTGTGTCAGGGATTTTGTCCTGTCACTTGATGCAGAGGAGTCTGCGGAGTCAGCTCAAGTGAAAGTGGTTGAACTGTTTGGCGTGTCTGCTGTAGACCGTCCAGGTCTCACATGCGTACAGGAGGGTGATGGGCACCACCGCACAGTAGACCTCCAGCTTGGTGGTAAGGCTGAGTCCTCACCACTCCCACATATTCTCACAGCGTCTTCCAAAGGTAAAACTGGCCTTGGTAATGACTTCTGCGTCGATGTTCACCACTCTTGAGAGTGTACTACCCAGGTAGGTAAAGCTGTCAACAGCCTGGAATTCCTGTCCCTTCACTGTGATGTGTGGTTCCTGGTAGAACTGTCCTGCCACAGGCTGGTACATTACTTCAGTTTTTTTGGTGCTTATGGTGAAGCCAAAGTTGTCACAGGCTCTTGAGAAGCAGTCCATTTCATGCTGCATTTTCTGCTCTTTGCCGGCATTGAGGGCCAGTTGCCAGTGAACAAGAAGTCTCTGATGACTGTCTCCTTCACCTTGGTGACAGCCTGCAGGTGCCTGAGGTTGAACAGTTCACCATCAATCCTGTATCTGATGTGTATCCCATCCAGGCAATCATGGAAAGCATCTGTCAGCATGGCTGAAAAGACCAGGCTGAAGAGCGTCGGGGCAAGAACACAGCCTTGTTTCACCCCATTTGTCACTCGGAAAGCCTCTGAATTGTCTCCGTCATTCAATACTTTCACCATCATGCCATCATGGAACTGCTGGATGATTGTGATGAACTTGCTTGAGCAGCCAAACTTCTCCATTATCTTCCATAAGCCATCCCTGCTGACTGTGTCAAAAGCCTTTGTCAGATCGACAAATGTCACAAAGAGGTCGCTGTGCTGCTCTTGGCGTTTTTCCTGGAGTTCGTGTGCAGCAAATATCATGTTGACTGTTCCACATTCAGCACGAAAGCCACACTGAGTTTCTCGGTGGAGACCTTGCTCGAGATGCTGGAGAAGATGGCTGAGCAGGACACGGGCCAGGATCTTCCCAGCTATGGACCGGAGAGACATCACTCAATGATTGTCGCAGGACTGGCGGTTGCCTTTCCTTTTGTATATGTGGACTCTGGTGGCATCTTTCAGCTGTTGTGGGACCTTCCTTTCACTCCACATAGACTGGAATAGCTCTCTTAGTTTCTGCATCAAGAATGGTCCTCCTACTTTGTATACCTCTGTAGGGTTTGCATCTGATCCTGGTGCTTTGCAACAAGAAAGTTGCTTGACAGCCTTTCTGACTTCTGGCCTTGTTGTTGATGGTGGCATGGCGGTTCAGGACCTGTTTGCAGTGTTCAGCCCACCTTTCCAGAATCTGCTTCTTCTCGATCAGCAGCTGCAGTGAGGAGGGGGTAGGAGCCAGTGGACTGAGGTCCATGCACAGTCTTCAAGGAGTCATAGAAATGCTTCGTGTCGTGATTGTCTGCAGAGTCTTGTATTTCTTCAACCTTCTTGCTGTACCACAAGTCCGACATATGACAGAGTTTCTTTTGTACCTTACTTTTTGTGCCATCAAAGGCGTCTTTCTTCGCTCGTGAAGAGGGGTCATTCTGGTCTGCTCTGAACAGCTGATGTTTTTCTGACAGGAATGCCTGTATCTCCTCGTTGTTATCATTGAACCGATCCTAGTGCTTGCGAGTTGCTGGTCCGAGTTGTTCAAAGGCTGTGGAGTACATCACATCTCTGAATGCTGCCCACAGTTTCTCTGCACTGTCCGGATCATTCTGGGGTGTGTCTTGCAGCCTGTCGTCGTGGTGCCTGATGAATTCTTGTGCAGTGTTGCTGTTCTTCAGACTGGAGACATTTAGCCTCTTTGCAGTCTTCTGGCCTTGGGGTCTTCTTACAGGCAGGTTGCAAAGTTTGCACTTGGACACTATGAGTCGATGATCAGTCCAGCAGTTGGCACCACACATGGCCCTTGTCACTCTCATGTCCTGTATGTCCCTCTTCCTGGTGATGACAAAGTCAATTAGATGCCAATGCCTGGAGCGTGGATGCATCCAAGATGTCTTGTTACGGGTGGGGAGGCGGAACAGTGTATTGGTGAGGACGAGGTCATGGGTGGCACATAACGTAAGAAGCAGGAGACCGTTGCTGTTGCACTTGCCAGTGCCGTGTCTTCCAATGATCCCTTTTCAGGTTTGGTGATCTGTCCCAACTCTGGGATTGAGGTCCCCGAGAACAAAGAGCTTCTCAGACTGTGGTACTGCTGCAATGAGGGCATCTAGTTTTTCATAGAATTTGTCCTTGATGTTCTCTGAATTGGTCATCGTTGGAGCATATGCACTGATCAGTGTCACACTTTTCTTGTTTCCAAGTGGGAGCTGAAGTGACATCAAACGATCGTTGATACCCTCTGGGCGTTTCATTAGTTTCCGGGCAAGGTGAGATCTGATGGCGAATCCAATGCCTGCCTCTCACTGTTCAGTGCTACTGTATCCGCTCCAGAAAAAGATATACCTGACACCATGCTCTATGAGCTGGCCCTTGTCCGTAAGGCATGTTTCGCTGAGGGCCGCGATGTCAACATTGTAGCAAGTGAGTTCTTTGGCGACTAGTGCAGTTCTCCTTTCTGGTCTGTCTGTCTTGGTGTTATCCAGCAGAGTTTGCATGTTCCAAGTGCCAAGGTTGAGTACCTTCAATTGTTTTGTCTTTCCTATTCCACTGCTTTTAGAGATCCCCACCAGTCACGGTTTGCTGGCCAGGGTGAAGTGAAGCAGGCAATGTTTAGGGCACCTTTTCTTGCCCCTTCCTCCATGGAGGTGAGCAGAGTGAATCCTAAAGAGGGCTGCTCAGTCGCCCAGGGGGCTGCCGAACTCTACTGCTGCTTCGGTCCAGTAGAAAATGACCCTATGACCTGGGCTGCTATGTGTAGGTCTGTGACTACAGCTTTCAATGAATCCACACCTGCTGCTTCGCCACCCACCCATCACCACAGGACTTGGGGTTTAGGGTATGGGTGAAGCCGTGACTTGCGCTTTACTTGGATTTAAGTGAGGGAGAGTTGCACAGATTGTCAGCCTCACTCTCTCATCCCGGTCTATCTGGGTCCAGTGGCATGACATAGTCGAAACAGCTGGAGATAGGTCAGGGTGCAAGTGAATGGCCAGCAGTGTCCTGTGTATCTCATTGTGCCCTAGTTGCACTCCATGACGCTTTGATGGGTCTGCTTTCTTGTCTGTTCGTCTAATTTGGCAGTTTCTTCTACACAATCAGCGAGGTCCAGTCTTTGCAGTCTTTGCATGCGTAGGTAGACAGGTCCTACACTTACTGACTGTCTTGTGGCATGCACACATGACAGTGGAGGCTCTTGGTGGCTGGGGTGCCTAATGTCATCACAGGTCAAAAAGACCTGTCCACTGCCCTTTAGGCTTGATAGTTCTGCTTCACCAAAGTCTGTGTTCCTATACCTTCACTATATACTTGCTGGGTCCCGCCCCCGTTCATACCTTCAGGGAAGCCCGAAACTACAGCTGATTAAGCACTACAGAATCCCATACTTGAAAATATTACAGACATTGACCAAATCCAACTGAACCAAGTAGACAGTTATATAAGTCAAGATCCTACCTTACCAGATGAGAACAAATCCAGGATAGAATTTAAGCAAACTAAAAAACAAGCTTGCCTGGGAAAGTCTATGCAGGGGTACTGGAGAGGAGGATCCATCCGATAGTTGAACCTCAGATTCAGGAGGAACAATGTGGTTTTTGTCCTGGCCGTGGCACTCTTGACCAATTCTATATGCTCCACGGGATCTTGAAGGGGGCATTGGAGTTTGCCCAACTGTTCACATGTTTTTTTGTGAATTTGGAGAAGGCTTTCGACTGTGTCCCTCGGGCTATCTTGTGCGGTGTGCTCTGGGAATACGGTGTTCTGGACCTGTTGCAACAGGCAATTCGATCGCTGTATCACCGAAGCCAGCGTTTGGTCCGTATTGGTAACAACGGGTTGAATTCATTTCTGGTGAAGGTTGGAGTCCGCCAAGGCTGTCCTTTGTCACCGATTCTGTTCAGAATTTTTATGGACAGAATTTCTAGGCACAGCCGAGGTGTGGAGGGGTTCTTGTTTGTTGGTAAGAGGTTCTACCCGAAGTGGAGGAGTTCAAGTATCTCAGGGTCTTTTTCACGAGTGATGGAAGGTTGGAGCAGGAGATCGACAGATGGATCGCTGCAGCCTCTGCTGTAAAGTGGAGCCTGTTCTGGTCCATCATGGTGAAGAGGGAGCTGAGCCTCAAGGTAAAACTTTCAATTTACCAGTCGATCTACATTCGAACCCTCACCAATGGTCACAAGCTTTGGGTAGTGACCAAAAGATCAAGATCACGGATACAAGTGGCTGAAATGAGCTTCCTTTGCCTGGTTGCGGGGATCCCATATGGATAAGGTGAGAAGCTCAACCATCCAGGGAGAGCTCAGAGTAGAACCACTGCTCCTCCATATTGAGAGGGGCCAGTTGAAGTGGCTTGGGCATCTGGTCAGAATGCCTCCTGAACACCTCCATGGGGTGGTATTTCGGGCATGTCCAAACAGGAGGAGACCCTGGGGTCAACCTAGAATACACTGGAGGGACACTGGAGGGACTCTCTCGGCTTGTCTGGGAATGCCTCGGTGTCCCCCTGGGAGAGCTGGAGGAAGTGGCTGGGGAGAGGGACGTCTGGACTTCATTGCTTAGGTTGCTGCCCCCGCAGAAGATGATGATGATGATGATGATAAATAATCATATCTATATATTTGTGTGTGTGTGTGTGTGTGTGTGTGTGTGTGTGTGTGTGTGTGTGTGTGTGTGTTGAGTATTTAAAATAATTATCAAAGCATTCCATCCAACACACCATTAAAATTATACTAGTTACAGTCATTGTTGCAGAACTCTTAGTCACAGTCTATATATAGTGACTGCATAGATGCCTCTTGTTTTAAGAACTTTCATGTTAATTATAGCAACCTCGGCCTGATGCCCAGGGAATTTTACTGACACCTGCCCCCACTCTCTTTCTTTAATATGATCATTATTTATTGCAGCTATATCACAATGTTAGTCTTTACTTGCTGCCCTCATCAATAAAGAAGATACAGATGTAAGTGTAATCATTTATTACAGAACACACAGACCACACTTTTCTGCTTGTGAAATGCCACGAAGTGCACACCCACATAGAGCATAGCATAAAATCTACTAATCACAGAAAAACACCCCAGGGAATGTGCCATGAATTTGATTCAATTATTTTCCTTCTTGAGGTAATTTTATCATAGGTTTATATTTAATTTGTTATTTATATTTATATATAACCTGTATATATAACCTATATATATATATATATAGGTTAGAGCAGACTTTTTCTGCACTCTTTATTTGCATACCTTTTAAAATTCATGCTGATTTTGAATTTTTCTTTTTTCTACTACTTGGCTTGCTGTAAGACTACGGCTTTCCTCAACCTCTATCCATCCATCCAACCATCCATCCATCTACATTGAAATAACCTGAATGGACTTCCTATACACAAGCTCTATGCTTCTTAGTATAACACAGTACTCATCTGTTAATTCTAGACAGATGGCTATGAGTGAAAGCCTCCATTCCGGCAATATGGATTTATGAGCTTTCATGCAAACTGACATGCACTCCCCCCACTCACACCCTGTCACATTTCTGAAAGGAGAAAGCTGGCGTGATATCTAGTCGGCAGTGACTTTCTATGCATGCACCCATCCCCCATATTGCAGACATTGTTTGTGGAGGGGACCCCATCTGCCCCCTCCTTCAGAAAAGCCCCATAACTATTGTTAATGTGGCCCATGGAGAAATCAGGAGGAGCTGGATGGATTAGGCAACATCTGGCATTAAATTCCAAGTTTATCTCTGAGTCACAGCCAAATCGGCCTGCAGTTTAAAAGATATGCAGGTTACCTGCTAATGTATTCATTATAAGTAGACCTTGTCTGGAATTATTATTAGGTTGTTGTAATAAAAATAGCAGTCATAAAATCAAAATAGACATGGCCCGAAGAATACCTATTTGTGCCAAAACCACAATAGTAAATTGAGAATGATGGAGGTGTCAAGCATGCATTAATGACACAACTCTTTAAATTATTAAGCTTTCCTTATTGGTAAAGTTTAAAAGTTATAGGTGCATTGTATGTAGTCTGTACACAAAGGGATATTTAGTTTTAAAGCATTCAATTTAAAGAATGAGGTTTACAAACCACAATTTTAGAGATAAATTGGAGATCACTGCATCACCAGACCTCCTGCTCCTGTCACTTTACTTACAAATAAAAGTCTCCATCTTGAGGCTGAATGATGCAAACAAAGACCTATAACGAGAACCATTTTCTCCTTTAGAGGGCACTCATATGAGCTAATGGATGAGCATACTGTATGTCACTTTCAAAATATTATACGTCTCCCCTATACCCCTATATATAATAAAAATAATAAAAGGACAGTTTCAATAGAAAGTCTTTGTCCTGTCCTTTTATTATTTTTATTGTTATTTGCTCTACCAAAAAGTATTGAGCACTCTCCTACGGAAGGATCTACTCAGAAAATATATATATATATATCTCGAGGATTTTCTGAGTAGATCCTTCCGTAGGAAAGTGCTCAATATATATATGATCAATATATATATGATGGTTTGGACATGTCCAGAGGAGGATTAGTGAATATATTGGTAGTAGGATGCTGAGGTTGCAACTACAAGGCAGAAGGCCTAGAGGAAGAGCAAAGAGAAGATTTATGAATGTGGTGAAGGAAGATATGAAGGTAGTTGGTGTAAGAGAAGAAGAGGCAGAGGATAAGATGAGATGGAGGCAGAGGATTCGCTGTGGCAACCCCTGACGGGAGCAGCCAAAAAAAAAAAATATATATATATATATATATATATATATAAACAGAGTGTTGATTAATAACAAAGTTGTAACCAAAATTATAGTTTTATTATAAAACACATAATATGCCTCAGGTAGTCAGATATTGTTGAGGAAATCAAGAAATATTAATGGGAATATGGGACATGAACATTCAAAATAGATAATTAAACTAATAAGTCTGGTGATACAAATTAACATGAAAATCATTTCTGATCTGAATCTGAATCATGAAAATCATCACCTTTTCTGCTTTCACTGCAGACTGTAGTTGAGAAATGCAGGGGAAATTGACATATTTATTTCCTTCAGGGCTGAAGTTGTAGCTGTGCTACTCCTATAACACCAGCATCATCAGTGTGTGTGTGTGTGTGTGTGTGTGTGTGTGTGTGTGTGTGTGTGCATTTTTCGAGACAAGCTTCTCGTTTAGTTACTCTTCATAATTTCTCCTTTCTTGGGGAGAAACTTGTTTATAATCATGGACAGAGCATTAATGATAATGATCATGAACTATAATGATGTTAGTAGGGCTGGCTATTTTTGTGGAATTATAGCATAAGAAAGCATAATGAGCAACAGCTTATGTCCACTTTTGGAACTTTGGAGCTCCATGCACTTTATGTCATGGTTGCTTAATTTTAATTATATCCTCCAATTATCTGTGCATTATATCCATCAGGGCTGAAGGGAAAACTGGAGCCACTTCAGCACACAGTATTTAGAGAAGAGGTAGGTAATGCCCTGAGCGGGTTGCTATACCATTGAAATGCTAACAGAGACAAACAAACTTAGGACTTTTGACTATGGGAGAAAAATACAGAGATTTTTCTTCTTCCACTTCTTTTTCTTCTTCATCTTTCGGCTGCTGCTATTAGGGGTCACCACAGTTCTCCGTTCTGTTCTCCGTGTCCCTTTCCCTTTCAATCACCTGCATGCCCTCCCTCATCATATACATAAATTTCCTCTTTAGCCTTCATCTTCTACTACAAGGCAGTTCCATCCCCAACAATATACCTATCAACTCTTGTCTCTTGTCCTGCACATGACCAAATCATTTAAATTTCACTTTATCCGCAAAAAATCCAATCTGTGCTGTCCTCCAAACATATTGATTTCTAAAGCTGTCTTTCCCACAACTTCACAGCATTACACTCATTTGTATTGATAACATAGATTCAATAACATGAATACAATAGTGTCAAATGATGTAATTTATCATGTGATATAACAGAGCTCTCATGCTATTGCTCATCTTATAAACAGATATTACAGTTTATTACACAGCTTTGTTGAATACACAATTCTTATTGGTTGCTGAATGTTATAAGTTCTGTTATTCCTGTGTCACAGAATATTGCTAAAAATCAAATTATTAGGAGAATCAATGTGTGTGTGTGTGTGTGTGTGTGTGTGTGTGTGTGTGTGTGTGTGTGTGTGTGTGTTGATCCTCTGCCTTTTCCCAATGTCTAGCTGAAATAAATGCCCTGCTCCCTCGAATAGTAGTAGGAGTAAGTGGTTTGCAAATGAGTGAGCATTGCACACTGAAATGGTTTAAATGTGTAATAGGTGTGTACTTTGAACAGAGTGCTTAAGTGGCTTCAGCATCATTTAAGATTCAAGAGTCTTTCCTGTTTTTATGTTAACACATAACAAAATTTTGTCTGAGGCTCTCAGCATTAAAAGATGCAAACAAGTTAAAAGGTCACAAACAAGTTTAAAAAGGTACAGTACAAACAAGACAGACTATAATTAATGCTGTCAAGAGCAGAATATAAACACAAGTAATTCTGAAAACTACATTTTAAGTAAAAAAATAAATAAAAATAGAAATGCAAACTCTGTACCAATGAATGAGAACCGAACACTGATATACAGTATAGTAGACTATATGTACATTGAGGCATTGTGAAATGGAATAAATAAATACTGTACTGTATATAAATTTGACTTTATTTCAGAAAAATGTATTGTAATAGTTTGTGAAAGACAAATGATTTTTTTATCATGTTTAAATTGAGCCATGATTTCAACACATACTGTTTGGCAAATTAAAAGACAGTATTGTAAGACATGAAAGTCACAGACTCTCATGAAACTGTTGACATCTAAAACATGACTCAAGAGATTTGAAAGACTACAAATGCGGCGGGTAAATGACGTCACAATATTTCCTGGCCACGGAAGCGAACGAGAAGGTGATTCATGTCTGTTTTATACCGAGATAAAAGTACATCAGAAAATATATATTAGTATGTGGAGAACATGCATATTTAACTGACCGAGGTAGCAAACAATGAATGTTATTTGTTTGTTTTATTTATTTGATTGCGGGTGTTTTTAAGAAATGACGAATCTGTGAATACGAAACTCAAACTGGAGCTAAGCGGTTATCGCCAGAGAACACGGAAGTCAACTTCCGTTAGTCGGAAACACCGGGATTCCTCGCTCATTGACTGGCTGCCTGTCGGCGGATAAATAAACAAAAACGAAGCTTAACCCCAATAACGGAAGAAGTCGATCTCCTGCTTGTCAACATGGACATTGGTATGTGTTCACTGCTATTTCTTATCAGATTTCCGAGGTGCCCAGTAACTAAGACTCTGTCCAGCCACTCAGACGTATGAATAGAACAAGTCAGTAATAGTTAGCATAGCCGGCTAGCAAAATCCAGTACAGTACATTAAAGCGGGTGATGTGAATGTCGGTGGATTGCTGTCGTTCAGTGCTTTACATTGTTATTCGTCTGTCTGTCTGTCTGTCTGTCTATAATAACAAGTACAGTAAATAATGTACTTTATCTCTCTCTCTGTATAATATATATATATATGTGTGTGTGTGTGTGTGTATATATATATATATATTTTTTTCTTTTATTGCATTTTCTTTTTACAGATACATATATGTAGACACACACACACACACACATGTGTGTGTGTGTGTGTGTGTATATATATATATATATATATATATATCTTCTTTCAGCTTTCCCCTCAGTTGTAGCCACAGTGAATCATCTGCCTCCATCTCACCCTATCCTCTGCATCCACATCCATGAATCGTCTCTTTGGTCTTCCTCTAGGCTTTTTGCCTGGTAGTTCCAACCCCAGCAATCCTACTACCAATATACTCACTATCCCTCCTCTGTACATGTCCAAACCATGACAATCTAGCCTCTCTGACCTCTGACTTTGTCTCCAAAACGTATATATATATATATATATATATATATATGAGAGAGCGAACCAAGTGACTAACTTTCATTTCAAATAAAATGAGGAAAACCTGAAGGAATAAGCAGTTAAACATTATTAACTAAGGAACTGGTGTTTTGAGCAGTGGTTTAAAACCAGGTCCAGATTCACTTCACTGGACTCAGACTGCTTTAGTACTGCTCACTGCTTCTCACCCTAACAACATCAACTTGTCCACATCTTTATATAATTGATCTCATTCACTCTCACTCAGTAGTACAGTTCACTGTGGTGTTTCAGCGAAAGCATGAGCCATTAATGCACATCATGCTGAACACAAAGAACATTTGAAGCTCTTGTCTTGAAAGGAAATATTTGCAAGTCGCACTAGAAGCAAACCTTTGGTTATTTCTGTAGAAATGTCATAAAATAATTGTACAAGTACATATGTTCACTTCACCATATGCATGTTATTGTTATGTTTTATAATATCATAGTTTATCAAGCTCCACTCTCACCAGGTTGTCACCATGCCACCATAAGACAGTATGATGATGATTTCCTTTCGGCTTTTTCCCATTATCAGGGGTTGACACAGTGAATGATAGAAACAGTATAATAGTCAGAAATAAATAATGAATAGATACAGTAAGAGACAGTACACAGTTAACCTCCTTATATTATGATGCACTTGAGGCCGGTGGTGTAGTGGCTATTGTGCTGGGCTCATGATCCAGAGGCCATAGGTATCAATCCCTGTTTGGATCCCACAGTGCTCAGACCCCCAGACCACGTCTCAACCAAAAGTGTGTATCTGTTCGCCCAGCAATGTTAGCAAGAACCAGTAAAAATAAAAAGTGTCCCATCAAGTAGGTGGAGAACTCCGAGTCGCTTCAGACTATGGAAACCGGGTGATGAGCATGCAGGCTTGGGTGTAAAAAGCCCAACAGACTTAACTATCTTGTGATGCAGCTCTGACAGAAAGCAGGTAAACTAACAAGCCTCAGAAAGACCATGGATATAATCACCCACCATACTACCTTACTAAACACCCGAATGTAAAAACAAATGCATGTTTAACTATTGCTTCAATTATTATGTATTAATGTTGCAGTGCCTAGTGTTTGTCCTATAGATGTTTTGTGAGGTATTTTGGTGTTATTTATACACTGATACCATTCTCTGTCTTCCTTGAGTTTTAATTTGATACTTTTTACTGCCATATGCACCAGAAATATAAGCACTGAACCTATGCATGATTAAGCAGGTTTCCAGTTGCTCTTCAGATACAATGTCATCATAACAGTATCATATATATATATATATATATATATATATATATATATATATATATATATATATATATATATATAAAAGGACAGGACAAAGGCTTTCTATTGAAACTCCATTTATCACTACAGATCTGTTTAGGTGGTGAAACCATCCCTCTCTTCAGGTGATTACAGAAGAATGATTACAAAGTGCTGGGGAGGTACTATGTCGATGAACATGGTGTCCTCTAGATGGGGTGGTTCACATTATGTATTCGGGCGGGTTTTTTTTTTTTTTTTTTTTTTTAAATATCGATACATGCATACATGTGCAGACAATAGTTTTTCTCATGCCCATGGACTCATATGTACACACGTGTGTATATATATATATATATATATATATATATATATATATATATATATATATATATATATATATATATATATATATATATACGTTCACGTGTGTAAGCACATACACACATACACTTACACACGTGAACGTATATATATATATATATATATATATATATATACACACGTGTGTACATATGAGTCCATGGGCATGAGAAAAACTATTGTCTGCACATGTATGCATGTATCGATATTTAAAAAAAAAAAAAAACCCGCTTCAATACATAATGTGAACCACCCCATCTAGAGGACACCATGTTCATCGACATAGTACCTCCCCAGCACTTTGTAATCATTCTTCTGTAATCACCTGAAGAGAGGGGATGGTTTCACCACCCCTCGAAACAGATCTGTAGTGATAAATGGAGTTTCAATAGAAAGCCTTTGTCCTGTCCTTTTGTTTATTTGCTCTACCAAAAAGTATTGAGCACTCTCCTACGGAAGGATCTACTCAGAAAATCCTCTATATATATATATATATATATATATATATATATATCCCCAATGCAGCTACTGGGTTATCAAAGGTGAGCCATGTCTCTCACTGTCTATGGTGAGAGGCATGTAAAAGAACCATTGCTGACTTTCGTAAAGAGTAGGCTGCAAAGTCATCAGCGTGTTTCTGTCCCTTGCTAAAAAGGGTTGTGACAGGAAGGGCATCCGACGTGAAAACCTCTGCCAAATCAAACGTGCGAATCAGATGATTCGCTGTGGCGACTCCCAAGTAAAAGGGAAAAAAGCCAAAAGGAAGACAGACATATAATTTTGTATGTATATATCCCCCAGTATCAAAGGAAAAGTGTACAAGACGGTGTTGAGGCCAGCGATGTTGTATGGTTTAGAAACAGTGGCACTGGGGAAAAGACTGGAGGCAGAGCTGGAGGTAGCAGAGATGAAAATGTTGAGGTTCTCTTTGGGAGTAATGAGGATGGATAGGATCAGGAATGAATATATCAGAAGGACAGCAAATGTAAGAGGTTTTGGAGACAAAGTCAGAGAGGCTATATTGAGATGGTTTGGACATGTACAGAAGAGGGATAGTGAGTATATTGGTAGTAGGGTTCTAAGGTTGGAACTACCAGGCAGAAGGCCTAGAGGAAGACCAAAGAGAAGATTTATGGCTGTGGTGAAGGAGGACATGAAGGTAGTTGATGTAAGCGGAGAAGATGCAGAAGATAGGGTGAGATGGAGACAGATGATTTGCTGTGGCGACCCCTGAAGGGAAAAGCCGAAAGGAAAAGAGGATATATATATATATATATCCCCCAGTGCAGCTAACTGAGTGATCAAAGGCCGGCCACGTCTCTCACTGTCTATGGTGTGAGGTTCCTGTAAAAGAACCGTTGCTGACTTTCGTAAAGCGTAGCTGCATAGCCGTCAGCGTTAACCCTAAAAAGGGTTGTGTCAGGAAGAGCATCCGATGTAGAAACCTATGCCAAATCAAACCTGCGAATCAGATGATCCGCTTTAGCGACCCCTGAAAAAGGGAAAAAGCCGAAAGGAAAAGAAGAAGAAGAAAAAAAAACCATATTCGACAGAAGTGCCCTGCTCCAATAAGCCCCCCCGCCCCCGTTTTTTTTTTTGTTTGTTTGTTTGGTTTTTTTTTATCGACGTCTAATAACCGCCTATGTGTACTGGAAGCAAAATGGTAGATCAGACTTACCAATTTTATTCGATTAGTCTCTGTAACCTTAAAATGAGTCGTTCACTGCCCGTAAAAGTGAGTTTACATGGTATTTCAAGACCCCCTGCCACTGGGGAATGTCTATAATGTTCATCAGTAACAACACATTTGGTCGTTCCACCGTGCTTAAAAAAAACAGCTCTTCTGCTTGGTAGTTCCAATTTCAGTATCCTACTACCAATATACTCACTATCCCTCCTCTGTACATGTCCAAACCATCTCAATCTAGCCTCTCTGACTTTGTCTCCAAAACCTCTAACATGTGCTGTCCCTCTGATGTACTCATTCCTGATCCTATCCATCCTCGTTACTCCCAAAGAGAACCTCAACATTTTCATCTCTGCTATCTCCAGTTCTGCCTCCTGTCTTTTCCCCAGTGCCACTGTTTCTAAAGCATACAAACATTGTTGATCTCAACATCGTCTTGTACACTTTTCCTTTCATTCTTGCCGATACCTTCCTATCACACATCACACCGGACACTTTTCTCCAACCATTCCAGCCTGCCTGCGCACGCTTCTTCACCTCTTTTCCACACTCTCCATTGCTCTGGATTGTTGAGCCGAAGTACTTAAAATCCTCCACCTTCTTTATCTCTGCTCCCTGTAACCTCACCGTTCCTCTTGGGTCCTTCTCATTCATACACACGTATTCTGTCTTACTGAGGCTAACATTCATTCCCCTCCTTTCCAGGGCATAGCTTCACCTCTCTAGATTTTCCTGCACTTGCTCTCTGTTCTCACTACAGATCACAATGTCATCTGCAAACATCATAGACGCGGTTACACAACATTTTCTATGGACTGTCAGTCTGTCCATCACCATAGTAAACAAGAAGGGGCTCAGAGCTGACCCTTGATGCAGTCTTACCTCCACCTTGAACTCTTCCGTCACACTGACAGCACACCTCACCACTGTCTTACATCTCTCATACATGTCCTGCACCACTCTAACAGACTTCTCTGCCACTCCAGACTTCCTCATGCAATACCACAGTTCCTCTCTCGGCACCCTGTCATATGCTTTCTCCAGATCCACAAAGGCACAATGCAGCTCCCTCTGACCTTCTCTGTACTTCTCTATTAACATCCTCAAAGCAAAGACTGCATCTGTGGTGCTCTTTCTTGGCATGAAACCAAACTGTTATTCATAAATGCTGACCTCTGCCCTCAATCTAGCTTCCACTATTCTTTCCCATAACTTCATCGTATGGCTCATCAATTTTATCTCTCTGTAGTTGCCACAACTCTGCACGTCTCCCTTGTTCTTAAAAATGGACACCAGCACACTTCTCCTACATTCCTCCGGCATCCTCTCAGTCTCTAAGACCTTGTTGAATGTTCCTGTCAGAAAATCTACTGCTACCTCTCCTAGACACTTCCATACTTCCACCAGTATGTCATCAGGACCAACTGCCTTTTCACTCTTCATCCTCTTCAATGCCCTTCTCACTTCATCCTTACTAATCTTTGTTACTTCCTGGTCCTCAACAGTCACCTCTTCTGCTCTTTTTTTTTTCTCTCTCTCTCATTTTCCTCATTCATCAGATCTTTAAAGTACTCTTTCCACCTTCCCAACACACTTCTGTCATCAGTCAATACATTTCCCTCTCTGTTCTTTATCACTCTAACTTGCTGCACGTCCTTCCCCTCTCTATTTCTCTGCTATGCCAACCTGTATAAATCATTTTCTCCCTCCTTAAGGTCCAACCTATCATACAGATCATCATACGCCATTTGTTTGGCCTTTGACACCGCTACCTTCGCCTTACTCTGTGTCTCCCTGTACTCTTGTTTTCTCTCTTTGGTCCTCTCAATATCCCACTTCTTCTTAGCTAACCTTAGTACACACTCCAGCACTTCCTGATTCCACCACCAAGGCTCCTTATCTCCTGTCCTTCCAGAGGACACACCAAAAACTCTCCTACCTGTCGCCCTGATCACATTAGCTGTAGTTGTCCATTCATCTGGATGCACTTCCTGACCACACGGCACTTTTTCTATTTCAGCTTCCACCACTTTGTCTTCTGCTCTGCCTTTGCCTTCTTCACCTTTCTCAGTATCAGCGTCATCCTGCACACCACCATCCTATGCTCTTTGGAAACACTCTCATCCACTACTACTTTGCAGTCACTGACTTCCTTCAAATTCCATCATCTATACAAGATGTAGTCTACCTGTGTGCTCCTACCTCCGCTTTTATAAGTCACTCTATGCTCCTGTCTCTTCTGGAAGAAAGTATTCACCACAGCCATTTCCATGCTTTTTGCAAAATCTATCAACATCTGTCCTTCTGTGTTCCTGTCCTGGATACCAAACCTGCCCATCACTTCCTCGTCCCCTTTGTTGCCTGCACCAACATGTCCATTGAAGTCTGCACCAATGACTACTCTTTCACCTCTGGGGGTACTCAGCATCACTTCATCTCACTCACTCCAGACTCGCTCCTTCTCTTCGAGCTCACATCCTGCCTGTGAGGCATAAGCACTAACAACATTGAACATCACACCTTCAATTTCTAACTTGAGACTCATCACTCTGTCTTGTCACTTCAAGAACATTCCTGACAAACCCCTCCTTCAAGATGACTCCTACTCCATTTCTCTTCCCAACCACATCATGATGAAACAGCTTAAACCCTGCTCCTAAGCTTCTAGCCTTGCTACCTTTCCACCTGGTCTCCTGAACACACAATATGTCCACCTTCCTCCTTTGCATCATGTCAGCCAGCTCTCTACCTTTTTCTGTCATAGTTCCAACATTCAAAGTCCCTACTCTCAGTCCTAGACTCAGGCCTGTCCTCTTCTCTCTCTGCCTATGGACACGCCTCCTGCCTCTCCTTCTTCAACCAACAGTCGTCCAATTTCTACTAGCACCCTGTTGGTTAACAGCACTGATGACGGTCGTTGTTAACCCTGGCCTCGACGGATCCGGTATCGAATTTGTTTTGACGATTTGCATTCTGTATTCTGGCAAAAGTTTTACGCCGGATACCCTTCCTGTCACAACCCTCTGCATTTATCCGGGCTTGGGACCGGCGTGAGGACAGACACTGGTTTGTGCCCTCCCTCACGGCTGCATTTTTATATATATATATATATATATATATATATATATATAAAAATGTGTGTGTGTGTGTGTATACGTGTGTGTGTATATACATGTGTGTGTATATATACATGTGTATATATATATATATATATATATATATATATATAATATGTATATATATGTGTGTGTGTGTATATATATATATATATATGTGTGTGTGTGTGTGTGTGTATATATATATATATATATATATATATATATATATATATATATATATATATATATATAAAATAAATGAGGTAATAACTGAATACTGAGATTTGAGCAGCAAATAGTGAGTAATAGTGAATAAAAGTCACTTAAATGATCAAGATTAGATCCAGAGACTGATCTGGAATACAATTTCTCATAATATACTTAAGAAAAATACTCTGGGTTGCCTCTGGCTCTGTGCGTTCCTGACAATGTTCTCAGCTTTACAGAAGGGTTATGCACTTAAAAGCTACTCTGTACACTAAATAGATATTGACTCAATCTTTTTTATGTCTAACCACAGGCCTGAGTGGGGAGAAAGTATCTGCTTTTATTAAGCGTCTGCGGAGCGAACCTCGATATCTGCTGGCCCAAAATGTATCCACATGCATTGACCCGCTTGAAGTGTGCCTGCACAGGCAGACAGTCCAAGACACCGTACATATCTTCCAGCATGCCATTCCTGCCGAGGGCAAGCCCATCACCAACCAGAAGAACTCAGGTAACCAAACATAAAATCAAATCTCAGAACTGAATTACATCAAACCACAATCAGTCAAGAAAAGAGTCTTTTAAAAATCAATCGACTAGTGTACTGATTTTAAGTGTTTGACTGATCCTGATCCTCTTCTTATAACTTACTCTAACTCAAGCTGTAGCTGCTCTCTTACTGTGGTTCTGTTTAATTCAATTTTAGACATGTAATGCTTATAGCATTCTCTCTCACCAGCTTTATAGAAGTTCGGGCTGGGCAATATGATAAAAAAATTTAAGCTTAATATATATATCAAAAATATATATAAATTTAATATATAAATCAAAACACTGTGTCTGTCAAGATTTAAGGTTATAATCTTAAAATGAGATATGAGGTTATCATCAGGTTAATTTTGTTTTAGACAAATCGTAGAAACGGAGGGATCCTAATACTATACTAATAACACACGGGGTAGTGGTGGCCCAGTGGTCAGGTGCTGGATTACCGATCACAAGCTGGGGGTTCAAGCCCCACTGTCAATGATTGTCACTGCCCCATCAAGCTAACTATCAAAGTCCATGTCTGTCATGACTATCTTTGGTGAGAGGTATGTAAAAGGACCATTGCTGACTTTGGTCGAGGTAAAGGTCGCCCACATAGTCGTCAGCATGTTTCTGCCCTGCGGTGGCCTGAGAAGAGCTCCAGCCTCCTTGCGACCCTAATTAGGATTAAGTGGTTCAGAAATTGAATGAATGAATGAAATAATAACAAAAGGGAAATTTGCCTCTGCATGTAACCCATTCAATGTGAGCACAGATAAACAATAAGCATGCACATGTAAAAAAAAAATGCATCCATTTCTTGAGAAAAAGTGATATTATGGTATCATATCATCCACAGTCATGATATTCAACTGTTTCACAATGTGAATCATAATGGGGTAATTTTTGGATATTATATTACTCAGCCCTAACTCCAGTGGACTCTGTAAAGATTAGCATCAAGCAGTCGTAAGTGTTTCTGAAAGTAGTTGCAAGCAATTTGCAAGCCGTTCTTTCACATGAACAAATATTTCAAAAATTTCCCATGTAGGACTGAGCAAGTCGATTCCATTTAAGGAGATCCTCCAGATACATGGAAAAAACTCACACCTAATCAAATACATGTCTTCACACTAATTGTTTCTTTTCTTTTAGGGAGATGTTGGATCTTCTCGTGCCTCAATGTCATGCGACTTCCTTTTATGAAGAAGCTTAATATAGAAGAGTTTGAGTTCAGTCAGTCCTATCTCTTTTTCTGGGACAAGGTAAATCCATGTTACTTACTTTTACATGTTGCATTTTGAGGTTATTGCATCATTATGTTCATATTGATGCTGATTGCTTCTGTTTTTTCTCCAGGTTGAAAGCCTACCTATATATAGGCATAAAACTTTAAATCTTAATGTTAATCTTAGTACTGACGAAACACAATTAAACATTAAAGACTGAAACAAGCTTTTCTTGTAGTTTACTTCCTCAGATCATACATAGATAATACATATATGCCATAAAGTGCATTGATTATGGACGGTTTTATGTAACCCGGGGCTTATAATGGGACACAATAGCCGCAATTCAAAAAAGTTTGGCGCTCCATGATTTATGAGAACACTTGGAGCACGATTATGGTATTAATATGAGGCAGGGTGAATCTAAGAGTTAAAAGTTGAAGAAATCATTTCATAAAGATCTTCTGCAATGGCACGTCAAGCCATGTTACTCTCTGTGAAGTTTTATGATGCTCTACAAATGATTTCGAGTCTGTCATGATTGGCATCAAATTGTAATACATTGTAATGATCAAGGAAAAAATTTTGACAGTCACGATCATCACAAATTCACCAAGTTTCCTCTTAATTCGATCCCACACCCCACACGTGCAAAACGAGTCTCTCAAATCGTGGCGTTCGCAGGCATCACGCCCCCGGGTAAGCTGGAGAGTGATCCCTCGCTACTTTGTGCTTCAGTTTCTGCGGCTTCAGTGCATCGTGGACTTTTCAAAAATATTAATCAAATAATTAAAAAATGAGGAAATAATTCAGGAAAATGCTGCAAAACAAGGCTGCTTCTTCTTCTTCTTTTCCTTTCGGCTGTTCCCACAGCGAATCATCTGCCTCCATCTCACTCTATCCTTTGCAAAAAAAAAAAAACAACAACCCACAAACAAACAAAAACAACCCCCCCTCCAAAAAAAAACCCAAAAAACAAAACGAGCATTTTTTTTGAGGTGTGCATCTGAGTGTGTGTGTGAATGTGTTTTTTAATATTATATACACATACGTGTACGTCAGTGGTTGGGGGCTCGATCCTACTTCAGGGAAATCGGCGGTCGTGTGTGTGTGTGTGTGTCTCAGTCCCCATTAACCACGCAAAGTTAGGGATGCCTGTATATGAAAGTAAACATGGCTGTATGACATTGGACAAGAGCTTGTATCAGTACAGCTGAAGCTGATGTAACAGTTGCTCTCAGATTACCACATGTTTTGATGATGCAGGCTGTTTCCCTGAATAAGATATTGGTTTGTTCTGATATTGTGGATCTGCAAATCTGTGCATATTGTGATTTTACTCAAACCTTTTCTCTTACTTTTATTAACTCATCAATACTCATTATCTTTCTGTTTCTCTTCCTCTGTTTTTTTTTATGATGTGTGGTTTTTCTCAGGTGGAACGCTGCTATTATTTTTTGCACAGCTGTGTAGAGACTGCCCAGAGGAACGAGCCAGTAGATGGTCGTTTGGTTCAGTTTCTGCTCTCTAATCCCACCAATGATGGTGGACAATGGGATATGCTGGTTAACCTTATTGGTTAGTTTATGCCATACATATCTGTTCCCAAGTTTTCGTGTGGTTTTCTTTATTTTTTGGTAAAACTTGTTATATAATTATTATTAAGTATTTTAACTGTACTTCTGCTCTGAATCATTGTCAGGGTTACTGGTTTTGGCCATTATTAACCATTCAGCCTTTTAATGGAAATTTTAAAAAGTACTAAAAATATTGACTTTAAATCCATGAAATTTGGTGTGTTTTGACTAAATAATATATGGAAAACATGTTCAGCGTTATGTAGTTGTATCAGTCAGTAAGCATTACTGTACCGGGCAACTGTTTGGTACAAAGATAATGCAAATATTTTTCTTAATTTCTTTGAGTAAAAAAAACATCAAACATGACTGGCATAAAATGATTAGTGGAGATGAATGAATGAAAAATTAATGTCTTCTTTATTTATCCTTTGGTCTTGTGCTCTTTCCTTTATATTAACTTTATATGAACTTAATATACATATATATAAAAATCTCCGTGAAGCCTTTGTGAGTGTAGGTTTAAAAAAAAAAAAAAAGAACTGTTTCGGTCATTTCAGAATGTTTTTTTTTAGCTCCCAACCCCATTCATGTGACACTCATTCATACGATCATTTTATTGCTTATTGTTTTATTCACTATCAACCAAATATCTTAGTATCGACAGCCTCTTGATGAAACCGGCGGTCTCTATTTTTGGTCAAAATGAAATTAGGAGGTGGCTCCTTTAACTGTTTTAATGTGAATTCATTATCCTTATTGTTCTTTTGGGGCTACACATGGCCCAATGGTTAGCACATCCACCTCACAGCAAGATGGGTTCGAGTCCCAGCTCAGGCATTTCTGTTTGGAGTTTGGATGTTCTCCTCGTGCTTGTGTGGGTTCCTTGCAGGGCTCCAGTTTCCTCCCACAGTCCATAAACATGCACGGCAGGCTAATTGGCTGTTCAAAATTTCCCCTAGGTGTGAGTGAGAGTGTGAATGGCTGTGTCTTGGCCCTGCGATGGCCCTGCATGTTCTCCAGGGTGTCCTCGGCCCTGAGATATTAGGATTAAGCGTTTCAGAAAATCAATGGAAATGAATAATTGTACTTTCATTCCGTTTTTTTTTTCTTTCCTGAAAAAAGTAAAAAACTTAGATAGCGGGGTTCATCAGTAGGCTGACGGCATGCATTTACAAAGTTATTAAGTAATCTAGTGTACAGTGTTTCTTTCTAAAAAATAGTTAAAATCTGGGATAGGAAACATACCCATTATAACGATATTCGAGCTTATAGAAGAATATCAATATTTGTGTTTTCTAGAAAAGTATGGTGTGATCCCAAAGAAGTGCTTTCCTGAGTCTCACAGCTCTGAGGCTTCTCGCAGAATGAATGATGTCCTCAATCACAAGGTACACTGCCGTTTATTGCTCATGTTTAGGTTAATATTTATTGAATGAGAATTTTTTGAGCTGCCATCTCCAGCTTGAGAACATGGAACATTGTCCTTGCCTAACCTATCTAAAATGCATTATGAATGGATTTCCTCCAAAATTTAATGCCATATTGTCTGTTCCTGTGTCAGTGTGAGTGTCAGTACTAGTAGTTGTAAACATGGCCCTAAGGCAGTGGTTCTCAAATAGTGGGGAACACCCCCCCTGGGGGGCACGGTGCGATGCTAGGGGGGGTTGACCCCAGGGAACATGCTTTTTTTTTTTTTTTTTTATAGAATAAAGTGTAATTGTACATCCACTCCAGCAGGTGGCAGTGGCTTCCTCACTGTTCAAGTGTGGCCAGAGGTAAAATAAGAAGTGAAGTTAATAAACCCACCATGGAAATGTTTAACAGGGATGGAAAGAGAGGCAGAGAGAGACAAAAACAGTGAGAGAAACGAAAGTCTCCTGAAAGCTAAGTCAAGGAGGTATGATGAAGCGGATGTAGCGCTCGGCTTCACTGTGCTCCGGTGAGAAATGAGGAAAGACCGCTGTGTTTACTGTGTCTGAAAACATTGGCAGCAGAGAGCATGAACCCAAATGAATTCAGGCGTCACTTAAAGACATCACACCCCAGTCACATGATGAGCCGTGTGAGGTTATTTCAGCGTAAACGTGCCGAATATTTCCACCAACCATCCCGCTTTGTGAGTCCTACTCCAGCACCGTATGGAGCCGGTGGTGTAGTGGTTAGAGTGTTGGGCTCATGATCAGGAGGTTGTGAGTTCAAATCCCACTGAGACCCTCACTGTGAAAAGACCCCTGGGCAAGGTCTTCAACACCACAAGTGTGCCTCTGTTCACCCAGCAGTATAAATGGGTACCAGTAAAAATATACTGGGAAGGTAACCGGCGATGGACTAGCGTCCCATCCAGGAGGAGTTCAACTCCTGATTGCTTCATGCTACGGAAACCGGGGATCAGCACCGGCCTGATGAGCCGCTAGGCTCGGGTGTAAAAACCCAAACAGTTAATCAATCAATCAATCAATCACTCCAGCAAACCAGCGAGCTCTGTTAGCATCAGATAAGGTGGAGTACCGAACTGCTCAGTGCAGAAAACCCCACAGCAGAGCAGAGGAATTGATCCTATCTGCAGCAGACACAGTCTCTGTCATGCTGGATGACATCAGCACTGTGAAAACAAGTCCAGGTCCCAGTTCAGCATGGAGCAGGAGCTGAGAGTTCAGTATTGTGCTTTAAACCCGACTTCAAAAAGCTGTACACTGCGAAATGTGCTCATTGTACAAAAAAAGTAATAATAATATTAAAAATAATGCAAATTGTTTAATTCATTTTTGTTTTGTAGGTTAAAGTGTTATATATTGTGCTCCTGAGTTAATATTGCTGATCAATTTGAATTTATTATTTATTTATCTATTTTATTTAATTGTATTTTTCAGGATCGAATGGTTCAAATTATTGGTCAACAATGTTTACAGTTTAAATAAGGATACTTTTTAATTTCAGGCAAATTGATTCACTTAATTTTTCAGTCTTTTAAACAAAAAGATTTAGTTAATAAAGTTATTCTTTGTTGGAAGTTGATCGATATTTCTTCCTTTTTTTGCATTCTATAATGTTAATAAGGATACAGTATTATGCAGAGCATTATTTATAACAATTTTTAGACAAATAACACGATTTATATTGAGGGGGGCATGAAATGTTTTCCTCTTCTTCGGAGGGCCGTGACAGAAAATAATTGAGAAGCACTGACCTCGGGCAAAGTGCAGTAGACTTGTTTGGTTCACTTGAGAGCAACCTGATGCTATGGCCTATAGTGAGGGATGGAATATAATACACCAAATGTGCTCTTTTACAGACCTCGAGCACATGATCATTTTAGTTTTAAGATAAACTATTCAACTGTAATAATAATGTAATTGGACTGTAATAATTAGAATGCAAGCCGATTAAAAATATTGTATTTCTTATTCATTCATTCATTTTCTGTAGCCGTTTAATCTTAGCTAGGGTTGTGGGAGGCTGGTGCCCATCCCAGCCGACTCTGGGCGAGGGCAGAGTAGACCCTGGACAGCTCGCCAGGTCATCACAGGGCAGAAACTCACTGCATAATAGCTATGCAGCCTACTCTTGACAAAAGTCAGCAATGGTTCTTTTACAGCCTCTCACCATAGACAGTGAGAGATATGGCTAGCCTTTGATAACCCACTTAGCTGCACCGGGGGGACAGTGACAACCCATTGAGAGTGGGGCTCAAACCCCCCATTCTTAGGATCCGTGATCCAGCACCTTTAGCACCTGGCCACCACTGTCCGGTGTATTTATTTATTTATTTATTTATTTTCAATAATTATTGAGACAAAGTTTGTTAACATTAGTTGGATCAACTTGTCAATCAAATTTTTTTTAAATGAATCATTATTATATAAGCAATACCTTTCCTCAAGGCAGTGTGCTTTATAAGTCTTTCCACCACTGCAAATAATGACCACTAATGTATATTATAGATATGATTAGAGTAGAGAGATACTGTATGTACAACAGTCATAATAGAGTGATGATAAAAGTCTGATGTTAAACCTTAGGTTTCTAAATGCTGCATGTAATTTCTGACATCCACAATATTGCGTACATCATAACAAATGTGATAAGATGAGAATTTTAACAATGAGAAAATTAGCACTAACTATTTGAAAGTGTCAGTGTTAGCACAGGGGTCGGGAACCTTTTTGAATATATTGAGAGCCAATAAAAAGACATTTTCAAATCTAATCCTCTGAGAGCCATACATATATATATATATATTAATATATTAATACTGGATACAGTACAGCTAAATTGAAAAAGAAGACCAACAATTTGAGAGTATAATAAGACTGAATTTATTTTGAACGACATTGTCATAACGAAGTTATTTATTAAGAAAAGTACTTCTTACTATTAATGCGACTTCTGGTGCTGCATTGGTGTTGCTGATAGCTTTGTAGTCTGGTTAATGCGGTCAGGTTCAGCTTCATGCAGGCGTTTAGGCTTCCATCTATTAAACGTGACTGCACGGTGGTCTTGATTTTTTTCAGGTGAGAAAGACCGCTCGCATGCATATGTGAAGCCAAACATGATCAATATGGCAAGACTCACGTGCTGCAGTGTTGGTGACAGGAAGCACGTTCCAAGTTTTGGCAATCAGCTGGTCTGCGGGTTGAAGTTTTTCCATGTCTGTCCATTTGTGTTTGCTTGGCAGCTGTGCTTGGCTTCGTGCAAATTAGCTGATCAAAAACGAGGAAATTTACCTCTTTACTCAAAAACAACACGTGTAGTCTGTGGCTGTTGTTATAATCCAATAAAATTAGAGTTTCAATGTATCGGACCCACCCGCATACTAGCGTACAGAAAGGGTTGGCTCTGCTGCGCGCCACAGTGACATGTGGCATTGGAAATAGATGTGTAGATTTAAATCTGTGAGATTTATTCATCTGTTTTTGTTTTATTTGGTGGCTTTTTTGTATTTTTAGTTAAATGACAGTGAAATTATGTATTCGTTATTCTGTTAAGAAAGGCCACCTGATTTATCTGAGAGCCAGATACAGTCAACAAAAGAGCCACGTCTGGCTCACGAGCCATAGGTTAGCGACCCCTGGGTTAGCATGTACGCCTCACAGCAAGAAAGGGTTGGATTCCTAAGCCCATTGAGGGGGTTTCTGCGTGGAGTTTGCATGTTCTCTCTGTCCTTGCGAGGGTTTCCGCTCGTCTGGTTTTGTCCTACCAAGACATACACATTACGCTAACTTGCTCTTCCAAATTGCACCTAGCTGTGAGTCTGATTGGAAATGGTTATGTGTGTGTGAGTGTGTCGCCCTGCAATGGCCTGGTGAGCTGTTCAGGGTGTACCCTGCCTTTTCCCAGTGTTGCCTGAGATAAAGTCCAGCCTCCCCACAGTACTTATAGGATTACTGTAAGCGGTTTGGCAAATGAGGTTGCGAGGGAAAGACAAATTCAAACATTTTTAATTGTTTAATTTTCTATATCAATGAAACCTGTTCTCAAACAGTCGAATAAAGTGTTGCATATGACATGTAAAACATAGGCTCACTGTACAATGTATTGTTTATTACTTTTTTACTTGAGTGTTGCTCCAAATGATATCTTGCACCCGTAAAATTGCAATAAAGATACCATTATCTTATCTTAGATTTTCGTTTACAGTATTGTTGTTCTGTGTCCTCATGTGTTCGTGTGCTTTTTGTGTTCTTTTTTTTTTTTTTTTTTTTTTTTTATAGCTGAGAGAGTATTGTCTGAGGCTGAGGAACATGGTGGCAAGCAACGCCACCAAAGCAGAGCTGAATGAAGCCCTGGACACTATGATTGAGGAGGTCAGTGTTTTTGTTGACCGTAGCAAACAGACTAAATTGGGGGGGGTTAAGATGCCAGTACATTTTGCCGCCACATGATGGCGCCAAACAACTAAACATGCCTGACCACAGCGTGTGCATAAAGGCTTGAGATAAGGTTTTGCTATTACATAGTTATTACAAGACTACAGACTATAGTCTAGAAATAAGGAAGAGCTGATTCCATGTTTAACAGTGTACTATCCTACTCCATGTCTGAAACAAAAGAAACTTTACCACCATATTAGGGATGACCTGCACTATAATTTTACATTGGCATAAAATGTTTAATTTGTTTTAAAACCTCGTTTGAAAAACTTTTATGTAAAACTGTCAATTAGACTAAAGGACACATTTATTTTTTTCCCCCTAATAAGTAGCACAATACATTCATTCTATACTTCATGGATCCACATTTTGGTAAATAGGACACACACACTCTCTGTAATTTTCACATAATTACTAATTTATTACAAACTTATACTTTCCTCATTGGCTTCATCAACAGCAAAATAAGTGAAAATGGTTTTTAGTAGATGTTTTGCACCTTCGATTCTTCTTTCCATATTGAAAATAAATACATAAAAATTCTGAGAATTGCCACCACCATACATTAGGCCCTTGACTATTCACGGTTTTGCACACGCAGCTTTGCATATCTGCGGATTGCCGAGCAACTGTCTCGTGACTCAAATTCAGCCAATGGCTGTTCTCCCTCTTGCTGATTGGTTGAGATGATGTAACGACCCTTTTTCCTCATTCGCGCACACTTTGTACCTGTTCTTTTTGAGTATGTGTGTTTTTAGTTACAGTTAAAATCCATCATGCCACCCAAACGCTGCGCACCTTGTCAGGTTTCTGGTAAGACACCGAAGCGCCAGAAAAAGGTAATTACGCTGCATGAAAAAGTAGAACTGCTTGATATGATTCAGGAAGGAAAGCGTTTTGCTGCAGAAGTGCTAAGAAGTTGAATGTTGTATGAAACAAGGTCATCATCAGAATGGAGCCTGTCTTAGTGTTCCGGATACTTCTAGTTCAGGGGTCGGCAACCTTTGCCATTCAAAGAGCCATTTGGACCCGTTTTCCACATTAAAGAAAACACTGGGAGCAACAAATCCTTTTTTAAAATCAAATAACATCGCATATAATGTTTTTCCACTTTTTCCTTCATGTTAATATAAAACAACGTGTTGCATTGATTTAAACGATTGCAGTGACAATTAAATTGCAATTCTGCTTGGAACAAAAACATTTAGATTAAAAAAAAAAAATCACCAGCCTCCCCGCAACCCTAATTAAGATTAAGTGGTTCAGAAAATGAATAAATCTGTTCGAGTCCTTCTTGTATTTTTATAAAGAAAAATATCTATCCCACGAAGCGAGGGACGGGGTGCAGCCAACGGGTTGAGTAGTCTACCTCACCATCACGCCCTTCGTGGGATTTTCTTTTTCTTTATTCGTTGTATTAATGTTGTTTTTTCAAAGTTGTAATTTACAAAAATGACAGCAACACATAAAAGTATATGAAGACTTCTTTTAAAAAGGAGCCTGCTCAACATTTAAAAAAATAATATTAATGCTTCACTGACCCATTCTCAGAGTGGAGACTGAACCGCACCCAGTCTTTTCAGTCTTTTATTTTGTCACCGGGAGGAGAGTTATTTAATTCGGTGATTGCTGTGTATAAACAGATCTCATCCACCGTCTCTACTTCAGCTGTGATTTCCGTTCCTGGATTACAAACCCCGGCGGTGGAAAAAATCTCTTTCGCCGCGCTGCTGATGGTGAGAACACGCTTGCCATGAAGACAAGAATTTGGAAATCGACCAACACAGCAAATCAAAAACACTGAGACCCTCAATGTAGTTGATCGGCACGCACACAAAATCACCCCGCCCACACCAAATAAATATCCGCCCACACCCGTGACTGTTAATTTTCATCTATATAATTTTCAACCCTAAAAGAGCATTTTTTCCGAGTGACTGTGAGCCTCCCCGTGTCTTCCCTCACTGGTGTCAGTCTTGTTTTCATGCTAACTTTTGAGGGAAAGCGTTGACTAGGTGGTGCTTACGCGGGTCCACGTTCCACTCTGCTTTATATTTATGAATGCTATTGTATGTTACTTTATCTTTAATGTCCTTAGAATTCTTCTTAGTCTTCATCTTCTCTCAGTTCCTACAGACGGACCTTGTCTGTCATGCTGGTTCACCTGTGGTAGGTTTTGTTCAGAAAAGAGTGCAGTTTGAATATTAAAATTTTTTATTTAAATAGAATTATTATCCCTCTGCAGCTTCTGATACTGTATCATGTTGAATGCCAGTGCATTTGCGAACTGAAGGTTAATTCTGAATATAAAATTTTACTGGAAGAGAACATAATTTTAAAAGGGTGGGGCTAATCTTCACTCTGTAAGTCTGTTGGGTTTTTACACCCGAGCCTCGTGGCTCATCAGGCCGGTGCTTATCCCCGGTTTCTGTAGCATGAAGCGACTAGGAGTTCAACTCCCCCTGGATGGGACGCTAGTCCATCGCAGGTTACTTTCCCAGTATATTTCACTGGTACCCATTTATACTGCTGGGTGAACAGAGGCACACTTGTGGTTGAGATCTTGCCCAGGGGTCTTAGCACGGTGAGGGTCTCAGTGGGATTTGAACTCACAACCTCCTGATCATGAGCGCAGCACCCTAACCACTACGCCACCGGCCCCAATCTTCACTCTGTGAATTCTTTTTATTGTTTTGCCAACAAGTGTCTGTGCTTTTATGCTAGAATGCATAAAGCAATTTTTAGAAATCGAAATACATAGATGAAACGGAAAAAAAGTAAATCTTGTCACTGATTTCAAATAAACTCTGTTTGAAAATGGCCATGAAGCACATTGCAAGCACTTCTTTCTGTAAGCCACAGTTCTGTGTTCAAAGGGTGTAATCACTCATTGCTGGATAGCGTAAATAGACGTCCAACAGATTATCCGGTGGTAGAAGTCGACTCTGTTGCTGAATAGCAGTCACACCTTTCCAAATAGTGTAATTGGATGTCGGACAGATAGAAACTTTCCAAAAAACATCATCTCCTAGTGAACGTCATCTCAGTTGCTGCTCCAGACTCTCATGAGGGATGAACATCGCTGTCCACTTCAGTCCCGGTGAAGACCTTTTACATGTACGACGGTTACGCTGTACTTATACCGAAATCATTATCTTTGTCATGTGGCCCCTTCCCACACATCCATTATTCATGAGTTTCTATTCATTACTTATCAGTAATTGTCCGCTGAACATGCGGTCTTTCTGCACCATACTGGTTCAGCTGTTGTATGCCAGCCAGAAGTCCAGCAGCTCGTCAGATCCACTGGACATCAGTGGAGACCAACTGGCAAGTACATTATGAGAAGTGTACAGATTCAGAAGAAAACACATGCCCAGTACAGAAACATTTCGCCGAATTGAATGAACCTTGCCTGACAAATAACAAATTCACCGAATGAGAATCAGACAAGAAATGAATACATCGCTCTCTGTCCAATTTCTGTTTAAGCTATTTGGTAAAGTATGATTACCCCCAATACTGTATTACATATTCATTCATTAATTTTATAAGTCGCATAATCCTGATTAGGGTCTCAGGGAGGCGGCGCCTATCTCAGTCGACCCTGGGCGAGGGCAGGGTACACCCTGAACAGCTTACCAGACCATTGCAGTGCCAATGCACCGACAACCACTCACGCTCACACGTCCGGACAATTTGGAACTGTCAGCCAGTCCACAAGCACAAAGAGAACATGCAAACTCCACAAAGAAATAGCCTGAGTCCGGGAATAAACTGGCAATCTTCTTACTGTGAGGCAAACGAGTTAATCACTGTGCCACCATGTGTCCTTATATTACTTATCTGTTTAATTAATTAACTTAATTTATAGTTATAATACAATGTGATTGTTTATGAAGTTGGATTCAGCTGTAATTGTCACGCAGTGCTTATGAAATTTGCTTTATTTAAATTCAGGCAAAGAGAAGAAAGGCTGTATGTGTGTCGGTTATGTGACTTGTGTCTGCATTTTATGGCCGTGATATTGCTGTGTGTGTATAATTGAGACGGACAATAAATGCACCCACCTCCAAGGTTTGTTGACCGAATGTTCCACAAACAAGACTGTTATCTCTCAGCATCTGACACTGTTGCAGAGACAATCTCACTGTCAGTATTATTACACCTGCACCATCTGTGTTGAGCCAAGATGCCTTCCACCAACTTGGTTGAGCTGCTACCAAGTAAAGTGCCTCACAAATAAATTAGGCAGGATGTTAATGGTACTTTACTGAGCAGCACTACTCATACACCGCGCTACATTAGGAAGATCCACCTACCTTCTATGGAAACTAAAAAATACTGAGTCTAATATTCTACAGTGCTTAAAATTCTCAATTGAAGATTTATTTATTATACCAGGGGGGTCAAATTCATTTTCACTGAGGGCCACATCTAAATTTAAAGGTGATCAAGGGCAGAATAATTACTGAACATCGGTTCTAAAAAGCCAGCTGGGGCAGTGGTGGTCTAGTGGATCGGGCGCATGATCGCTGATCCTAAGGTTGGGGGTTCGAGTCCCCACAGGGTTGTCACTGTCCCCCCAGTGCAGCTAACTGGGATATCAAAGGCAGGCCATGTCTCTCACTGTCTATGGTGAGAGGCATGTGAAAGAACCGTTGCTGACTTTCGTAAAGAGTAGCTGCAAAGCCGTCAGCGTGTTTCTGTCCCTTGCTAAAGGGTTGTGACAGGAAGGGCATCCGACGTAAAAACCTTTGCCAAATCAAATTTGCGAATCAGATGATTCTCTGTGGCAACTCCCAAGAAAGGGAAAAAGCCGAAAGGAAAAGAAGTAGTTCTAAAAGGCCAACTATGAAATCTGCATGGCAAAATGATTCGTTTCGACATTTCTCCTCTTATCCTTTATTCACTTGCATTTTCTGACAATACTTAACAGCAACAAACTAGCATTCACTCTTTCTTGAGTCATGAATGACAAGTGGTTTGCTTGAAATAAGCTGCCACCAGCTAGTGGAAGGAGGGTGAATTAGGTTTCATGGTAATGGTCGATGAGAGAATGAACAATAATCATATTCTTTGAAAGCTCTTACTGGCCACATTAAATGAGCAGGCTGGCCGGATTTGGCCCACAGGCCTTGACATGGACCCCTGTGCATTATATAATGTCCTACAAAATAGGTGAAAGCCACGCCAAAGTGTCGTGTATGTGCAATGTTCCCTCATGATAGATACCCCATCATGCATTGCAGCCTTTCACATGAATTGTAAATAAAGCTGCGGCATCAGATATGATAGATGCTGTATGTTATTAGGTGTATGTTATGGGTGCTACATGATGTTATATAGCAAATGCTGTATAAATGAAACAATGCTTTACAGACATGCATGGGTAATGCTCATTCACAAATAATTTATTAATAATTTAAAATTTAAAAATACTTTATACTTTAAAAATAAAACTTTTATGTGCGGCTTTATCAATGATTCAGCTGTAACATTATTGCCAGTAAAGCTTTCATGAATTGATTTGATTGTTATGAATATCTGGAGCGTAGCTTCCCCGAGTATCCAAAAATATATCAATAGCCTTCTGCCCTTATCCCCTTGTATGTGATCTATGTACTGAACACTATATAGTAAGTGGGTGAACAAGCAAACATTCCAAATGTATCCCCTGTATCCCGAGTTTATTATACTAGGCGGTGTCACCTGGCCTATTTGCTCTTGACATATTCCTATTTGTTGATTAGGGGTTTGTTTGTCCACCTGGTGTGGGTTTCTCTTGTTTAGGTGCTGTTCCCATAAAAGACCCTTTGGAACATTTGTCAGCACATGGGATCTGCCTGCTGAGAGATGTTTTTCTCAATATGTTATGAGCTTGTGGTTGGCAGTGTCATACGTGAGAGCGAGCACAGGCTTGTATCATGAAAACAAGACTGGATCGTTTGTTTGCTGACAAAAACAGTCATAAATTTTGTGCAGTATGGCTCTTCAGTTTGCCTCTGTGTTTTCTGTCATTCAACTAGAGCTGAACAGAAACATTTAAAATGAATATAGTGCTTAATAGTTAAATGATTGTCATTGTCATTATTTATCAAGTGCTTATCTCATTTACTCACTGATTGTTAATTATTGGTTATTCAGTATGTTTAGGATTTAAATAGAAAAGATTGAATGCAAATCTTAAGTGTATGGACAGGTGATTTTTCTTCAACATTGAACAAGCCTAGTTTTCGTTCATTCGTTTTATGAACCACTTAATCCTAATTAGGGTCGCAGTAAGGCTGGTACCCATCTCAGCCAACTCTTGGAGTGGGCAGAATACTCCCTGAACAGCTCACCAGGCCATCGCAGGGCAGAGATACGCTGACAGCTATGCAGTTACTCTTGACGAAAGCCAGCAATGGTTATTTTACATGCCTCTCACCATAGACAGTGAGAAACATGGCTGGCCTTTGATAACGCAGTTAGCTGCATGGGGGGGGGGGGGGGCAGCAGTGAATACCATTGGCAGTGGGGCTTGAACCCCCAACCTTAAGATTGGCAATCTTTACCACTGGGCCACCACTGCCCTTAATAAGCCTAGTTTTCCTTGCATGTATTAAATATGTGTTGGCACAGCGCGTACGAGTTAGCCTGCGTGTGTCACAACAAGAGGGTCTTGGGTTCGAGGCCCGAGCATTTCTGTGTGGAGTTTGCATGTTCGTCTCATGCTTGAGTGGGTTTCCTACGGGTACTTCAGTTTCTTCACACAGTCCAAAGACGTACACATTAGGCTAGCCATCTGTTACAAAGTGGGATAGTCTATCTCCAATCAACCACGAGGTAGTACCGTGACATCATAGATTTGGCTCATTTTTTTCATATATACTGTAGGTTCATGTGAGGAAAAACGAGTCTCGTGCATCAATTTCGTTTTCTCTCCGAATGGCAGGCATCTTTTTTTTGGGAGGGGGGGCTTGCACTTCGTGACCGAACAGCTACTAGTTGGATTCACAGTTAATTAATGAGATTTGAAAGTAATCACATTGAATTAAAATATTTTAGATACTCACTCACTATCTCAGCCTTCACACAAAGCCACTGACACACTCACACTTTGGATCAACTGAACCACAAAAACCCCATACTTTGCCCCATACTGATTTTTTACTTTTTTGCACCGTTGTCACACTTTTTCAGATCATCAAACAAATTTAAACATTACCAAAGATAACCCAAATATTCCAAAAATGCAGTTTTCCTGTTGTGATTTTATTTTTTAAGAGAAATATCCTATCCAAACCTACATGAACCTCTGTGAAAAAGTAATTGCCCCCTTGTTAAAAGGTGAGGTGATTGTGATTAATCCTATTATTGGGGAAAACTGAGTTCAATTTCATGGCCACACCCAGGCCTGATTGCTGCCAAACATTTCCAATCAGGGGATCCCTAACATAAACCCTTTCTGACAAGGTGAGGTAGGCTATACTGAGCACACATCATTCTGAGATCCAGTGAGCTTCAAGACTAAACAATAAAGAAGATTATAAAGATGTCTCAGTCTGGGAAAGGATACAAAGTCATTGGTAAATCTTTGGGACGCCAGCGGACCACTGTCAGAGCCATTATCCATAAATGGAGAAGTCATGGAACAGTGGTGACCCTTCCCAGGAGTGGCCGACCTCCCAAAATTACTCCAAGAGCACGGCGCAGACTAACCGGAGAAGTCACAAAGGATCAAAAAACCACTTCTAAACCACTCACTTGCCTCAGTTGTCAATGTTCATGACTCCACCATCTGAAAGACATTAGGCAAAAGTGGCATCCATGAAAGAGTTCCAAAGAAAAAGCCACTGTTGACAAAAAAAGAATATCAAGGCACAACTCACTTTTGTCAAGAATCATCTTGATCATCCCCAAAGCTTTTGGGATAATGTCCTCTGGACTGATGAAACTAATGTTGAACTTTTTGAGAGAAATGAATCCCATTACATCTGGCTCAAAAGCAACACTGCATTTGATAAAAAAAAACATTGTGCCAACATGAAACATGGTGGTGGAAGTGTGATGATCTGGGCTTGCTTTGCTGCTTCAGGACCTAGGTGACTTGTCATGATTGATGGAACCATGAATTCTGCTCGCGACCAAGAAATCCTGGCGAAGAATGTTCATCCATCAGTTCGACACCTCAAGCTAAAGTGCACTCAGGTTCTGCAGCAAGACAATGATCTGAAGCACAGCAGCAAGTCCCCTTCTGAATGGCTAAAAAAAGAACAAAATGAGGGTTTTGGAGAGACCTAGTCAAAGTCCCGACCTGAACCCTATCGAGATGCTGTGGCATTATCTTAAAAGGGCTGTTCATGCCCAAAACCCATCCAATCTGGTTGATCTTAAACAATTCTGCAGAGAAGAGTGGGCCAAATTCCCATCACAGTGATGTGAAAGACTCATCGCCTCTTACCGCAAACGCTTGACTGCAGTTATTGCTGCAAAAGGTGGTTCAACCAGCTATTAGGTTTAGGGGGCAATTACTTATTCACTTTGGCCCTTGTAGGTTCAGATGTTTTTTCCCCCCTTAATAAATGCAATTGGCACTGAAAACTGTACTTTGTGTTTACTTGTGTTTTAGCTTTGTATAATATTTAGTTTTGCTTGATCTGATATGGATGACAGTGACAAACATGCAAAAAATGTCAGAAATTGGTCAGGGGCAAAAACTTTGGCACAGCACTGTAAGTGTAAATGTCACTCGTAGCCAGTACACTCTATCTGTGGTGGCTAACTTACCAAGAAATCTTTGGCTTTGTTTGGATATGAAACATAAATTATATAATATGCAAATGCTGTAAATACTAAAATCTAGTTGCACTAGATTGTATATATACAACCATCTGTTCTCCCCAGTGCATCTATTGACGCATGTCTGTGTGTAAGTTTGTATGCAGATCATAGCGGGTCAACTCTGATTAAGGTTATGTGGTTTGCTTGTTTGTCAAACCTGGTTGCAGAATTATAGTTTGATGTTACAGTAGGCCCTCGACATTCGCGGGGGTTCGGTTCCGAGCCCTCCCGTGAATCGAGATAATCGCCGAGTTCTGTACTCGGAGGTAAAACCCCATGTAACACGTCACATGCGATCTTATAGCTATAGTAGAGTCCACTGGTTGTAGACGAGCATAGTGCAAAACGCGAACAAAGAAACAAATTGACTCTGAGAACTCCATGATGTCGCCCTCTGGGCAGCGCCATCTTGGAGACGTCACTCCAAGATGTCACTCCAAGTTCAGTGTAAAAGGACATGAAGAGTACTGTAATAAAGTTTATCCTTTTGGTATCATTTGTTAAACATGCTACAGAACATAAAATCTCACGCATAAACATGAACTTAGGTACTGTACTGGAATAATAATTGAAAAAGATTTTAATACAACAGTTCAGAGAAAACTGTCGTTTCTCAGGAGAAAGTCTTATTTCTTCAGAAGAGACATCCAGCGTTTTCTATCGCTTAGCCAGAGAAGACGCAGAGCGTTTGAGTGGTATAGAGCTTAACTTGGAATTAAAACACACAGAAAAAGAGGCTGCTTGACATCTTGTGCGCGAATGAGGAAAAGGGGGTGGGACATCAGCTCAACCAATCAGGAGAAAGGAGGACAGCCATTGGTTGAATTTGAATCATGTGCCGGTTGCTCGGCAGTCAGCAAATACTCAAACCGTGGGTGCAAAACCGCGAATAGTCAAGGGCATACTGTACTTGGATTCCATTTGAGGGGACAGAATGCAGGCTATATTCTTAGTCAACATCGCAGGGCACAGTCATCCACCTGCTTCACTGTACTATCTTTTTTTCTCTGATACCTTCTAGATGGATATTCCTGAATCTACACATACTTATAGCGAATAATAAACTGGAGGAAATACATTTTTGTGTGTACAATTAAATACAATTAAGAGTTTCTTTATTATTTCGTCATTCTTGGTGGTTTGCTTAAATTGCTGAAACAGAAGGGTGATGTTGGTCGTCTTACACATGTTAAAGGCGACTCTATTCAGGTTGTTGACGAGCTTCTGGGACAAGTTATTCTAATTAGATTTTTAGTAATTTAATGAATTAATATTAAAAAATCAGCTCCTGCTCCAAATTTTTCTAATTTACTAATTGGGCCAAGCTGCATTTGCAATGTTCTGTTTCAATTATGAAAATATTTCATACAAGTTAATTTCTCACACCTCTTTGGATCGCAATTCCATATATCATTTGGCAGTGCTGTAAATCAGTCTGATTGTATTTTAATATCACCCTCGTAATGAGTGGAGTGTATAACTCTTTAGAGAATTATTAACACATCGTACAATGATGTACAGTATATTGTTGATTTGTTTGCTTCCCTTCAGACTGAGGATATGTTTGGGGAACTGAAGCAAACACACAGATGATATGTGTGTGAGAGTGGCTTCGAGCATGTGAGAGCTGTTGAGAAAAATGGTCTGTATATGGATCATTGTTTACTGCACAAACTGTCCGAATTGGCGATATAATGTCCTACAAGCTGTGAAAGCACACCACGCTCTAGCTTCTTATTATCAAACCTACTGAATGGAAAAGCTGAAAAGTTCACATCTGCTTATCATGAAAGCATTCAGTGCTCTTGCAAGATAATACGTGTATATGCACTCCTTGGTTTTCTTTCGAGCATTCTTTTCAAGTTCTTTGCACTCCAGAAGTGACCACCTTGCAGACGTATTGTGAAGAAAAGGCTGTGCACTCCAGGACACGCCATAGTGATGCTCTGCAGCTCTGCCTCTTTAGGAGGTAAACACCACTTTTGACTCTTCCAGAAGCAAACGCTTCTGCTATCTGAAGATGCTACGTTCGTGAACGCCTGCCAAACTGTCCACAGTTCATGACTTCTTGAAAAGGAGGCCAGACAATTAGACAGCCAGATATCACCCAAGATGAGTCTTATAAGTGCACATCATTAACTCCACACCCCCTCAATAAAACCTCCAGGTCCCAGGCTGAGAGATCAAGAGAGGTTGTCCTACTGTGCAGAAGCGGTGTAGGACCTGCTGTTAAATTTCGGTGTGGTTCTTGACCCAAGCAGTTCTGGTATGCATTGTGTCCATGTGGTTCACATCTATTAACTTGATGAACACATCCTTTCATAGCCAAGATCGGAGTCCCTTACTTATGCAAATGTCGTAAAACCATGAGCTCGGGTTTATCGTCACGTCCATGCTCCCATGCCCATACAGGCAATCCACTAAATGAAAAAAGTGGGGAAAATGTTACACGTGTCCGCTACCAGTGGCAGCGCTAAGTGCACTTGCACTTGCCAGTTCATTCTCGTTCTTTACATAAGCATGTTCCTGTAAACTTGCACATGTAAACATTTTCCGAGCTCTGCTTTTAGTCGATGTCTAAATATTTATATTATCTTTGTATCCCCCTAGAAAATACCCTATATTTATAATTTCAAGGCCTGATATAAGAAAATATGCTTCAGCCTCCAATGGCCTTGTGAGCAATTCAGGAAATGTCTGGTTTTGAGGAATATTTACTGAGGCAATTAGCACTGCATCAGGTTGGTCTATGCCACACCTCAGTGTAAGGCTTTAGTTACTCAACGTGACTTATCTCACACTACTGTAGTGTGTCCTTAGTGTGAGCTTGCAGACATTTACACTGGGCATCAGTCCCTGAGATCCCGTAATCACAAATGAACGTAATCTGAAAAGTTCATAGGCTGATCACAATGCATTTTTAAAATTTGAATAAATGTTGTTCATTTTTTTAACACGTTTTCTCCTGTGGTGGACACACTTCTTTGATCAGTGTTGCAATGCTTCGATCCCCTTGGTGTAGAAGCATTCGAGTTTCTTTACTCTGGCATTCTTTTTTTCTTTGACAGCCTATGAACTTTTCAGCCCGCCCTCATATCAAAGGCAAGTGCTTGAAGGAGAACTTCCAACCATGACTGTATCATCAGTCATGTTATCATGAAATATGAGGAAATCTCATCTCCATGATGCAGTAGTGATGTTTGCCTCATTCACAGCTGGCGTTATCAAACATTGCTGCTGGAGGGAAGTAGAAGTGGTCATCACAAGTACTGTTTCATTTTTGGTCATACAAACACTCTCTTTCTGCTGCGTGCAGCTTGTGCAGCAGGTGCTTATGATTACAGATAATACAGTAAGTTGGATGTGCTGGAAAGAAAACAGAAACATGTGTGGCCTTGTCTGCCTGTGATCTTAACCATCTTCATGCCACCCATTATGGTTCTGTTTTCTTTAGCTCATCCTCTACAATGTTTCTTATTGTTGTGCCTGATTACGGATGTGGTCACACTGTTAAATAACCCTAAACATTTTCTAAAGACAGTACACAAATACACTTGCCAATCTGTTGGACAGAAAAAACTAGATGTCAGAGGCTTAGCTTGCAATATCACAGCAGGCTTTTGAGCCACCTCTGTAATAAAATTAAACAGAAGCCTTTTGATTTCACTGAAAACCACAGAGGCAACTGCATAGTGGGCCTGATTAGGGGAAGGTTTATTGTAGTTTGGCTAAAAGAGATTGTATTTAAAAGAACTTGTAGACCGTGCTTAAAAAATGTAATAAAAATATTCGCCACAGTTTTTTTTTGTTTGTTTGTTTTTGTTTTGTTTTTTCCTCCAATCATCAACCTTCACTGCTGACCATTAGGCAACAGGAAGGTCTTTCGTGATTGACTCACAAGTGATTGTTTTGATTTCAGCCAGGCTTCTGCCATTGTTCTGCACTACAGCACATCGCAGGGATATACAAGAAGTTCAAATGCCCGGATTGTATTTGGATGGATTTAGACATTTATCTAATCTGCCAAAGAAATGGAAAGAAAGGGTGAAAAGAGGGGAGCATGAGTTTGTTTGTGCATTTGGAGCATCTGGATCCAACATTGGGTCAACAGTAAGAAAAATGGATCGGTATTCCTAGCATTTACCCTTCACACAAGGGGACTGGACAGTGAAAACAAACTGAAAACTTAATGGCTTACTTTACAGGAGAAGGCTGGAGCTGGACAAATGGACACCCAAGATGAGATTTTTGTAGAAATTCCTGTCTTACTATGTCTGTATAAAGCAATGAGTTGGTTTAGACTGGCTTTGGCAAAGTTGAGACGGTTTGTTTTTTAGAGCTACCTGTTATTATTTTCATGTGTAAAGAACTGTATCTATAACATGTAAAATAAGTCATAAAAACAGTAAAGATAGAAACAGTTGGTAAAATATGTAATGTAGGGTGCGGGATAGACAGACGTGTGCATGCACTCCCACATACCCTATTAGGGATGAGTTATGTTTTGCTGTAAGGAAGTGGACTATCAGTACATATAGTTCATGACAGGCAGGGGAGGAAAGGAAATGCCAGAGATAATTCTAGGAGGCTGCATTCATGAAAAAAGTACTGAACCGAAAGAAACTCGAGCAGCTTGAACGCAACATGGAGCGTCATAGCTGTGATTTATATCTTCCCAATCTGGCTCAAAAAGCACTTCTTAATGAACTCCTGTTTTTCATTAAAAAACGCATGAAACACTGCAGTGTGATAAAGCCATAGCCGGAAGATGCACATTCCAGATCTATACAGCACCATATGAAACTCTTCTCTGTTGTGATTTTCATTCTTTTTTTTCTTTATTTTTTTTTTTTGTGCAGGTGTTTCGAGTAGTCAGCGTGTGTTTGGGAAGTCCTCCAGACACTGTCTGTTGGGAGTATAGAGACAAGGATAAGAACTTCCACCGCATTGGGCCTTTGACCCCTAAGGAATTTTATATACAGCATGTCAAGCCCTTGTACAACCTTCAAGACAAGGTACAGCCCTGAATCTCAATTTAACATTCCTCCACATTACGTTGTGATCAGTAATGTTAATAATTGGCTGTGATACCTCGTCTTCTATTTTCAGGTGTGTCTTGTGAATGACCCCAGGCCTCAGAATCCCTTTGGGAAGTTGTACAGTGTGCAGTATCTAGGAAACATGGTGGGGGGACGCAGCACAAATTATAATAATCAATCCATTGAGTACCTGAAAAAAGCCGCTGCTGATTCCATTAAGGACGGAGAGGTACGACCTGTGCTGCAGCTGATTCTGTTTCCTGGCATCTACAGTCAAATATTTATAACAACCTTACTTAGTTTTGGATTATCAAATGGCTATTTGATCATCTTGGCCTTGAACCACTCAGTAATGCATACCTAGTAGAGGTTATGGAAGGAAAAACACTATTGCTATTGTTACCTTTGATACATAAATATTATTCATGTCAAATCTAATCGTTGACCTATTCACAGTTTGTACTTTTTTCTGATGACACCCAAAGGAAGATGAATTTCCCTTTTGAGTCTAATTCTTCTCAAGGTTTCTTCCTCATGACGTTTCAGATAGGGTTTTTTTTTTTTTACCACGGTCACTACAGACTTGTTCATTACGCATGTATAGGATTTATAAAGAAATGTTTCAAATCATGCCTTAAAATAAATTTTTTCATTCATTTTGCAGACAACAGTGGTACCTCACTTTACGAAATGAATCCGTTCCGGAGCCTTTTTCGTAACCTGCATTTTTCGTAAATTGAACCGCATTTTACATGTAAAATGCGGGATTCGTTCCCAGGCTCCCAATACTACCCCCTAAACCCTTTAAAAGTTCTAAAAGTATATATTTTAAGACCTCCTTCTGCTTCAATATCTTACCGATGGTAGATGGGTTTGGCCACATTCCTTTGTGATATCACTCGAGCCTGTTTCTTATTCTCACTCGCACCGGAAATCACACACGCATGTGTGGGTGTGTTGGCCATGTCTTCTTGGCAGAGTTATAATCTTACAAATGTTTATGTAAGGTTAAAAGCCTGAGTCAAGAAATAAACCATAAAAAAACAGTAACTGTCCTTTACACGAAAAGCATCATGGTAGATTCAGCTCCATAATAGGCAATGGGAGGTAGCTGCGTCATCCCTCCTAGCCAATAGGATCCCTGTCCAAGACGGCGTCAGGTGGACCTGTACAAGATGACGCTCAAGTGAAGGCGACATGAATGGCAGCTCAGTTGTTAGCCAATGGGAGGCCAGCGGGGCGGGATGTTTGAACATCATTGATGGGAGAGTAGCTCGTGCATTGTTTGAATGTTTGAATGGCACGTTTTAATTTTTAAGATGACGCTTTCGTAATGTGAACTTGTTTTGTATACAGAGACAAAAATTTTAGGAAAATGTGTTTCGTAACCTGCATTTTTCGTTTGGTGAGACTTTTGTAAAATGATCCCTAGGACAGAGGTCCTACTCAGGTTGCAAACACACAATCAGGATCTTAACCAACTCTGGGTGAATGTAGGGCACCCCATGAATCGCTCAACAGCCTATCACAGAGCCAACACACATACAAACAACTCAAATGCACTTGTACCTACAACAGTGCTTCTCAATTATTTGCTGTGGCACCCCCTTTAGGAAGAAAAAACATTTCCCACACCCCCACCGTGCCACGAGCGACTATAAATAGTATTACAGGTATTTGTCTCAAAAATTATTCATACACCTCTGCATAATATTATATCTTTATTAACATTAAAAACAAAGAAAAAGAAAGAAATATAATTCAACTTCAATAAAGAAAAACTTCATGAACATTTTTAATCTGTAACAGAAAAGATTTAAACTGTACCAATGTGCCTGAAATTAAAAAAAAAAATACACCTTTATTTAAACTCACTCAACTTATGTATGTCTTAATATCTCCGTCTCTCCACCTTTATCTTCGTTCCTGTGAGAAATTTTTCTGTGTTGTTTCTTGAGGGGTTGTTCACTGCGCTTGATATTGTTTGCTCGTGCGAAAAACCGCTACATTATAGTGTGACAATGAGAGCGCCACTGCCAACTACTGGAGTGGAGGTGCAATTACACTTAATTCTCGTACACTATTATAGAAGAGCATGTTCCCCAGGGTCAGGACCCCCCTCCCCCTCCTGACATCATACCGTGTGCCCCACTATTTGAGAAGCACTGACCTACAGGCAATTTAGAACAGCTAGCTCGTCTTAATTTGCATGTCTTTGAGTTGTGGGGGAAACCGGTGGAGCCTGGGACGCAACCTTCTTGCTGTGAGGCAAGTGCGGTAACCACTACACTTCCATATAATTAAATTCTTGACCAAATGTGTTTACTATTATAAAGCTGGTTTTTTTCATAGTCTCAATTGTAAAAAGTATTATACAAATGCTCAGTGTGACAAAAATAAGACAAACACATTGGACAATTGTTACCGTTAACACACTGTTCTCTTATTTTGTCATCATTGTCCTACTTACAGGTGTCTGTTTCTGTGTTCTCTTTGATTCCTGGCAGGCGGTGTGGTTTGGCTGTGATGTGGGAAAACACTTCCATGGAAAGCTGGGCATCAATGACATGAACGTGTAAGTTTTATTAGTGCTCTTTTTCCCTGAATGGGAAATCCGAGTGTAAGAAACTGTTACTATGAGCATGTTTGTGTGATATCACATTCTAGGTTGTAAAAATGGTGTTGTTTTTGTCTTCTATACTGGTGTGAATATCAGATTTAACCACGAGCTGGTGTTTGGTGTATCAGTAAAGAACCTGAATAAGTCAGAGCGGCTGATCTATGGAGATTCCTTGATGACTCATGCAATGGTCCTTACTGCAGTTACTGACAAGGTACTGAACATATTAAAAACTTTATTTAGACAACACTTTAGACATAAAATGGCGATAAAACGGAATAAAGGCTGAAATGTTTGGTTTGTGGAAACAGTGAGGTGTACCTTAGAAATAAAAAATACAAAATTAGAGGCACTACTATTTAGTGTTCAAATGTGTTGAGTAATGCTGCCCCGTGGGTTCAACGAAGCACTTTGTATCCCCAAGCACTTTGTATCCCCCCTTTCTTTATTTCTGTCTGCAAATAAACTTTTCTCTTTTTCTCTCCATTTGTATTTCCTTTCTTTTCACTGTTTGTCATTCTTTTAATCTCCACTACTTAAAATTGCTGTCAATTTCCCATATAAATGAGTACAGCTGTGTCCAGAGGTTCCACTCTCTCAAACTAATAGCTGGGTAAAGGTTCGCTCCACAACTCGGAGGAGAAACGTTTTGCTCTGGAAAACCCTAAGGGAAAGAGAACCATGAACCAGAAGAGCCAGTGAGAGTTTAGGGGTACTGAACGCTGAAATATACATTCCTGTCAATGCTGTTCATGCTGAAAAACTGCAAAAGTAGAAATGGAGCCAGTATATTCAGAATCTGAGACACTTTTGGTTTCTTTATGATGCTTTATGATGTTCAGTGTTTTCTGACTGTTCATCATCGAATCATTTTGTCTGATTCATGTGTCTTGAATGTTTTTTTTTTGTAATGCTCTGTAGAGCTCACAGGTTTTAACATGCACGTCATTAAAATTATAGGATTTGTTTGTTGTTGTTTTTTAACCCTCCTCTTTGTCTTTTTAGGCTGGGAAGGACGGATGCTACAAGAAGTGGAGAGTGGAGAATTCGTGGGGTGATGATCGTGGGAATAAGGGTAAGACTTCTTTGCTTGTACAGCAAGAGTGTAGTTTGTCTTGCATGCTACTTTGCATTATATAGACTGAAGATATTCGTCTTTCCAGATGGGCTAATTTAATTTGGAAAAGGATTACATCCCCAAACTCTCCTCTCCTTTTTATGAGTTCATAATTAACTCTTGGCTGAGGAAATATGCCTCCTATGTGATTTATTTTTGATTGTGGAGCCCTGACTTACTATTCTGAGGCAATCACTACTTTATTCACCTTTAGACATCTCCTGTATAATTCTAAGATGAATGGCAATTTTGGAGGTTTTTTATGCTGCCATGAACATCAAAAAGTATACAAGAGTCGCACTAGAAAGTATACAGTTTTAGTGAAATATACACACATCTATGTGTATGTGTGTGTGGGGAGGGTGTTTATGTATACATGTATGTATGTATGCATATATACTTTAAATGCTCTACTATGGAGTTTGTAGGTTTTTCCTGTACTTGCATGGGTTTTCTCCAGTTACTCAGGTTTCCTCACACAATCTAAAGACATGCAATTATCTGGTGACCTGTGCAGGGTGTACCCCACCTTATCCCAACATAGACTTAGATAGGCTCCAGCCTCCTCGCAACCCAAATAGGTTTAAGAGGTTGGCAAAAATAAATAATTATTTATATGTATCCTTTGTGCTGCAGTTTCATTATATGTCTTCTTTTCCTTTCGGCTTTTCCCTTCAGGGGTCGCCACAGCGAATCATCTGCCTCCATCTCACCCTTATCCTTTGCATCTTCTTCTCTTACACCAACGACCTTCATGTCCTCCTTCACCACATCCATGAATCACCTCTTTGGTCTTCCTCTAGGCCTTAGTTTCATTATATTTATATATTAATATTTCCTATACTGGCAAAGCTACATTTTCTATAAATTCAGTGCATGTTTTCGATCCCAGTTAACCCTATATATATTATTTAGTCATATTCTCATAAAGATTATTTGTTGAAAAGAAGTTATTGCTTCAGGGTCCAAGATAAGTTTTTTCCAAATAAAAATATAAAACTCATCATACCTGCATACAGTATAGCATCAGAGTACACATGTGTATTCACACTTAGTTTCTCCTCATTTAGTAAGTCTTGCATTCCTTCCCAGATTATGGAGAAGGTTTTTAGCTCAGCCATGCTTTCTAAATCTCTTGCCTTCAGAACAAATCATTATCTGTTTAAAAGTTCCAAGTTTGTCGAAACATCTCAGAATAGTATTCAGTTATTCTCCTGTAACTCCTCTGAATGTTGAATAATTCCACAGTTAAATTAATTATTAAAGAATTATCGGTTATTATTACAAACTAATCCCGACTGTACATTTAACAATTGAATAAATTATCCTTTTTGTGGTTTTTGAAGCCATGTTTGCCTGACAGAAGGGACATGTTGTTGGCGTTGGGAGAGAGTAACACGTATGCTTGAGGTTAGATGATCAGCAGCCCTCATATTTGTCCTACAAGTTGTTTCCCTCCAGAGATTAGACTGTAATGAGATACACTAAAGTGGAAAGGGGGACCTCAGCTATGACTGTGGTGATAATTCTAATCTTTACTGCTCATATCTGTACTTTACTGCTCACATAACTTATTTATACAGAATCTGTACATGACTATTCCCACCTTATAATGACGCCCTTATCTGTACATAACTGCTTGCTTCTAACTGGAGATACTATATATATATATATATATATATATATATATATATATATATATATATATATAATGCACTTGTGGCTCTCTGCACTTCTGATTGGATGCTAAACTGAATTTCATTACCGTGTATTTATACACTCCCAGTGCAGCTAATTGGGTTATCAAAGGCCAGCCATGTCTTTCACGGTCTATGATGTGAGGCATGTAAAAGAACCATTGCTGACTTTCGTCAAGAGTAGGTTGCAAAGCCGTCGGCGTGTTTCTGCCCTGCGATGGCCTAGCGAACTGTCCAGGGTGTACTCTGCCCCCGCCCAGAGTCGGCTGAGATGGGCACCAGCCTCCCTGTGACCCTAATTAGGATTAAGCGGTTCATAAAATGAATGAATGAATTTATTTAGACATGTGTAGTGACAAAGTTGAATCTTATCTAATCTAATGGCGGATTGTTTTAGACTCATTGTGGTGTTTTTCTGTGGTTTTACTTGTAAAACCAAATACAGTGGCGCTTCGGAATCCAAACGCTCTAGAGTCCAAACAAGTCAGAATCCGAACAAAAAATCCATGAGTTATTCCGTCCGGGAAACCGAATAAAAACCAGAAGTCGAACTTGAGAAGCGCCCGAGAAAAAATGAGACAGAGAGGGAGGAAAAATGCGCGACTTCGGGAAGTCCGGAAGTTGTTGATCCTATGCAAGGTCTGTTTGGGCTTTTACACCCAAGCGTAGTGGCTCATCAGGTCGGTGCTTTATATATCACCCTAATAAAGCTTTCCTGGGGAAGTCCGGAAGTTGTTGATACCATGTATCACCCTAAAAGCTGTCCTGGGGAAGTCCGGAAGTTGTTGATACAGTACTATGTAGTATCACACAAACACGAAAGCTAAAGCTATCTAATCACTAACGCCATATACCACCTCCAGCGACAAATACGATTTAGAGTACCGAACAGAAAACCCACAGATCGGCTTATAGGCATAACTGCCTAAACAAAGCTGAAGAGGATGTATGTAAGCTAAAGCGCTAAAGTGCTAGCAGCACTGTGAACACCTTTAAGGATGAGGTTATGAGCCACATGCAAAGCGGTAGCAAGAGAAAAACACCTTTGGCTGATTTACCTGAAGCTGTTATGGGAGGGAATCTGCTTCTCTCTTCCGCTGCAACATTTATGTATGCCAACTGCTCACCACCACAAAGGTTAAAATTCTTATCTTTATTGTTCTCATGCTTTAACTTTTCTGTGGTTTTAATTTTGGTGTTTAATTTTAGTCCCTCGCAAAAGAGTTGAGCGTTGAAATGCGTGTGGAGAGGGGCGTGGCTCTCACACGCCAGTGGAGTGCTAAACACTCACACCTAATTTCATTTAATCATGGGCTATAAAGACTAACAGTGCCATTCCCAGTGCTAGAAGACTGTCCCTCTCTGACTCTCAGCTCTGTGCTCCACCAGTTCCCGCTTTAGTTTGATTTCCGTCTTTCTCCTCATCTCTTTTACAGTGACTACGATTTCGCCATGTCATCTATGAAAACGGTACACTTTATTGATCACAGGGAAGGCACTAGAGCACGAGAAACCCGGAAATCAAACAAAAGCGGGATCTGGTGGAGCACAGAGCTGAGAGCCAGAGAGATCACGGCGCTGCTAGTCTTTATAGCCCATGATTAAATGGACTTAGGTGTGTGTGTTTTGCACTCCACCGGCTTTTGAGAGCCACACCCCTCTCCAACGCGAATTTCAACACGCAACTCTTTTGAGAGAGAGAGAGAGACCATAACACACTAAAATTAAAACCACAGAAAAGTTAATGAGTTTCTCACAACACAGACCATAACAGTGTACTGTATTCAATAATTTTTTTCACTTAATTTGAGGACCTATGGTATGAGTTACGGTACCATTAACTTTTGTTAAGGGAACGGATTAAGACCACTTACATTATTTGTAATGGGAAAAGCACATTGGAAATCCGAACAAATCGGCAGCCGAGCAGCTGTCTGGAATGAATTAAGTTCGAGTACCGAGGCTCTACTGTATAGAAAGATGGAATATTGCTGACCGATTGTGATGTTTATTGTGCTTTCAGGAGCTCAGTGGTTGATAACAAGGCTTGTATATTCTTTTCCTTATTAATGTGGGATAATAAATACATATTTAGGTGTTTTGTCATTGTAGGTTGTGGAACCATATTACTGTGTAATATTACTGTGTAATATTACTGATTACAAGATGCACCAATTGAACACTTAAGGAGCTGCTTGGGTGATCAACTTGTCTTTTTGTTAGTTTCTGGCCATTTTAAATAGAGATAAGCAGATCTCTTAACTCATAGATTATAACACTGTGGAATAAAAATACACCAACTTCCCGTGGCCCTGAAACAAAGAATGCACACTTATTATTGAATTGTTTCCAGCATCTGAGAAAAAGCTCTATATTAGTAGTCATTTCAAGTGAAAAACGCATGGTCAGCTTTATGATAAAAACAGTTTCTCAGAGTGAGGTATGTGTGTGGGGAAGGGGTCATAGCTGAGATGCTGGTGCTTTCTTATTCATCTGACCTGACCACTCCCTTGAGAACCTTTTCTAAAAGTTTCCTGTTAATTGCCACTACCTGTTTATCAAATTTTAGCCCTTTGATAATCACAATAACAATCTGAAGTTTAAGACCCACTGTCCATCATTACACAATATCTTTAAGTGCGGTTTTGTCCTTTATAAGATAATGGGAAGGGAAGAGGTGTGAAAAAAGTGTGGTAGATTGAAATTTTCTGAAGGAACATCACTTTCCCCCAAAACAAAACAGTTAGATGGTGCTGCTGGAGATAAAAGGGATCACTGGGTATTTTACAAAAAAAGTTTAATACAGTCGGCCATCTACTTACGAAATGAATCCGTTCCAGTGCCTTTTTCGTAGCCTGGAGTTTTCGTAAGTAGAGGTGCATTTTACATGTAAAATATGTGATTCGTTCCAAGGCTCCCAAGACTACCCATAAACCCTTTAAAAATGATAAAAGTACACCAATTTTGTATGAAATATGTATGAAATGGAAATATGTGTTAAAAGTAAAAGAAAATGATTTATAAAACCATTTAAACATTTTATTAACATATTAAACCATTTTATTAAGATATTTATTAATTAAACCATTATTAAACATTTTTTATTAACGCACATACACACACACAACACTGTCTCTCTATCTCTGTCTCTCTCTCTGTCTCACACACACACACACACACACACACCACACACACACACACACACACACACACACACACACAAAACTCTCTCTGGTGTATTTTGCTGAACGCGGGCTCCGCCCACATGCAGCGCGCAGCCAGCGGAGCAATTGTATTTAAATGTTTAAATGGATGGGATGTTCTATTTAAAGCGGAATTACAGTGCCTGTTTGAAAGCTCAGAGCTCCTGATTCAATATTAACTTGCTTCCTTGCGAGATTGGAGGTATTGTCCCACGGAGTACTCTGTTTTCATGCCTCCTTCTGCTTCAGTATCGTTCCGAAATAATCACCTCCGTCACTGTAGTCCCGCTTTTCTGTATTTTCCGGGTCCATGATTGATAACGAAATATAACACTGCAATGATCAATCTCAGAAAAAAACCTCACGAGCCAACATTCCTGTTCAACTCTCCTCTCTCACGCGTGTGACAAACAGGAAGTATGGGTACAGGAAGTATGGGTACAGTTCAGTTTCCTCCTGGCCAATGGGAGGCCAGCGGGGCGCGATGTTGGGAGACAGCCAATGAGAGAGCAACTCGCGCATTGTTTGAATTTGTGAATGGTGTGTTTGAATTTTTGAATGGCGCTTTTGGCGCTTTTCGTAAAGAGGTTGTTTTCGTAAAAAGAGGACGAAGATTTCGATTTCTCATGTTCAGAGGCTTTCGTAAGTAGGGGGCCGATTGTATTTTGGAAACAAAATAGCTGTTCATTGAAAATATATTTTGTGCCACAAAATCTGGAAAATCCAGAATAATAAGTAAGCCAAATATGCATGTCTTTGGCTTGTGGGAGCAAACCAGAGTACTCACAGCAAACCCATGCAAACACCGAGAGAGCAGGCGAACTCCACACAAACATCCTCACCAACTACAGGGCTCAAAACCCAGACCTTCTGAGAGTATTAAGAGTATGCCATGTCTCCCAGATAAAAGGTCTAGAGTATCATCCAATTGTAAATTTGAAATCTGTTGCTGTTTTGCCAATATGTCTGTCTTCCTTTCGGCTTTTTCCCTTTTACTTGGAAGTTGCCACAGTGAATCATCTGATTCACACGTTTTGATTTGGCAGAGGTTTTTACTTCGGAAATCTAAAAATCTGTCTCGACCAGAGAAGCAATCCATCATCAGCATGGGGGAGGAAAAAAGACTATGAAATAGCTGAAACAATAGATGAGGCCAATTCAACTACTTGGTGCATTCTTAAAAAGAAAAGAATGCACAGATGAGGTCATGAATATCAAAAAGCACAGATGATGATAGAAAAGAGTTGGGGTGATGATTTCTATCAGTCAGGAATAAAATTCCCTTCACAACAATTTTCCAGATCAAGAGCACCTTCCAGTGGGTCTGTGCTAAAGGAAAAAACTAAGGGAAAACTCACCAGAGTTAATTTAAATGGTCTTCACACAAGATTGGTTGATATGTTGGTAATCCTCAGAAAAGGAAGTAGGGTGTACTCTATTTTCACCCAGAATCGGCTGAGATGAGTTCCGGCTTCCCATCGAACCTTATTATGATTAAGCAGTTCAGAAAATGAACGATATTCATTATTATATAATAAAATCCACAGTATCAAATTGTGGCTGTAAAATGATTGTTTCTGATCTCTCTCTCTCTTTCTACTTTTTCCCCCATCTATACTTAATCCATTCATTCATATTTTTTTAAGATGCTTAATCCTAATTAGGGCCACACGGAGACTGGCAAATATCTCAATTGACTCTTGGCAGGGTGGGGTATGCCCTGGACAACTCACCAGGCCATCAAAGACTACATATACAGGTCCTTCTCAAAAAATTAGCGTATTGTGATAAAGTTCATTATTTTCTGTAATGTGCTGATAAACATTAGATTTTCATATATTTTAGATTCATTACACACAACTGAAGTAGTTCAAGCCTTTTATTGTTTTAATATTGATAATTTTGGCAACAAAGTAAAGAAAAAACAAAAATCCCTATCTCAAAAAATTAGCATATTTCATCCGACCAACAAAAAAGTGTTTTTAATACAAAAAAAAATCAACCTTCAAATAATTATGTTCAGTTATGCACTCAATACTTGGTCGGGAATCCTTTTGCAGAAATGACTGCTTCAATGCGGCGTGGCATGGAGGAAATCAGCCTGTGGCACTGCTGAGGTGTTACGGAGGCCCAGGATGCTTCGATAGTGACCTTAAGCTCATCCACAGTGTTGGGTCTGGTGTCTCTCAACTTTCTCTTCACAATATCCCACAGATTCTCTATGGGCTTCAGGTCAGGAGAGTTGGCAGGCCAATTGAGCACAGTAATACCATGGTCAGTAAACCATTTAGCAGTGGTTTTGGCACTGTGAGCAGGTGCCAGGTCGTGCTGAAAAATGAAATCTTCATCTCCATAAAGCTTTTCAGCAGATGGAAGCATGAAGTGCTCCAAAATCTCCTGATAGCTCGCTGCATTGACCCTGCCCTTGATAAAACACAGTGGACCAACACCAGCAGCTGACATGGCACCCCAGACCATCACTGACTGTGGGTACTTGACACTGGACTTCAGGCATTTTGGCATTTCCTTCTCCCCAGTCTTCCTCCAGACTCTGGCACCTTGATTTCCGAATGACATGCAAAATTTGCTTTCATCCGAAAAAAGTACTTTCTTCTGACGCCGTTTCTGGTTCAAAAGTGGCTTGAGCTAGGGAATGCGGCACCTGTAGCCCATTTCCTGCACACGGTGGCTCTGGATGTTTCTACTCCAGACTCAGTTCACTGCTTCCACAGGTCCCCCAAGGTCTGGAATCGGCCCTTCTCCACAATATTTCTCAGGGTCCGGTCACCTCTTCTGGCTGTGCAGCGTTTTCTGCCACACTTTTTCCTTCCCACAGACGTCCCACTGAGGTGGCTTGATACAGCACTCTGGGAACAGCCTATTCGCTCAGGGATTTCTTTTTGTGTCTTACCCTCTTGCTTGAGGGTGTCAATGATGGCCTTCTGGACAGCAGTCAGGTCGGCAGTCTTACCCATGATTGTGGTTTTGAGTAATGAACCAGGCTGGGAGTTTTTAAAAGCCTCAGGAATCTTTTGCAGGTGTTTAGAGTTAATTGGTTGATTCAGATGATTAGGTTAATAGCTCGTTTAGACTACCTTTTCATGATGAGCTAATTTTTTGAGATAGGAATTTTGGGTTTTCATGAGCTGTATGCCAAAATCATCAGTATTAAAACAATAAAAGACCTGAAATATTTCAGTTGGGGTGCAATGAATCTAAAATATATGAAAGTTAAATCTTTATGAGTACATTACAGAAAATAATTAACTTTATCACAATATGCAAATTTTTTGAGAAGGACCAGTATACTTAATCTGAACATTGTTTTTTCCCCCCCTCCAGGTTATCTAATCATGACAGACGAGTGGTTTTCAGAATACGTCTATGAAGTGGTGGTGGATAAGAAGTTCCTCACCGCTGAGGTACTGGAGGTTTTGCAGCAGGAGCCGATTATTCTCCCTGCTTGGGATCCAATGGGAGCATTGGCATAATCATGGAGCCTGAACATGTCAAATCCAAGTTCAGTCATGTCTTTTTAATTCCATACTTCTTAATATTCTTTTCTGGAGTGTCCTGCTCTAGATTAAATAAATGATTTTTTTTTTTACTGGATGTCAGTTGTCTCATTTTATTGGAAGAATCGTTCTCAATGAAGCCAGATGCAGAAATGTGTTTAATTAGATAATGTTCCAGTGATGAAAAAAAATCACTGCCAGTTAGTATGGGATAGCATATTAAAGTCAGGCATATGTACCTCAATTGAGGGATTGAGCATCTTTCCATAAAAATAATTAAGTGCAAAGCTGAAAACCATTAATTCAAACTTGTCTTCCAATTGTATAACACAGAACACAAGAGTCAGAACATGAAATTGTAAACATGATTTTTATTGTTCTTATTTTGCTGAATTTGTTAAGGATGATTAGATGAAAGGGTGGAGTAGTCTGGTGTAGAATCGAAAGGATGACCATGATCCATGGAGGTAATGCACTGGAGGTAATCCATGAAGGTAATGCACTGATTTATAGTGGAACAGTCTGACTGTAAACTGAAGGTAAACTAATCAAGGGTCTGATCCCCCCCCCCCCCCCCCCCCCCCCCCCCGCCCTACCTCTCACTGTATTGTTCCAAATCTGGAAACATTTAAGATCTAACCATGTAGTCCACATACTGCAGATAGGATCATGACTCTACTGTTCAGGTTTCTCAGGGATCCAACATGTCCTGGGGAATTTGCAGGAAATTTATAGTTTAGGGCATGAACAAATAAAAAGTAAACAAGATGTCCTTGACATATTAATGAATGCCTATTCAACAAATAGTATTGCTAATTAAAGTCTATTTACAGAGCCATGTTAATATTCAGTACAACAGCACAGTTTTATTAACAATTATTACAAACCCATAGTTCAGGCACAATGTACACTTCCCTCCATTATACAGTTAAGATTTGTTAAAAGCCTTAAAGTTAATTTATTAATTTAATGTCTATTGCAGACACATACTCTCAACCTGAAAATTGCAGGTAAATGTAACCTTCAAGTCAAGTGAATTTTAGGGGGGGGGGTAAATCCATGACGAAGAAATAATAATTTTTCGTTAAATCACCTGTTCCACATTTATTGTGAGGCACTCCTCACAATTCCTAGAAAATCACATAATTGAAGTATTTCTGTCGTTTCTACAGTAGCTTACAAAGTTGATCAGAATATCTTGGAACACTTAATTAGTAATTCATCACTTCCTGTTTCCCTGGGGTATAAATATGGCGTGACACAGAGGCCATTTCTCTTATCCACTCTTCAACATGGGAAAGATACAGGAACACACAGTTAAAGTAAGGCAGACGTATGTCGACCTTCACAAGTCAGGCAATAGCTACAAGAAAATAGCCACTCGCCTGCACCTGCCATATCTACAGAGGAATCATTAAAAAGTTTAAAACAACCGGAACAGTGGTAAACAAGCCTGGACAAGCACACAAGGTTATTTTGCCACCACGCAGTGAGGAGGATGGTCAGAAAAATAAAAAGCTCTCCAAAACTCACTGTTAATAGAATTGTAACAAATGGTACAAATGCCCACTGTGAAGTATTGGGGGCAGAGATCAGTTATGCTGGGGGCCTGTTTCTCTTCCAGAGGCCCTGGGAAACTTGTTAGGGTGCATGACTTTGAAATAGCAGGAAATGAAAATCTGGTGGCTTCTTCCCGAAAGCTGAATTTGGGTCATCATTGAGTCATTCAGCAAGATAATGACTTGAAACGTGTGACCAAATCTACACAGAAATGGTTCAGCAGACACAGACTCAAACTCCTCCCATGGCCATCTCAGTCCCCAGACCTCAACCCTTTGAATACCTCTGGAGGGAGCTGAAGAGGAGAGGACCCAGGTTGCTGGATGATTTAGAGTGATTTGTGTAAAGAGGAATGGTCAAAGTTCCTGTTTTCTGTCTTCTCCCATCTTGTGAATCATTATAAGAGATTAGATGTTTCTTGGCAAAAGGGGGTTGTAAAAAGTATTAACATCAGGGGTGCTAATACTTGTGGCACACATGATTTGATCTAAAATAATATTTTTTTTTTAATATGAGATGTTTTTATCCATTAAATAAATGCACTTGAATTATTAAAGGTTAGGTTTTCTTCTTTTTTGGTTGTGGGCCTATGCTATTTGGGGGCGCTGGCTGAATTTATTAGAAGCTAAAGAACCAGGGGTGCCAATAATTATGGAGGGCAGTGTACATAATAAAAATTAATCATTTAAAATATATAGTGCAAGTAGTTCTTAAAGAAGCCACAGCACAGTCTGTAGTAAGGGCGGTGGTGGCGTAGTGGTTAAGGTGATGAGTTACTGATTTGTAAGTCAGCAGTTCTTATCTCATTTTTCTTTTAGCTTTTTGTGGCTCTCAACCCTTTAAATATCAGCATTTCTGGATCATTGTAGTCCTAACCCAACTCCATACATAAATATTCACAATGTACCCGATCCTACTATCCAACATGTGTTCAACTTAAATATATTTATTATCTTTATTTTACCCGGAATGTCCTGTTGAATCCAGTTTGCAAGGGAACCTGCCAAGAGACCACACTCTGACCCAGTTTGGATTTTTATGGGATAAGCTGTCAGACTTTTCCTGTTTTCTTGGAATTCTTGGACTATGACTTGATTATTTCGTGAGAAGCAATGGTTATTTTAAAAGGGTTGAACTTAACCAAGCAGCACCTGACTTTCTGCACTGATTGGACCTGGATTTTAGTTGTAATTTAAATAAAAATAACATTCAGCGCCATGATTTCTTTAACTTTTGCATATTTTTCACATTTTTTTCTTGGTAAAATAAGGCAAAAAAACATATCAATTATTGAAGAATAAAAGCCTAACACTGACTGGCCCTGTCTGAAAAAGTAATTTATTATTTCATCTGATATAATTTATAATTCAGTTCAGTTAGACAAGGTGCATGCAGGCTCGATTACCGTCAGTCCTGTTGAGTTTAAACATCACATGAATAAAATGCAGCAATATGAAGTAGGCTAAAAAAAATTGATAGCAATTAAGATGCTGTGGCAAGACCTTTAATAGGCACTTCATGCTCAAAAACCCTCCAGTGTGTGGCTGAATTAAAGCAACTCTACAAAGCAGAGCAGGACTAAGTTCCTCCAGAGTTACATGATAGACTGATCTCCAGTTATATGAATCACTTAGTTTGAGGAGTTCCTGCTTCTTTTCAAGCATAGCAGAACAAATTATTAAATTTAAAGGACAATAACTTATATAGCTGCTCTCTCTCTCTCTCTCTCTCTCTCTCTCTTTCTCTCGCTCTCTCTCTACACATACGCACACACATATATACTGAGTACACATGAAAATGCACCACTTGAAAAAAGTCAATATTCAAGTTCAAATGAAATCACTACAGTGACGTCACCCGACATGCCATGTGCAAGAAATGCAAGAATTTAATGTTAACTGTTACGCGAGGAAATTTTTTGCAAAAACGCAACATTTTGCACGCACACCACGGGAAAAATGAATTTCACTCTAAATTTGTGCACACGTTGCCTTTAAAAGCACGTGAATCCGAATAAAATTTCACTTGTTCACTGACACTTGTGAAAAGGCAGATGACATTGTGATCTGTAGTGAGAGCAGAGAACAAGTGCAGGAAAATTTAGAGAGGTGGAGGTATGTCCTGGAAAGGAGGGGAATGAAGGTTAGCCTCAGTAATACAGAATACATGTGTATGAATGACAAGGACCCAAGAGGAACGGTGAGGTTACAGGAAGCAGAGATAAAGAAGGTGGAGGATTTTAAGTACTTAGGCTCAACAATCCAGAGCAGTGGAGAGTGTGGAAAAGAGGTGAAGAAGCGTGTGCAGGCAGTTTGGAGAAAAGTGTCCGGTGTGATGTGTGATCGGAAGGTATTGGCAAGAATGAAAGGAAAAGTGTACAAGACGGTGTTGAGCTCAGCGATGTTGTACGGTTTAGAAACAGCCCTGTAGATGGAGATAGCAGAGATGAAAATGTTGAGGTTCTCTTTGGGAGTAACGAGGATGGATAGGATCAGGAATGAGCACATCAGAGGGACAGCACATGTAAGACCTTTTGAAGACAAAGTCAGAGAGGCTAGATTGAGATGGTTTGGACATGTACAGAGGAGGGATAGGGAGTATATTGGTAGTAGGATGCTGAGGTTGGAACTACCAGGCAGAAGGCCTAGAGGAAGACCAAAGAGACGATTCATGGATGTGGTGAAGGAGGACATGAAGGTCGTTGGTGTAAGAGTAGAAGATGCAAAGGATAGGGTGAGTTGGAGGCAGATGATTTGCTGTGGCGACCCCTGAAGGGAAAAGCCGACAGGAGAAGAAGACTGACACTTGTGAAAAGCCGACATGATGCAGTAACTTACAGCCCCTGAACGAGAACGTGCCATAGGCATGTTTCAAGAAACACACAACGATCGCAAGACTCCATCAAAGGTTTCTGCAAACGGGGAGCACTTGGGACCATCCTTGACAACATTGTGTGACAACGGCACGTCAGGACCGTCAGATTGTATGGGATTATGTCCGTGACCGAACACTACCAGCGACAAGAACGGCTGCTCAAGTTCAAGAACGACGTGGATTCATTCACCCCAACACCGTACGGAATAATCTCCTGAGAGCTGCAGGCCTGCGTGCACGACGTCCTTATTTTGGCGCAATCTTGACACATTAACATTATCGTGAATGAAATTGAATGATGTTGTACATGTCTTCTTAAATCATTCATTATCTCAAATACTTCTTGAACATCCCTTTTCAACCATGGAACCTAATGGGAACTTCCTCACCTTTGCTGTTCTCACAGCCTCCATTGTTCCCACTAAATTTGGAAGCATGGCTGTAGGCATTTGGCCAGACAACCAAAAGATATTATAAGGACCTCAACCTAATGGATCCGTTAGCTTGAACCTTACTCTGTACACATGATTGGAACGGATTCCGCGATATGAAAACTGTAATGTTACGTGAGGAATGTTCTCGCTGCTTTTGCGTGGGTCTCCTCCAGGTGCTCTGGTTTCGTCACACAATCCAAAGACATGCACATTGGACGAACTGGCTATTCCAAATTGCTCCTAGGTGTGAGTGCACGAATGTAAAATTCCTGTTTTGCAGGTCATGAAGGATTGATTGTGCTTTGCTTTGGCCTAATTGGGACGAGCGGTCTTATCTGGCCTGATGTAGTGTTGTGAGAGGGAGTTGGACCCCATGCAGCAGACCAAAATGGAAGCTTTAAAGAGGCTTTAAGAAATGTATTGTTGGCAGCACCTTAATGTACTGCCCTGTCTGAGAGCTGCCCAAGGCTTCTGTTCACTGCTTTTTTTGCAAAATTGCGAGACTTCTTGCATCTCTCTGTAGAGTTTGTACATTTTCACTTCAGCCACTTATTAAGAAATTTAGCAAACACTCAAGTGACATTGATGGGATTCAAGTGTCTGGCTGCACTCTCCAAATCCACCCTGCTTTAATGAACTCTTCACCTATTTTAGATGCTGGCTAGTCTTTTTCTCCTCCCTCCTCTCTCCCTCCCTGCACTCTATTCTCTCAGCTTGGTGAGGATTAACCTAATAGCAGTAGCAGATTGGAAAGACAAGCTTCCCATGTGGTATGTTTATGTGTTTTTGCATATATGTCTAAGTGCATGTTTGTATGTTACAGAATATCCTGGACAGTAAACTGAGAGGAAAAACTCATCGCGAGTCTCTAACATGTAACAGGTCCACGACTAGATATTCTGCCTATCCTAAGAGCATCTATTAAGTTCAGCTGTGACATCATCCAACACACAATCTCTTGTCTGCAGTCTTAAGACAATGACATGGTATTCAGCAAGATAGTTGTTTGAGGAAGAATGATTGATGAGTGTGCTCAAGATGAGAAATAATACTTTCTGTGGAATTTGATGAAGTGCAATTTTGGTTCAGCAAACCTTTTTTGGTGCCTCACAGCTTGTGTACGCTCCTGTATAAAGCTTGGGATTTAGAGCTGATATGTCTCTGCAACATGGACTCAAATGAGATGGTTAACTCACTGTGGAGATTTTAACCATGGACTGGTTACTTAGGTAAGGTGAACTTCTTTCTGTACACATTATAGCCATGAATTGTACATATTATTACCATGATAATGTGAGCAGTCATTTGGTTGGTAATAGTGTCAGTTTTTGAAAATGGTGCTGTGCCTTTTTGGTCATATCTGTGGAACAACAGTCTAATGTACGAAATGAAAATGACAGTCAGAAATAAATGGAGATCAATTTAGACTTACTGCCAAGATTGGAAGAAAAAGTGGATGAAATTTAGAGGTTCAGTCAGGGTTAAACCTACAGAAGACAATACACAATTTCCTCCAGGATCAATAAGTATACTGACTGTGATTCTGAAGACAAAACAATAACATAAAGAACACTCTCTCCCTCTCTCTCTCTCTCTCTCTCTCTCTCTCTATTTGTCCTGTGTGGGTTTCCCATCCTTCCTCTTTCCTTCACCTTTACTTGATCCCTCATATCTTTGATCTGTACCCCCTACCCATTTAGACAGACGATGGAAATCACACCAACATGTTTCAAAGGTCAGAGTTTGTTGTTCATGCCAACATGAGTCTGGTGAAACCACAGTTATTGGCATAACATGCTATTCCTGCACATTTCATTCCTGTGTCTTATCAAAAGAGTTAACAGAACACAGGTGACGTTTTTCTCCATCCACTTACTGGAGATAAGATGATAAATCAATTATATATGGATGCCATATATATATATATATATATATATATGTGTGTGTGTGTGTGTGTGTGTGTGTGTGTGTGTGTGTGTGTGTGTATCTGTTCATAATGAAAAAGATTCAATATCTTGAATATCCCCTTCATTTTTTCCCCCCCTGTGTTTATAAAAGGACTGAAAGTACACTGTACCATGAAATCTTTTAAAGTTCTCAAAAGTGTCTGTCTGTATATTCTCCTATGAGGAGAAATTCTGTGCCCAGTCAGACCACTGTCTGTGTTGTGGGAGTTCATTACTGTTCTCTTTTGTATGGCTTTAGATAGTGATCAGTGTGGCTGCTAGTTGGAAAACAATACCGTGAGAGGTTTTTATCTGCATCAGAGGATATAAGGATATGTAAAGCAGCAGTGATTTTGATAAGAAAAAAATGGGAAATGTGTTGCAAGAGCAAAGTTCTGTGATTATGTAGTGTCACGCCAGAGATTTTTTTTATTCTTATTATTTCTGGGTGTGTTTGTAAGCGTGAGGGGTGTTCACTTCCTTACTGATAAAACATTATGTTCTCCTGCCCACATTTATTTCTCTTTCAGACTGCAGATAACTCACTTATTCACATATGACAAAACAACATCGTGCCACTGAAATCCATGTCCTGTTTGCATTTTATACACTTGAATTCTTTTTCTTTTTCTTTTTTCTTTTCTTACATTTGGGATGTTATAAGTTCAGTGTCGATAGAAGTAGTTCTGAGTGTATAGTGATCAAGAATTACTCAATGAACATTTGCAATGGAACACATACAGTAAATGTTGTTTTTAAATAAAGATAATGTACAGAACATACTTTATTTATAAATATAGCATATTAAACAAAATATATTTTATCGTTAAATATATAATAAGCATACTTAATTACACAGTGTGTGCAAATTCAGAGCACGGTGGTATAGTGTCTCATAAGTTGTGTGCAGAATTAATATAGGCTCCAGCCAGTGTAAATATTTAAATATTGAATATTATCAAAGTAAACTAAATTTATTAATTATTCTGACAGTTTAGGAATAAATAAATAAATGGTAGTGTTCTGTAATTAATCCTGGAAACAGCATAAAATGGAGGAAAATAGAAAGAAAAATCAGTCGGATTATTAGAATCTGGGTCAGCTCTGATTTAATGCATGCCAGAGTAATAGATGGGAGTTCATGTACAGTACCTTGTCCTGAAATTCTCTTCTTAAAAAGGATAAGTGCTATATGCTCACTGTGTTGAATAAACACTACACATACAATATAGTATAGTATTAAAGGCCCCATTCTGAAAAGTCCTGAATTACCTGCTACAGATGTGAACTTTCTATGAAATTATTTTTAGCTACTTTATTTGTTTACAATCACAGACCCAAAACAGTGTTTCGGTTTGTATACTGACTCTATCTAGCCTTGAATTTGCATAATGATCTCATCAGGGTACTCCCATCTTTATATGTAACTCACATACCAGGAAACTGAAGATGTAGATCAGCGTTGTGCAGCTGTAGGTAAATAATGAACTATGGAGAGGAATTAAAAGATGAATACAGAGTACATCTCCTAAGCACACTCGCTGCATTTCCACAACAGAACTGGAGATGAGGAAGAAAGAGTGAGAGATCAATGAGGTTGGCGACCACTGTAAATGGGTGTATATGGAAAGGAGAGAGAGAGAGAGAGAGAGAGAGAGAGAGAGAGAGAGAGAGAGTCTATGTATGTGTACAGGAGTGTTAGGGAGGTGTGTCTTATACACTTGGCTCCCAGGGTTTCTGAGCACCAGCCCATGCACACAGACCCCCACAGAACTGCTCCACTGCTGCACGGTAGGGTTTTACTGCACATGCTGTGTACAGAAACATTTGCAAAAAAGAAAATTGGGTGACAGGTTTTAACTTGTGTGTGTGTGTGTGTGTGTGTGTGTGTGTGTGTGTGTGTGTGTGTGTGTGTGTGTGTGTGTGTGTGTGTGAGTAGTATACATTTTGAAATATTCTGTGAACTGAAATTTCTGATATGCTTGTGGTAAGTTTTTCAAAGTGATTATGGATGTGAAATGTTGAAACTCTAGGAAAGATATGAAGCAGGTCGCAGGTCACCACGTTTTTTCCCCCTCTTTTTTAATCAACTTTTGGAAATTTGGAGAGTTGGAAAAAGCAGCGATGTAATCTGGAGGTTATAATAATACTACAGGCATGCATGTCCAATTTGTGTTTTTATATATATAAGTGTATATATATATATATATATATATATATATAATATAGTTTCTATATATGTATGTATGTATATATATATATATATGTATATATATATATATATATATATATATATATATATATATATATATATATATATATATATATATATATATAGGTATATATGTATGTATGTATATATATATATATATATATATATATATATATATATATGCATATGTATGTTTTTTATTTTTATACATTTATTTATTTACTTTTAAAACTAAATTAAAATGTAAAAAAAATTCCACACACAAAAAAATACTACTTGAAAACTGGTGCTTATGTTTTTTTTAATATGTGGAGAATTTAGAGAAGCTCTATCTACAGTTTATATCTGGTTACCGAACAGATTTAATAGAAAAATATGCAATCTTTGAATAAAAATCCATAGAGTAATAAAAGCTTTGCAAATAATGACAGAATGATTACATCTAAATTATATTATATGTCTTTTTGGGTTCAAAATCCTGATAGCAAGAACAGCTTTCACCAAAACATATCAAAGTTTGTCTGGATCAAATGAAGCAATTAAAATCAAGCCACTTGAATGTAATGAGGAGAAAACGAGGACTGTTTATTATCTGAGGTTAAAATCAGTTCGAAGAATTGCAAATGAAACAAACTTTTCTGGGTAGAAATGTTAGAAATGTTCTAAGTGGTTCATATTTATTTCACTCAGGGTTACCTTGTGTCAGCATATTTTAATCATATTTAAAGGACAAGCTCGACTTTTATTCAACACTAGTTTAAGTTTGTAGCTTAAAGGCATTGAATCTGCATTTTCTAATGTGTTGCTTTAGGACTTTGGGTTAAGGAAACTCTTATTTCACATATTAAATTAATAATAATCTAACTCTGTTAGATTCCATTAAAAAGGAATTAATAGGAAATATAGGTGGAGATGTTTTGGATGTGAAGTAATCATTAGAAACACTCTAATCCACTGTAAACTTTATCAAATTCCTGTGTGGGTAAAGATCTCTGCTACTGTAAATGGTTCAGACTTATTAAAAGGTTATTATTGTTTACGATATTTTAATACCATTATGGCTATTTATTTTATTTTTTTATTAATAATAATAATATCATTATCATCATTATTATAAACTCCTCACAAAGAAATACTCTCTCTCTCTCTCTCTCTCTCTCTCTCTCTCTCTCTCTATATATATATATATATATATATATATATATATATATATATATATATATATATATATATATATATATATATTATGTGTATTCAGTATTCTTTAAAGTATTTTTAAATTTTATTTTTGAAATTTTAGTGCTAGTTTCTTACATTGAACCTGAAGATATTTAATATTTAATATTTAATGTTATATATGTATTATGTCTTCATGTTGTAATATGTTATGTATGTATGTTTATGGAGCCTGTGTACGTGCAAGACAAATTCCCTCCTCGGGCAATAAAGTATTGTCATTGTCATTGTCATTGTCATATATATATATATATATATATATATATATATATATATATATATATATATGTGTGTGTGTGTGTGTGTGTGTGTGTGTGTGTATGTGTGTGTGTGTGTATGTATGTATGTGTATATATATATATATATATATATATATATATATATATATATATAGAGAGAGAGAGAGAGAGAGAGAGAGAGAGAGTCTTTCTTACTTGTATGTGTGTGGTACTCATTGCACCATTGTTGCTGCTCGAACTGATTACTGCTGATTACTGAGGGTTTCTTTTGCATACCTACATTAAGTTTGTGGGTTCTGAACAAAGAAATACAAATAATGATTTTCTTTAATTAGTATTGCTTACAATAATCTTTGGTGTGTAGCATTTTGGTTACTCAATTTCATTCTTCATTTCCCCTTAAACTGTTTTAAAATGTCACTTTTATTCTCTTACCTTCACATTATTGTAAATGGGTTTTTTTGGGGTTTTTTCATTTTGGGGTTTGTTTGTTTTGTTTTGTTTTTCTGTAAAACAGCAGGAACGCACTGATATCATGACGTCAGAGTTTATTTGTCCAGTATAATTTCAGCTTATGTGGACATTCTTGTTTAGATTTCGCAACTTCTTTTCTTGAAGTTTTCATTTCCTAATTTCTCTGATGTTTGTATTTGTGTGGTTTAAAGGCAAAGCCCAAGCAGTTTAAATACCTCACATGTTAATTTCAGGAACATCAACAATGTCAAGCTAAAATAAAATAAACAAATGTGTTCTGGAAACTCTTTTGCTCAAGACAAATTTTCTTCTGTTTTTTTTAAATACAGATTTTAACCCTGGGTTTCTAACCCTGCAGGGTCTGTTTGAATCTGTATAGGTTGATGTGATATTTAATTTGTTTGAGTTCATAGCATTCAACAAATCAGCAGTCTTTGGACTAGATTTTGTGTTTTCCATGTCACCATTTTGGACACGAAAAAAAAAAATTCTAAAAACTAGAAAATGGAAAGTGTTGCTAAATACTTTCTGCCCTATAAAATTATATCCTGTTTTTTTTTTCGACAGGGCTTTGTTGGAACGTGTTGAAGTGGACTAAACATTCAGGTCCATTTTTGCTATCTGTCCATTCTTCTAATCTGCCAGTCCTTTCTTTCCTTCTCCATTGTCTGAGACCCCTCATGGGCACCATATCAGCCAGTGAGAGAAAACTTTCATCAGAGCCAATCACCACATCTCACCTTTGACCATGGAGATGAAACAGGGAGTGATGACGAACCGAGAGGACCAAGAAGAGAAGGACAAATCTGAAGAGAATGGAAGAATGGTGGATAGCAGTATTACGGAGAAAGAGCAGAAACTAGTATTGGGCTCCACACAGGTTTCAAATGGGTATCCCAGCACATCAGCTCAGAGCCCCAGGGACGGTACCATCGGGGACATGAGAAGTGGTCTTGGGGGATTCAGGACGCTTGTGGTCCAGCAGACCAGTCTGGATCCACCCAGGGAGACATGGAGCAAGAAGGTGGATTTCCTCCTGTCAGTCATCGGCTACGCAGTGGACCTGGGCAACGTGTGGCGCTTCCCGTACATCTGCTACCAGAACGGAGGGGGTGAGTTTATGGGCAGAGGACAAGGCAAAGCATTTACACCACCTGACAGTAAGCAGTCACAATTTCACGCATGACATTATGCCTGTTGGAACCCGCAGTCAGACTGATGCCAAGAGCAACCTAATGTTAAAAACATTTGGGATTCTTCTCTGAAACATGATCGATTCGATATCTGTGTGCTTTAGAGAGCACAAATAGACAGTGTGTTATTTTACGGGGAACTCCTCTGTTCCTTCTCCTGTTTATCCTCAACCGCTCACATTCTCCAATTCAGACTCGTTCCTTTGAATTTGAAATAATAAAATCTTTGTAATTTCCTGTTCAACCATGCAAGATGGGACTGCAAGTGAGAGATAGAGCAGCTAGAGACACACTTGCTACTACCAACACTAATTGTGGCTTTCATGAGGAGGACTTCAATCTCGTATTGTTTAATAACCTGCCTCACAGCTACTAAATCAACCGCTATCTTGCACTCATGTCAAAAGCACACAAATAAAGCTTTAATCAAACAGGGAAGCTTGTCTGAACTGGTGCTGCCTTCCTCTATCACTCTTTACTTTGGCACGGTGAAACATACATACGTTTCACATGCTTTTTATGTTTCTCAAAAACCATATCTTCCTGAATGTTTTTGTTTGCTATGAATGAATGTGGTGAAGGGTAACGGTTTTCATTATTTAAAAAGAATTCAGGTGTTTAATCACATGTTTAAACCTGTACACAAACTCTTATTCTCTGAAGTATACCTACCCCAACTATTTGGTCAGGTGCATTCCTGTTGCCCTACCTGCTGATGGCGGTGTTTGGTGGGGTTCCCTTGTTCTACATGGAGCTGGCGCTTGGACAGTTCCACCGCAGTGGCTGCATATCCCTCTGGAAGCACATTTGCCCCATCTTCAAAGGTAAAACTGCTCTCTGTCACAGCTCTCACTTATGAATAGGCGTGTCCAAATAATTTTGGGAGATATTATTGCTTCATTCTTTGACATAACTGCTTATTCCTACTATCCTCCCAGATAACCCGACAACTCAACGCTCCATCGTATGCCAACACATAATAATCATTCACACTCACACGTAGGGGAAATATGGACCAGCCAACTTGCCCAATATGCATATGGTCTTTGGAATGTGGGAGGAAACTAGGGTATCCGGAGGAAACCTATGTAAACACGGGAAGAACATGTAAGCTCTACACGGAAACCCCCACCCAACAAGCTCATGACTTGAACCCAGTGCCCAGACTTGCTAACCTCCATGTTAATGTGCCGCCCGCCGGTTTGTAATACATGTGTATATAATGTCTTGTGTATGTTACACACTGTTCCCTTCAGGGGTCGCCACAGCGAATCATTTACCTCCATCTTCATGGAGGTCATATTAATGATTCGCATGTTTGATTTGGCATAGGTTTTTATATCGGAAGCCCTTCCTGACACAACCATTAGCAAGGAACAGAAACACGCTGATGGCTATGCAGCCTACTTTTGACGAAGGCCAGCAGTGGTTCTTTTACATGCCTCTCACCATAGACAGTGAGAGACATGGCCGGCCTTTGATAATCCATTTGGCTGCAGTGGGGGTGACGGTGACAACCTTGTGGAGAGTGGGACTTGAACCTCGAACCCCCCCCCCCCCCCGCCCCCGCCCCTGCCCCCGCCCCCGCCCCCGCCCAGTCTTGGGATCAGTGATCCAGCACCTTTTACCACCAGGCCACCACTGCCACATAAGGCTAATTTCATGCACATGAATAAGAAGGAATTAGCATGATAAGAAATGTTAATATCGGCATATTCCTACTTTTATATCTAGAAAAAAAAAAACAGTCTAAGTTGCATTAAATTACTGGTGCTAGATCGTAGGGATGAGAATAAAGGGACTGATAATACACTTTTTTCCCGTCTCCTTCCCAGTCTCTCTCTGATGCCTGTGTGCTGCTTTGTTGATAGCTGTTTGTATTCTGTTATGTAAATTGTCACATTTCCTTCGCAAAATGCCATCCTATACAGAACTTGGATTTTATGGAAATGTCCTAAATGTCATCATCCTGTCTCTTTCTGAAGTGAGAGTTGCTTGAAGTGGAGTCAAGCAGATGAACTTTTGTTTTTATTGTGTCCCTCTTGTAGGTATTGGCTTTGCCATCTGCATTATTGCCCTGTACATTGCCTTCTACTACAACACCATCATGGCCTGGGCTCTGTATTACCTGTTGTCTTCCTTCAACTCGACGCTTCCATGGACTTCGTGCAAAAACTCCTGGAACACAGCCAACTGCAAGCAGTATCTGTCTACCGACAGCAACGTCTCCTGGACCAATGAATCCAAGTCACCTGCTGAAGAGTTCTATACGTAAGTGCATGTAAGTGCCACGAACCTACAGAGGAGGCTAGAGAGTGAGCGAGGGAGGATTAGCATGAGGGGGAAATTTTTTTAAGTTACAGCAGAATATAGATTCTCAGGATGTGTAATCACGGATAAAACTGACACATGAGCAACCCTTCACATACAAAAAGCATATCTTTTGGAAAGCTCGACTGGTTTTGACTGGTTAGCTTCACTTTATTCAGGTGCTTTATGGGATATTTGGAGACCTTGCTTAGGATTAGGCTTAAACAAGATTTTCTTGTGGTATCGTGCAGGAATTTCCTGTTTTCCATATAAACGACATTCCCTTTTCACCCTCAATAGTGAGTTCATTCTCATCATACCTTCTCTGAGCACTTGTTTGCACAGTTTTATAATTCTGCCATGTTGCACTAATGTTCCCTGATCAACTCATGCAACTTCTTCTATCTTTACTTACACCTCCTCCTATCTGTCTGTCTGTCTCTTTCAGACGGAAGGTGTTGCAAGTGCACCTGTCCCCAGGTCTTCATCAGCTGGGTGCAGTGAGTTGGCAGCTTGCCCTCTGTCTACTCTTTATCTTCACCATTGTCTACTTCAGCATCTGGAAAGGGGTGAAGACCTCTGGCAAGGTGATTACAAAGAGAAAAAGGAAGCATCTTAAACATGATATTAAGGAAAGATGTAAAGAAAAACTATAACTCATAGAGTTTCGGAGTATTGCGACAGTCAAAGAGGTCACATCCCTTAACTGATATGTTTGGATCTTGGCGATGTTATAGCCATCCAGGGCCAGATGTCCGATAATAACCATGGACAAGAACAATAAGAGCTCATATTATAAACTAGAAATCTTCTCTTTGTTTTTCTTTGGTAGGTAGTATGGGTGACAGCAACTCTTCCATATGTGGTTCTGTTGATTCTTCTGGTGCGAGGTGCCACTCTTCCAGGAGCATGGAGAGGTGTTGTCTTCTATCTAAAGCCTAACTGGGAGAAGCTACTGACCACTACGGTGAAATGAATAACAAACAAGCAGAATAAAAGCTTAAGCTCCCAAGAAAGATTGAGATACTTATTTTTGTCTTCATCTTCGTTTTTATCATAACAGTTTCTGTCCTTTTCTTTGTTTGTTAGGTTTGGATTGATGCAGCAGCCCAAATCTTCTTCTCTCTGGGTCCAGGGTTTGGTGTACTACTGGCATTTGCCAGCTACAATCCATTTCACAACAACTGTTATAAGTAAAGCACTATATGATTTCAAATATTGTAGATCCGAACTCATCTACTATTGATTTTTTTTTTTTGGGAGGAGGGGGGGTTAAGCCTAACACCAATATGTCATCATTCAATATAGTTTAAGATATACACTACACTAATCAGCCGTAACATTTAGACACCTGATCCCTGATCCCATATACAGCAAACGGCAATGCATTGTGTATATTTAGACTTTTATATTCTGATTTGCATTAACAGTTTTAGCGGTCGTGTAGCTTTTCTGTGGAATCATATGAGGTATACTAGTCTTTGCTTGGGCAGTGGTGGTCTAGTGGTATAGGGCACTGGATCACTGATCCTAAGGTTGGGGGTTCGAGTCCCACTCTCCATAGTATTGTCACTGCCCCTCCCCAGTGCCGCTAACTGGGTTATCAAAGGCGGGCCATGTCTCTCACTGTCTATGGTGAGAGGTTCATGTAAAAGAACCATTGCTGACTTTTATAGAGCCGTCAGCATGTTTCTGCCCCTTGCTAAAGGGTTGTGTCAGGAAGGGCATCCGACGTAAAAACCTATGCCAAATCAAAACAGTCGAGTCATTCGTTGTGGCGACCCCTGAAAAAGGGAAAAGGCCGAAAGGAAATCTCTCATACTTGTCTTTGCTCTCTACGTGTATTACTCAGTCTTGAGCACACACGACACTCTTTCCGGTTCTCTGTTTGTCCTTCATTGGATCTAGGTACTTACAGCTGTATACAACAAAACAAAGCACAAAACCTGCTGTTTCGGAGATGAATAGATCCAGTTGTTTAACCAGCACAATGTGGCACATGTCAAAGTCACTTGCTCATTTTTCCTGCTTCAAACGCATCATCTTCAAGAACTGACAGTTCACTTTCCACTTTATACATCCCACCCATACATGGAAAGTGGCATTGTAATGAGATAATCAATGTTATGCTTGTAACACATTCAAAATAAGTCTGTTATACACTTGCACTTTATTGTAATGTTTAATTCATTACAGACGCTCCCCGACTTACGTTCATCCGTTTTTTTCGATTTTACATTTTATTTTTTCAAAAAAAAAAAAACCTGAAGTCTATATAACCCACAGCAAGTACATTACTTTCGCAAGTACACTACTTTCGGTATTGAGCTCCTCACATATTGTGAGCGTTGATTGACTGTTTTAAGCTTCATGTAAAGTAACTCGGTATAAATAAGTGACTTATTTGAAATTAATGTTGATATTACTTGATATATCTGATATTATTTTACAATGTTATGTTTATAATAATTAATTTCGGGGTGTTTTATGAGATACGGTAATGGTATTTATGGATGTATAGTATGTCATTCACTTTCAACTTACGTTCGCCCGTCCGAACCAATTAAAAATGTAAGTCGGGGAGCGTTATATTGGTAAAAGACAGAATTATGTTGTATTTGGGTTTCAGGGATGCGTTAGTGACAAGCTCAGTGAACTGTCTGACCAGTTTCATGTCAGGCTTTGTTATCTTTACCGTACTGGGCTACATGGCTGAGATGCGGAAGGAGGGAGTGGAAACCGTCGCAAAGGATGCTGGTGAGAACCAGAAGCTTTATTTTGTACTAAGCTTTTAAATGTAAAGGCCTAGTACAGTACTCCGTTTCCTGGAATATACCTGTTAGACAGAGCTAGCTTTTATTTTCTGTCAAACAAGCTCAAGAGATACGTGTATGTACTGTATGTGTGTTAAGCTTGTTGATGGTGCCTTTTGTGTTGACTTCCTTAATAAATGTGTTTTTCATTTTAGGCCCCAGTCTACTTTTCATCGTTTATGCCGAAGCCATTGCGAACATGCCTGCTAGCACTTTCCTCGCCATTATTTTTTTCCTCATGATCATCATGCTGGGATTGGATAGCACGGTCAGTCTCTCTCTGTCCCACTAGTTAATTAGCCCAGCTCTTTTCACCTATCTTAATCATAGAACTGTGAGTAGGTTTTTGCTCAATGTTTAGTTTATTATCAAAGGATGCAACATTTTGGCTGACACAGTATTGTGTTCCAGTTGCTATACTTAGACTGCTGGTCACTCTGCTATCCCTGGTTTGCCCTTCTAAATGCATTTTTCTTAAGCATCATATTAAACCAACTCATACAGTTTCTGTGGTAAACAGTCACACTGAATGACAGCATGTGCTTATCACAATGCACTAATGAGATTATCAGTGGGTCTGGTCTTTGTTCCTGCTCAACACTTGGCTTTGTTACTGAACTGTAAGTGCGTGTTTGTTACAGTTATAGTTACTGCCAGGGTCTGCATTGTGTAACCAGTGGTATTCACTTTATTAACACTATTTATGTCTCCACCTGCAGTTTGCGGGACTTGAAGGAGTGATCACTGCCATGTTGGATGAGTTTCCCCACCTGCTGGCTCGCAGAAGAGAGTGGTTTGTGCTAGGTCTGGTGTGTGTCTGCTACCTGGGAGCTCTGTCTACACTTACCTATGTGAGTCTTCTAACAGTTTCTGTGCACTAAAATAAAAACAAGACTGTATACTGAATATCATGACAAATTACAAAGTATTTGTTTTCAGTTGATAATTTTACTTTAGCTTTTAAAAGTCACATGTGAAATCCAACAAAAAGCTACTTGTGAGAAAATGACATGTCATGAACATTTTTGCAATCTTCTTTTACTTATTTTACATTCGGCTGCTCCCTTCAGGGGTCGCCACAGCAAATCATCCGCCTCCATCTCACCCCGTCCTCTGCATCTTCTTTTCTGACTCCAACGACCGGCCTTCTGCCTGGTAGTTCCAACCTCAGCATCCTACTGCCAATATACTCACTATCCCTCCTCTGTACATGTCCAAACCATCTCAATCTAGCCTCTCTGACTTTGTCTCCAAAACATCTAACATGGCCTGTCCCTCTGATATACTCATTTCTGATCCTATCCATCCTCGTTACTCCCAGGGAGAACCTCAGCATTTTCATCTCCGCTACCTCCAGCTCTGCCTCCTGCCTTTTCCTCAGCGCCACTGTTTCTAATCCATACAACATCGCTGGCCTCAACACCGTCTTGTACACTTTTCCCTTCAGTTTTGCTGACACTCTCCTATCGCACATCACACCAGACACTTTTCTCCAACCATTCCAGCCTGCCTGCACATGCCTCTTCACCTCTTTTCCACACTCTCCATTGCTCTGGATTGTTGAGCCTAAGTACTTAAAATCCTCCACCTTCGTTATCTCTGCTCCCTGTAACATCACCGTTCCTCCTGGGTCCTTCTCATTCACACACATGTATTCTGATTTTCTGAGACTAACCTTCATTCCTCTCCTTTCCAGGGCATACCTCCACCTCTCTAGATTTTCCTGCACTTGTTCTCTGCTCTCACTACAGATCACAATGTCATCTGCAAACATCATAGTCCATGGAGATTCTTGTCTCACCTCGTCTGTCAACCTGTCCATCACCATAGCAAACGTAGCATGAACGTTATTGCAATACAATATAAATATATATACTTTTATATATATATATATATATATATATATATATATATATATATATATATAAATATATATATATAAATATATATAAAAGTCATAGATAATGCTCACGATATGATTCAAGGTCAAAAGGAAGATGAAGGGACCGTTCTGGCACGCGGAGACCTTATACACATCTGTCAACATATGATATGACCTCATGTGATTTTTTTTTTTTTTTTTTTCGTTTTTTTTGGGGATAGACCACCCTGGTGCTCAGCCCTTCAAATAAAGTGTTGTTGCCACTGTGATGTTATTGTGATTTAGGGAGGAGCATTTGTGGTGAAACTGTTTGAAGAATATGCAACAGGCCCTGCAGTCATCACTGTAGTCTTCCTGGAAGTCATTGCTGTTTCCTGGTTTTATGGTAAATACCTGTATTTTAACAGAGCTATCTAGAACACTGTCTATGCTTCTGTACTATATGACGAGCCTGACTGTGTGTCTGTATGTGCTTTAAGGGACGACACGCTTCTGCAATGATATACAGCTGATGCTTGGCTTCTCACCCGGTCTGTTCTGGAGGGTGTGTTGGGTGGCTATATGCCCCTCCTTCTTGCTGGTCAGTCCAGATCCAAGTGAAACAAATCCAAAACACATTCTCGTTACCATATTCTTTATTGTCTATGACATGATAAGATCAGTTGGGCTCTTTGAGTTTTAACGCTTGGTTTCATCTCCTTTTCTGAAACACTTTAACCTTAATTATTTATCGCGTCATAGCCAAGTCTGGGTAACCATGGACAGCTTGCCAAACGTTTACACTCATAACTCAGCTTGGGGTAATCAAGCATAGCCAATTAGTGCATGTCTGTGGACTGTTGGAGGAAATCAGCGCACCAGGAGGAAACCCTTGTAAGCATAGGGAGAGCATGTAAACACACAGAAACTTCCACGCCGGCTGATTGGTGGTGCAGTTTGAACCTGAGTTGAGGAATCCAATTGCAGCAACAAAAGACATTTGAAATTGAGTTATCTCCCTTAGCCTCTTTTTCAGGCAACTGCGCATATCTCAGTGATCACTCCACTTTCAAAACCGACTAACTTATGTTATAAATTGTAGCAGAAGCAAAACTCGGATAATTTCTATGCCTATAAAAAAAAAAATCTGATTTTTCTTCAAAATTGACCAACTTGGCTTTGCAAGATTTGCAAGCGGTCTCCTCAGTTAATTTGTTTTTGGAAACTGACCTGAATCACGTCGGTTAATCCGTTCTAGCCTCAACTTGAATCAAAAATATTTATGAAATTACCCTTAGATGAGGGTGCAACACAAACTGAGTTATTAATAACAAACTCATGTTGGTTTCAGTTATTGTGGAATTGAATTTTTTTTTATAAAATATTTGAATCATTAGGAGCAATTATCAAGTCTAAAACAGTAAGAGCCAAATTTTGCAAATGCAACTTTTCCCCTGAATTTTCTCATCTAATAGTGAACATATCATTAAATTTTCCATCTAACAGAAAGCCTACTTGTTCCGTGTGTTATTTTTTTCTAGTTCATCATTGTAAGTTTCCTGGCCTTCCCTCCTGTGGTGAAGCTGTTTCACTACCAGTACCCATTCTGGACTACTGTACTGGGCTACTGCATCGGTGTCTCCTCTTTTATTTGTGTGCCTTCCTACATGGTCTACCACCTGCTCACTACCAAAGGGACTTTCAAACAGGTACTTCAACAGCAGAAACAACAGATCGAGACCCATCTGTCATTATGCTGTAGTAAACATGAGACAAAGAGGAGATGCAGGTAAATTAGATAAACACACTTTTAAGACTGTGACTCACATTATCCATTTGGTCGATGTGAGACGTGACGAGACATGCGAGCACGGTCCAGATGCTGCCGCCGTCCTGGTTCTCATCCGGCTGCTTTTGATGGAGCTGTCAGCTAGGATGAGTGCAGCATGTTTGCATATGACTTAAATACACAGTGGTGCTGAAAGTTCATATCCAATAGTATAATATGCGTGTTCGGTATTAGAGCTACTAAATGCAGGTTAAAAAAACAAACAAAACAAACAAAAAAAACACGTCCTTGGTGTGACTGTGATGTAGGTCGATTAGGAGCAATATACAAATGACTCAATAATCATTTCCGACACACTTGGATTTAATGTGTTGTTGTTTTGATAAATGTCAGATGTGTTATGTTAGCATTGAAACGAAATCCTGTAGATGTACTGTAGGTGTAAATAATTTACAAAATTAGACCCTGTTTGTTTTCGGCCTGAGGCATACAGTACTGTACTTGCTTTGTAACAGCACGTTCGCAGACAAATGTGTCATGTGTGTTCCTGGATGTCCACCAGATGGCAGACCTGGTCACACAACATTGATACCAAACTTCGATATTTATGTGCCTGCACAAACTTACTGGATTTGCCATCCATCATGGGATTAAACACACGCAAAGATGGGCGTCGTTTCTATCTTTGGAGGGAAAAATTGCACCAGAAGAATCAAACACCTACACTGGAAACGATAAACAGATCCTTGAGGTTTTGTTGCCTGTAGTAGATCTACTGTATTTCAATATGAAGCTAAGGAGAGATATGTTTATGAATAATTAACATGGAAAGGTAAAAATAAGTGAAATTTTACTCAACCTGCGTAGTTCACTTTCCTGATGATTTTTCAGATTAAAACACTAACCCGCGCAAATAAGAATGATAACTTCCAAACTTCCATTATCTCAGAGTCCAACAGACAATGCAAAAGTCAATAACTGTGGTTTTAAGGCCATGTTAATCAGTTTCTTCTTTAAATTATTTAGTAAGTCCCTCTTTGGCTAGCTGAAGCTTGTTGGGCTAAAAATAAAGCAGAGAGTGGAGTATGAAAAGATTTGTTTTTTCATCCAGCTTTATTGTACAATGGGCACATTGAAGCAGTGCTTTCAGAATATGCCTTTAGCGAGTTTATTTGTAATGTTTAACCAGACTGAGAAAATACAGTACACTTTATCATTAGGTCATGCACTGAGAAAAAAATCCACTTCTTGAGGCCCTTCCCAATTTTTCCTAAAATCAAAAAAACTAAGCTGAGGTCATTAGCAGAAAAAAATGCTTCGGACACCATCAGAGTACAGTATTCAAAATATTATTTTTTTCCAAAGTATGAAATTTAGGCTAAATTAAGTCAGTTTGATGTGGTGGAAGGAGCTCTTTGGTTAGTGGTACTCCCTAAACAGCTGGACAGTCCATTGTAGGGCCAGTGCACACCTTTAATTCCAGTTAGATTGACAGGGAGGCTGGCGCCCATCAAAGTCATTTCTGAGTGAGGGCAGGATATGGCTCTTTAGGCCATTGCAGAGCCAAAACAAACACAGATCTATTCACACTCAAACCGAGGGGCAAATTGGAACAGCCAGTTAGTTCAATGTAGATGTTTTTGTCCTGCGCGCTCGGGGTTGGGGGGGGGGGGGGGGGTAAAGTATTACGAGGAAATCTACATAAGAACAGGAAGAACATGCAAAACCCCACACTTAAATTCCCTCCCCAAGCAAGGACTTGAACTCAGGACCTTCTTGCTGTGAGGCAGACATTCTAACCACCTTGGCACCGAGCCGCCCCATGTGTATTTAATAACAAAATTAATGAATCAAAAATTGTCTGTCTTGGATTTTTTTTTTTTTTTTCTGAATGATTTTTAAACTTTCATCGCTTTATATATCATTTGTGTATGACTCCTGTAGGCCAGTATTTCCGCTCACTCATTCTGTTCTCTACAGCGTCTGATGAAGAGCATCACCCCTGAGCCTGCAAACATTGAAGGCTTGCACAGAGAAATCATCATCACCAACGCTGTGTGAATGGAGACCCTTCGCCCTCTGCTGGACATGTAGCACAAGGGGGGGGGGATTTCGCCCCAACATCATAACCCAGATCTGCCAAAGGTGTTTCCATACACAGCATGTGATGGCTGGACTCCTGCATCCATCAGTCCAACTGCTCCATTTCCCACCATTTCTAAATATGGCAGCATTTAATATACATGTGAGATAACAACTGCCATAAAGCTGTATCTATTGGGTATTTCGAGTCAGGCGTCTGGTAGCACAACTGTCTTTTTGGTTTTTAATACCATTTTGTGACTTGGTGATTTGTTCCATTGTTTCAAAGAAAGAAGTAAAGAAGTCACTAATGGGCAATATACGTGGTATACACATCTTCAGACTGTTTATCACTTTCAGATCAAAAAAGACATTTGAATGCAGAGGTATCCCACCAAATAACTGTTTGGGTTTCAAAGTATTTGACATTTTATGTAGCTTTCCACACACACACACACACACACACACACACACACACACACACACACACACACACACTTAGAATTGCATATGACTTTTAGCTTTTAGTACTATTATACTTACTTATGTTACAAAGGATAGCCCCATATGTTTTGGGGTTAGAACTCAACAGAGAAAAAAAAAGTTTGATGTGTGTTTGAGTATGTGTTTGAGTGTGGGTGTGAGTAGGTGTGTGAGTGTGGGCGTGGGCGTGGCCGTGTGTGTGTGTGTGTGTGTGTGTGTGTGTGTGTGTGTGTGTGTGGGTGTGAGTGGGTGTGGGTGTGAGTGTTTGTGTAGGTATCTATTCATCACTGTGCACAGCTGTCAGGTTATTTTAAACAGAACACAGAACACACATAATGTAACTACAGGATCTGACAGATGACAAACTTATTTTTGAAGTGTTTGTGGGATCGCATTAATTTAACGTATCCTTTTCTGCCTCACTCATGAAACTGGACACTAACAGTCAATACAATGCCCCCCTTTTTTCCATGTAAATGACAAAGTCGCAGAAACCAAATCTTAATGTGCTTGTTACTAATGGTTCGTCTACACATGAAACATGGCTTTCTTGGGGGGGGAAGCAATGAGTGCAAGTACAAGTATGTACCTGTCTGTATTGTCAGTGTTGCTGTTTGTGTTTCAGTCATGTGATAACGTGTCAACCGCTTTGTGAGGACATATAAGGGTGTGAGATGTTTGTTAGTTTTCAAAGTGTGTGTGAGCTTCAAGTAAATGTAGGACATCCAAAAGCCATGGTTTGACTTGTTAGTGTGTGTGCATGCATGCAGACATGGATGTATATTATGTATTTATTGTGTGCCTCAAAATAGTGATGCCTTTTCCTCTCTATCTTGTTACTGTCTTTACAATTTAGTCTCTATTAAGAGCAAAATCTTCTGTACATTATCTGTATGTCTACATGACTGTTATATATGAAAATATATATAGAATAAAGATATATATGAAATATATATGAATTACTAGATAAATAAAAGTATATGTATAAATAATGTTTGAGCTTTGTTTATTTTCCTTTCATGTACAGGTTTGTATGTGATGAGATTTTATCATTTCAGTTGTATAGTGTTCCAGTTTGAGTGGTGGTGTGTGTGTGTGTGTGTGTGTGTGTGTGTGTGTGTGTGTGTGTGTGTGTGTGTGTGTGTGTGTGTGTGTGTGTGTGTTGGATTTGTGATGGTCTGACAAGCTGTTCAAGGTGAACCCTGCCTTAGCCTAATGTTGGCTGCAATAGGGATACCCTGTGGCCCTAATAGGATTAAGTAGTTCAGGAAATGAATGAGTGACGGAGTCGTATAAGGCTTTGTCCTCTGTACATGTCCAAACCCTCTCAATGTAGCCTCTCTGATTTTGTCTCCTAAACCTCTTACATGTGCTGTCCCTCTGATGTCCTCATTCCTGATCCTATCCATCCTCGTTACTCCCAAAGAGAACCTCAACATTTTCATCTCTGCTACCTCCAGCTCTGACTCCTGTCTTTTCCTCAGCGCCACTGTTTCTAAACCATACAACATCGCTGACCTCAACACCTTCTTGTACATGTTTCCTTTCATGCTTACCAATACCCTCCTATCACACATCACACCGGACACTTTTCTCCAACCATTCCAACCAGCCTGCATATGCTTCTTAACCTCTTCATTGCTCTGAATTGTTGAGCCTAAGTACTTAAAAAAATAATTAAAAAAAAAAAAAAAATATATATATATATATGTATATATATATATATATATATATATATATATATATATATATATATATATACATACATACATACATAGTACATACAGACAATGCATAATTATTCACACTGTAAAGCCAGTATTTTGTACCATTCCTCATCCCAGTCTCTGCCAGTAATGAGCAGATGATGTCAAGTGTACATTTTGGATAAAAAGTGGTTCAAAGCTATCAACTGATCATTACTTTGTGGTGAGTTGTAGCAGAGATTTTAGCAGAGGTCAGATTTACCCAATAAACATAAAATAGAAATCTTGGCTCCTTGGGAATGTCTGCCAGGATTTTTAGTGAGGGATAAATTAATTGCACTGGTGAAATATGTAATCAGGTTAAAGAAGGATGCCTGAGTAGTGCTCACTGGGAAGGCTTATGACTCCCTTTAAGGCAGTGCTTCTCAAATAGTGGGGCGCGCCCCCCTGAAGGGGGCGAGTATGACCCTGGAGAACATGCTTTTATGGAATTGTTTATGAGAATAAGTGTAATTGCACCTCCACTCCACTAATTGGCAGTGGCGCTCTCATTGCCACGCTATAGTGTAGCGGTTTTTCGCACGAGCAAACGACATGAAGTGCAGACCGTAAACAATCCCTCAAGAAACAACACAGAAAAAATTCTATCAGGAGCAAAGAGAATGATGGAGATAGACGGAGATATTAAGACATAAATAAGGTGAATGAGTTTAAATAAGGATGTTTTTTTTTTTAATTTCAAGCACATCGGTGCACTTTAAATCTTTTCTATTACAGATTAAAAAACGATGTAAATGAAGTTTTCATCATTTTCTGTACCCGCTTAATCCTAATTTGGGTCGCGGGAAGGCTGGTGCCCATCCCAACCAACTTCGGGCGAGGGCAGAGTACACCCTGGACAGCTCGCCAGGCCATCGCAGGGCGGAAACACGCTGACGGCTTTGCAGCCTACTCCGGTCGGAAGTCAGCAATGGTTCTTTTACATGCCTCACACTAGAGACAGTGAGAGACATTGCCGGCCTTTGATAACCCAGTTAGCTCCACTGGAGGGGGGGACAGTGACAACCTTGTGCAGAGTGGGACTTGAACCCCCAACCTTTGGATCAGCGATCCAGCGCCCTATACCACTAGACCACCACTGCCCCCCCTGCTTGATTTTAAATTGCAAAAAAGTGTGTCGTCTCTCAGCATGCTCAGTGATATCCTGACTTTCTGATTGGCTGTTCCAGGTAGTGATGCTAACTCATTGGATTGGTTGAGCTTCATCACTGAACCCATGCATCATAACACATTATCTACAACGCTGAACTGCACAAACATCAAGCATAGAAATAGCAGAAAACATTTAGTTTTTGTTCAGTCAAATAAGTCAATTTGGAAAAACATAGTAATATAAGCCATTTTGGATTTACTGCGACACTCATCTGTGGCAGCATCCTCATCCTCAGTCTCTAAAATATAAGTTACACTGCCTACACACCTACACGTTGAGGTCACTTCCAGGGAAAAACTGCTAACTCCTGCAATCCAACCCATGCTAATAATTCTTCAGACAAAATGGCCAGTTTTGTTTTTTTTAAGGTCGCTTATATTAAAATAAGTGTCTGTACTGCTTTTCCATATTGCATACTCACAACTTATGCTGTGCGGCTTACCAACACTGGTACACTTTAAGATAGGGGAAGATTCATTTCATAGAAGGCCCAGCAGTGCTTTTGAAAATGAAGTAAGCAAGATCTTGTGCCAGGTGTAGAGGTTGGGAGGAGTTTGGGGGAGGCTATGGAAAAGGACGTTTGGGTTGTCTTAGAAATGTTCTGGCAAATTATTTGGTGTTTCAAGAGAAGGAAATGAGACCCTTTCACGAGTTCACCTAAGAAGTGTTATTGAGTGATGGAAGGAGAACTTTGAAAAACCTTTTTCGCCCAATGGACATGCCCTTCCTTCAGTAAACACTGCCTGACATGTCTGATATTTTGGAGTCCATTTCTGAGGATAGCGTTCCTATGGTGGTTAGAAACATTCAGAACAACAAGAGTGCTGGGGATGGGTGAGATCTGGCTCGAGACAGTGAAGGCTCTGGAGGTGGTTATCAGGCTTCTTCAATATATTCTGTAAATAATACGTGTTATCAAGTGGATGTGAGATATCGTATATAAGAACATTGCTGTATAAGAAATTTTTTAATCGATCACAGCATTCCAGTCATATACAAAGCAGATTACATGTTATTTCCAGGTGGATATGAATTCAGGGCTATTCCTGATTCCCATCAGAATATTCCTCGATAAGGTCCTGTATCTACTCCCTATTCTCAGAATGTGTTTTTCTGCTCGTTTTTCCTTTTAATTTTTAAAATTGCTGAATGTGTGATGTATTGTATTCCATGATTGTGCAAGTTATGTCTTATCAGTCAGTTATACAATACAAATGAAATTATCCCTGTGAGAAATATGGGTGACTAATACTCGATTTTCATGACAGACATGCTCTATACATGGCTCTCTATCTTGTCATCAGGGCCTAATTCATCCACCTATTCTCTGCCGACAGCCTTGGAAAACAGTTTACATTGTTCAACCTTACACATGGAATATATGCACGATACATGCAGTTTTAAATTATAGTAACAACAGGTTATATATGAAACCTTCCCAACAGCAGTCATCCGAAATGTTTAGCCTCTCCGTCACTCACTCATTTGCCAAACCATTTGACCCTATTAAGGTAACAGGAAGGCTGGAGCCTATCACAGCCCCCATTGGGTGAGGGTAGGTTGCACTCTGAACAGGTCACTAGA